>JAXQQM020070706.1:0-114962 GCA_034641835.2 Pinus albicaulis | reverse complement strand
TGTAATGATATCTTCACTTTTTCACATACATAATGTTAGAGCCTAAATGCACCCTAGGGCTGAAGGAAGGAAGAGACAGGATAACACCAAACCACGCTCAGTCTGGTAGCTAGCCCTACCAGAACAGGAGAGGGCTCTCTTTGGGTCAATCTCAACAAAAAAGTTTTCAAAGGGGTTTGAGATGACTGAAACAACAAATGATCTTAGGCTAGATATGCAAATAGGAGGATTTGTTTTTGATTTTTTGAGGTTTTGTTGGAAAAAGGGGAAATACAATTTTGGGCTTGGGGATGAGGCCAAATTCTTGCAGAGTTCAAATTGGGGGGAGGAAGGCAATGGCTTTGATGTCTTAGATTAATTGAATGGATTTAAAATA
This sequence comes from Pinus albicaulis, assembly GCA_034641835.2. NCBI lineage: Eukaryota > Viridiplantae > Streptophyta > Pinopsida > Pinales > Pinaceae > Pinus > Pinus albicaulis. The sequence continues at coordinate 114,586 of JAXQQM020070706.1, read as the reverse complement.
CCGTTGGAGGAGTCAAGAGGGCAATATGGAACAAGGATCTCATGGGAAAAATACTAAGAGGGGGGGTGAATCAGTATTTAGTGCAGACAATAAAAATTTGTTATTTCTTTCTTAAAAACCCATACGCTACTTTCCTTCATCCAACTAGCGTATATACGCGGATTTTCTTTACAGAACTCGCGTATATCCAGTGATCTAATTATGCATTTAGTTCTTGACGTAGATCATTGCATTACTCATTCATCAGATGTTTTAGAAAACAATAAACATATGTAGAAGGAACAGAATAATCATCACACATAAGCAACACGCATGAACACCAGGATTTTTAGGTGGAAACCCAATTCGGGAGAAAACCACCGCTGCCGTTGTCTCAGTCTTCAATCTTTATTATTAAGAAAACTTCTTACAACATGTACTGGTGCAGACTCATACCAGCATGCAGGCACCCACCTGCAGAAGGTTACAACCTTCTCTCGTTTACCAGCCTCTTCTGGAAGGGAGCTACAACCCCCTGCTTCTCGTTTACCAGCCTCTCCTGGAAGGGAGCTACTACCCCCTGATATAAGCACCAGCTTCTACTGACAAAAAGCTTCTACATACATACTGAAGGTTTCAACCCTCAGATCCACTGCAGACCACATTTCATCAATTTTCATACTGGATCAAACAGCTCTAACACAACCCTTCACTTATCTATAAACATACTTTGCCCAATGCTTCAAACAGAACAGTGAAACCACTGTAACCAGAATATCAGAGATAACCCAGACTACAGAATAGATATCCAGAATCACATTCAACCTTGAGAAAATATAAGTTCAGATACCATACGTGCCTTTGTTTAAACAGATCCATGTATACATGCACTTTTCACGAAATGAACCCGCGTATACATCTGTGCATTTTTCAAAACAACTCTAACTACCCATACGCGCCTTTGTTTAAACAGATCCACGTATACACGCGCTTTTTATGAAATGAACCTGCATATAGATCTATAAAAGATAATCTTTGCAGAGCAGACCAGATCTATGAACTTACCCAGATTTCTTCAATTACTTCAACAGATTTTGCGCCAGGTCTTCATCACTTCTTTTCAGATCATCCAAGAGATTCACCATTTATAGATCTAGAGATCTTGAAACTTCATCATGTTCATAGATGCATCATAGATTCAGATCTATCAATTAAGAGCAGAGTTCAACCATGCAGATATACTTCAGAGTGAAGTATTCATTAAAGCCCAGACACTTTCACACCCTTTTCACAATGATTTTATTCTCCTTATATAGGTTTACCCTTTATCAATACCATGAGCCAAAACCACACCACTTCCGATGGTATTCCTGGACGGGATCAAATAGACAACCCAACGCTCAATACAATGGGTCAATACCATGGTAGTAACCCCTGGTTTTACACTTTTATAGCGCAATTGAGCATACGCGACTTGGCACGTACTTTCTCGTGTGCATATGCTACTTCTACTAGACAAACCCGCGTATGCCTTGAGACACACTTTTCATCATTGGTCTAGCACATCCTGGAATTCCTTTCATCATTACATCTGAGCTGCTCTGTAGACACATCAGATTTACATCATTAATTAGTATATCAAGTCAATTTCCATCAAGTAAAACTTTCATCAAGTACGTTGCCATCATCTTTATTAAGTGGGTTGCCATCAAGGACAACACTCTGCATTATATTGCCAACAATCTCCCCCTTTGGACTTGATGGCAACCACGATGGTGTTTGATCACAACAGATAGATACATTAAGCATAATGATATTCTCCCCCTATTCAAAAACCATGTCACACCATGTCACTCTCCCCCTTTGACATCAAGGGCAAAGGGCGGATCAACACCAACACAAGGTTTTTCTTCTCATGTCGAAAAAGGAGTGCTGTAAATCTGATGTGCACTGAAGTTGCCATCGGACTCATGAAGGACTCATACTTACATCAAAGATCCAACCAAGTGGATTTACATATGAGACTCAAGTACCCAACCAAGTGGGTTTACACATGTTGACTCAACTACCCAACCAAGTGGGTTTACATATTTGAACAAGTCCTTACATGACTGAATATTACAATTTTTACATCATAGGTCTCAACATGACCTTTTCATCAAATTACAAATATGACTTTTCATGACCAAAACCAGAAAGACCTCAAGAGAGAGATCATATTACAGAACCATCATAATTCCAACAATGCATTATACTCAGCAAGGCTAATGCTCCCCCTGAAGTTGTGCATCCAATGCATCCTTTCCATATGACCAAAGCTCCCCCTTTGCTTGTGCATCCTGAACACTTTCAACATCAAATCATCAAGGCATCTTCACCCAAAATCAGAGAATGAAACAGAAATATAAGAGCCGAAATACCACTAGAGACTTCAAAAAGCATCAGAGATACCAAATAACACCATAGCTTGTGCTGAAGAAATGCTGACCCAGAAAAATTGTCAGCAACCACACATACGCGGTTTTCTGTGTATGGACTAGCGTATATACACGACTGTCTTTCACGAAACCCACGTATCCAAATTAATCTTCATAATTTTAATCAGATCTGATCCTCTGCATGGCAGAGACTACTCCCAGCTTCTGTCTGAGATATTTGAACGCTTCCCTGGGTAGAGGTTTGGTAAATATATCATAAACTTGTTCTTTGGAAGGAACGTACTCCAACTTCACCTTTTTTTCAAGCACTTGTTCACGTAAGAAATGATACTTGATGGGAATGTGCTTGGTCTTGGAATGCATAACAGGATTCTTTGAGATACTGATGGCACTTGTATTATCACACATAATGGAAATAGGAGGTGAAAATTTGATTTGGAAATCTTGTAAGGTTTGCATAATCCAAAGAAGTTGAGTGCAACATGATGCTGCAGCCACATACTCTACTTCTGCAGTAGATAAGGCAATAGAGCTTTGCTTCTTGCTGAACCAAGATACTAACTGGGGCCCCATATAGAATGCACCACCACTAGTGCTTTTCCGATCATCAACATTTCCAGCCCAATCTGCATCAGTGTAAGCATGAAGAGTAAGATCAACATTCTTTGGATACCATAGTCCAAAGTCTTGAGTTCCTTGCAGATATTTGAATATTATTTTGATAGCCTGAAGGTGAGATTATTTTGGATTAGCTTGGAATCGTCCAACAATCCCAACTGCATGCATAATGTTCGGTCTAGTCCCAGTGAGATAAAGTAGACTTCCTATCATAGATCTGTAATCTGGTTGGTTCACCATGGGAGAATCATCATGAGAACTGAGATTACATCCGGTTATCATTGGTGTACTTACAAGTTTGCACTCTTCCATGCCATACTTCTTCAGAATTTGCTTAAGGTATTTTTCTTGTGATAAGAATATACCATCTGTAGTTTGATGCACTTGCAAGCCAAGAAAGAATGTTAGTTCCCCAAGTAAAGACATTTCAAATTCTTGCTGCATGACAGAAGCAAATTTCCGACTCATAGATTCTTCATTACTTCCAAAAATGATATCATCAACATATACAACCACAATCAATAGTTTATCATTTTCAATTTTTGTGTATAAGTTGCTATCAACAGACCCTTTTGAAAATCCTTGTTGATGAAGATATTTGTCAAGACGATAATACCATGCCCTTGGAGCTTGTTTGAGACCATATAGAGCCTTTTTAAGTCTACAAACAAGATTTTCATCATTTCCCAAAATGAATCCTTCGGGTTGTTCTATATATACTTCTTCTTCTAGATCACCATTAAGAAAAGCAGATTTAACATCCATTTGATAAACTTTGATTTGTTGATAACTTGAAAAAGCAAGAAACATTCTTATGGCTTCAAGTCTAGCTACAGGAGCAAAAGTTTCTTCAAAGTCTATACCTTCTTGTTGAGTATACCCTTTGCAAACAAGTCTAGCTTTATTTCTTACGACATCCCCATTTTCATTTAACTTGTTTTTGAATATCCATTTAGTTCCAATGACATTTTTGTTATGAGGTCTTGGTACTAATTCCCAAGTGTCATTTTTTTCAATTTGATCAAGCTCTTCATTCATGGATTGAACCCAACATTCATCTTTGCTAGCTTGATTGACATTGTGTGGTTCAATGGTGGATAGAAATGCCAGATAGCTAGAGGATCCTACAAGAGTCCTTCTTGTTTGTACACCTAATGCCTTATCTCCCAAAATCTGAGATTCTGGATGATTCTTTTGAACATATCTGGAAGGAGCCTTTTCAGATAAATCATCTTCAGGTTCTTCATTGGATCCACTGTCTATATCATTCCTATTTGATGTAGAAGGACAATAGTCACCATCATCTTCTTCTGTTGTTTTTTTTTCTTCTTTAGGGGCTGCAGGAGACTCATCAATGACAACATCAATACATTCAACAATCTTTCGAAGCCTTTTATTGTAACATTTGTATGCTCTGCTTGTAGATGAGTAACCAAGAAGTATCCCTTCATCTGATCTAGGTTCAAACTTGCCAAGATTTTCATCATTATTTTTGATAAATCATTTACTTCCAAAAATTCTAAAATGCTTCACAGAGGGAGAATTACCATACCAGAGTTCATATGGAGTTTTGTCACTATTTACCCGAACATGTGCCTTGTTGAGAATGTTTGCTGTTGTATGTGCTGCTTCTCCCCAGAAAATGTCAGGTGTTCCAGAATCATCAAGCATAGCTCTAGCCATTTGTTGAATTGTTCTATTCATTCTTTCTGCTACGCCATTTTGTTGTGGAGTGCCAGCTATAGAAAACTGTCTTTTTATGCCATGTTGTTCACAAAATTCAAGAAATTCATTTGATGTATATTCTCCTCCTCGATCAGATCTAAGACACTTGATTTTTAGATCTAATTCATTTTCCACCAGTGCTTTGAAAATCTGAAATTTTTCAAATGCTTCATCTTTGTGTTTAATCAACCCGATCCAACACATTCTAGAGAAATCATCAATAAATAAGATATAGTATTCTTCCCCACGTGGTGACTTTTTTCTCATAGGTCCACATATGTCAGTATGAATGAGTTCAAGAGGCTTACTTGATGATCCTTCTTTGGCATTAAATTGTACTCTGGTCTGCTTACCGAATTGGCAAGATTTGCATATGATACTCTCTGGTAGAGTAATATTGGGAAGACCACGAACAGCATTAAGTCTACTTGATTTGTTGATTTGAGAGAAGCTTAGATGCCCCAACCTTCTATGCCATAGCCAGTTTTCTGAAGATTTACTCAAGTAACATTGTTCTTTGCAGTTCTTTAATACATACAGGTTACTTGGAGTTCTTTTTCCTTTTATAATAGTTTTACTTGTATCAAGATCATGAACCACACATTCTTTTGAACTAAAGACAACTTCAGTTCCTTGATCACACATTTGACTTACACTTAACAGGTTATGTCTTAATCCATCCACATACATGACATCATTAGCCTTCACATTTTCTTTTAGAAATACAGACCCTTTTCCTTTAATTACAGCAGGGGTATCATTTCCAAATGTAACTTTCTTTTCCTTTTCTAGAGCATTATATGCAAGAAGTTTTCTTTTGTCACCTGTCATGTGTCTTGAGCATCCACTATCAATGTACCATTGATTTTCTTCACCTTCTGCAAATAACACTATCCCACAATTTTCAACCTGTAATTCCTTCTTTTTCCATACTTTGGAACTTGAAGGAAAATCCTGTTTTGGCTGGACTTTTCTCCTGCATTCAGATTCTAAATGGCCAAAGTTATTGCAGTAAGTACATTCAACTTCATTTTGAAGAAGAGAAAATTTGTTATAGGTGTTCTTCTTTGGTTCAATATCCATCCTTTTCTTTCTTTCTTCTCTTGTCATGATGGTTTTATAGGCAACACATTGAACAACTTTATGACCAAAATTGTGACATGAGAAACATTGTCCATTGAAGTAGAAATTTTTGTGATCATGAAATCTTCTATTTGAATTTACCTGTTGGTTGTAGCTTCTTTGAAAGACATCCCTGTTAGTGTTCCTTGAATTGTGATGATCATGCTTTACCTGTAAAGATTCTTTATTCCCTTGCTGAGTGGCTGAATGTAGTAAACCAACTGTAGCTGCTTTTAGATAATTTGGTGCTAAAGCCTGAGAGGATTCTTCGGTATATCCAAGACCTATCTTTATAAGAGGAGAACGTTGTACCTTGATAATCTCATCTAAGGTTTCAGATCCTTTAGCAAATCTAAGATTCAAAGCCTTTACTTTCTCAGATTCTTTTCTTTGACTTACCACTTCACATTCTAATTTCTCAATGTGTTTCTTTGCTTCTTCAACCTGCTTTTCCAGAGTCTCTATGGTTATTTTCTTTTCTTCTAAGAGAATTTTACATTCTTCTAAGCGTATTTTGAGTTGATTGTTTTCTTCAAGGAAATCATTGTCCTCTAGAGCATCCACAAAAGTATCATTTTCATCTTTAGATTCAAATGCCATGAGAAGTCTAAGATTTTTTTCACATTCTTCCTCACTTCAGAGAACCCATCACTGTCTTCATGAGTGTAGTAACTTTTGCTAGACCGGTGCTTATTCCTTCTTGCTAGTTCCTTCCCTTTTGCAGATGTTTCTTTATAAGGACACTTAGCAGCATAATGACCAACTATTCCACAATCAAAACATTTGAAAGGAAGCTTACCTCTGAACCGTTCTGTGCCAAGTTGAAGTTTCTTTACAAAATTTGCCTCATCTTCTTCTGAGATATATCCAGATCCTTCTGCTTTTTTAACTTCTTTCCCCTTTGTAGAAGCTTTAAAAACAGCTTCTTTGACTTCATATGGTCCTCCTCTCCTCATTTCATATGCAGTCAGTATGCCATGAAGTTGCACCACAGTAAGAGTTTGAAGATCCTGTTTTTCTTCAAGAGCAGAGACTTTTGATTCAAATTTTGCTGTTAGTGATCTTAAGATTTTCTCAACCAAAGTAGATTCTACTATTGTTTCTCCCAGGTTTCTCATACGATTGAAAATATCATCAAGACGTAAAAAGAAACTAGCAATACTCTCATCATTATGCATTCTCAAGTTTTCATATTCAATTATGAGAGTTTGGAGTTTTGCACTTTTTACCTTTGCATCACCTTCATAACTTAGGATGATTTTGTCCCATATTGCCTTTGCTGTATTCAGCTGCATAACCTTGACAAATTCTGATTCAGTTAGACTTCCCAATAGTGCATTGACCGCCTTTGCATTTGTTTCATAATTCTTCTTTTCCGTCGGATCTGTTGGTACTGCGACTGGATATTGATATCCTTGTTCAACAATGGCCCATATATCTGCTCCCATAGACTGAAGATAGGATCTCATCCTTATTTTCCAGAAGATTAAATTGCTTCCATTAAAGAGCGGAGGCTTGATAGATGCTATTCCATCTTGATTTCTCATCTTGCTTGATCTTCCTTCTAGCGGCTAAGCTTTTTCAGAAGGACCTGCTCTGATACCAATTGTTGGGAAAAATACTGAGAGGGGGGGTGAATCAGTATTTAGTGCAGACAATAAAACTTTGTTATTTCTTTCTTAAAAATCCATACGCTACTTTCCTTCATCCAACTAGCGTATATACGTGGATTTTCTTTACAGAACTCGCGTATATCTAGTGATCTAATTATGCATTTAGTTCTTGACTTAGATCATTGAATTACTCATTCATCAGATGTTTTAGAAAACATTAAATAGATTTAGAAAGAACAGAATAATCATCACACATGAACACCAGGATTTTTAGGTGGAAACCCAATTCGGGAGAAAACCACCGTTGTCGTCGTCTCAGTCTTCAATATTTATTATTAAGAAAACTTCTTACAACATGTACTGGTGCATACTCATACCAGCACGCAGGCACCCACCTGCAGAAGGTTACAACCTTCTCTCATTTACCAGCCTCTTCTGGAAGGGAGCTACAACCCCTTGCTTCTCGTTTACCAGCCTCTCTTGGAAGGGAGCTACTACCCCCTAATATAAGCACCAGCTTCTACTGACAGAAAGCTTCTACATACATACTGAAGGTTTCAACCCTCAGATCCACTGCAGGCCACGTTTCATCAATTTTCATACTGGATTAAACAGCTCTAACACAACCCTTCACTTATCTATAAGCATACTTTTCCCAATGCTTCAAACAGAACAGTGAAACCACTGTAACCAGAATATCAGAGATAACCCAGACTACAGAATAGATATCCAGAATCACATTCAACCTTGAGAAAATATAAGTTCAGATACCATACGTGCCTTTGTTTAAACAGATCCGCGTATACACGCGCTTTTCACGAAATGAACCCGCGTATACATCTGTGCATTTTCAGAACAACTCTAACTGCCCATACGCGCCTTTGTTTAAACAGATCTGCGTATACGTGGCACACATGATATGAACTTTGCGTATAGATATACAAAGGTCAATCTTTATGGAAACGGGCAAACCCATGAACACCTGAGATTTCTTCAATTACTTCAACAGATTTTGCGCCAGGTCTTCATCACTTCTTTTCAGATCATCCAAGAGATTCACCATTTATAGATCTAGAGATCTTGAAACTTCATCATGTTCATAGATGCATCATAGATTCAGATCTATCAATTAAGAGCAGAGTTCAACCATGCAGATATACTTCAGAGTGAAGTATTCATTAAAGCCCAGACACTTTCACACCCTTTTCACAATGATTTTATTCTCCTTATATAGGTTTACCCTTTATCAATACCATGAGCCAAAACCACACCACTTCCGATGGTATTCCTGGACGGGATCAAATAGACAACCCAACGCTCAATACAATGGGTCAATACCATGGTAGTAACCCCTGGTTTTACACTTTTATAGCGCAATTGAGCATACGCGACTTGGCACGTACTTTCTCGTGTGCATATGCTACTTCTACTAGACAAACCCGCGTATGCCTTGAGACACACTTTTCATCATTGGTCTAGCACATCCTGGAATTCCTTTCATCATTACATCTGAGCTGCTCTGTAGACACATCAGATTTACATCATTAATTAGTATATCAAGTCAATTTCCATCAAGTAAAACTTTCATCAAGTACGTTGCCATCATCTTTATTAAGTGGGTTGCCATCAAGGACAACACTGCGTATATTTCAACGAGGATCCTCTTCAAACTGACGAAAAACATGTAAAACTAAACAAAAGTTTAAGGCAGAGCACCAGCAAACTAATGAATTCTACCTCAATGACTCATTTGTTTAATTCAGAAGCAAAGAGAAAGGAAATGGCATACATATAAAATTAATGAAAATTACAATAACATGGAGAAAAAAATCATCAAAACTCAGAAGCCACAAGGATCCCAACAAGTGCTGCAAAACTCTGGTCTTTCCTTTGCCAAAAAACTGAAAATGGATATACAATGAGGTGCCAAACTTTTCCCAAGAGTCCAACCAGTCCAACCCCTGAAAATGATTGAGAAAATACATCATATAGACCATCCTAACCCCATCCCATGCCTCTAGGGGTCGAGCTCATCCTTCTAGGAGCTGTTTCAACCAATTCTAAACTAGGAACTGAAATCTAGGCAATCAAACAACTTGCCTCTATATGCTAGGAAACTAATCCATTCATTTAATTTTCACTTTTTAGTGAATGAACCCTCTAGAACAAGTAAATGTGAGCCAAAATTACATCATAGTCATCAAGTTACATCAAGATAGATCAATAATTACATCAAAAAGTGAAACTAGTCAAACTGGGCGAATTTCTGAGCTGAAAAGTAAAAATGAAGCCAAATTCCTCTATGCGCCGTGCCAGAAAACTCAATGCGCCGCACCACTTTGAGCCTGTTTTTGGGGCACTTCCTGAAGTCCAAATTTACCTCATGATAGCTCATTAGAAAGCCTTGTCTGTCTGCTATCCAACCCAAGTGTAATTTTTAAATTTGGATGTCATTTTCCCCTCCAAAACTGCAATCTCCCAAGACTGGTTCCTGCTGATGCAAAAAGTGGCAGAAAGGCCATTTTTGGAGTGTTTTTGACCTTTAAGACCACCCAGAACTTGATGAAATCTCTCAGCCATTCCTGAGCATGCATAATTTACCATAAAAAACTAAAAAATATCACGTTTTCCTCCAGAAGATGTCCCAATCATAAGCGCGCGCCAAGTGGCGCGACGCGTCGGGCAGAAAACCCTGTATTGCAACCAAAATTTCAAAAATGAAAAAATTTACTCCAAATTTTCTGAAATTTGGAGTGCATGTCTCCCATCATGTCCCATGCTCAGCCAAAGAAGCTTCGGCGAAGATTTGGAGTGAATCAGGCCTTTTCCGTCGTTTCAGTGCTCTCCTCAACCTCGCCTTCAAGATCTTCATCCTAGCTCTGCAAACGTGTGTGCGGGTCCAATAGTGGTTCTTCATGTGCCTGAGCAAGTCTTTGTCCCTATTGGCCTTCGCCAATAGCTTCTCAAGGTGGATTTTGACTCTCTCAAGCCAAATCTGCCGCTCAAAAGGTGTCATGTCACTTGGTCTCTTTCGGGCCAATTCCCGATCTTCACGGATTCTCTGTAACTCCGTGAGTGTCTGCTGATCCTCTAGTTGTTTATTCCACTGCTCCAAGTAATTTATAATCCACTGAGCTCTCTGCAACTTCACGGTCAATGTGTCGATCTCAGCTTTCTGTTCCTGGATGGTCTCTCTCATCTTTGAGCTAGGAGAGCTCAAATCAACATCAATGAGTGTAAAATCAGTGTCTTGGCCTCCTGAAGGACCCTCATCATGCATAGGCCTCTTGCCTCTGTCCTATACCTGTACTGATGTCAAAGGAGAGACCCCTTCCACGCCAAGTGGAGATAGTACTCGCGCTGCTGGTGAAGGTAACGAGACCCCTTCCACCTCTGGTGGAGATAGTACTTGTCATGCTGCTGCAAATAAGGCTCTGTGGCCTCTCTGATATGTAACACACATTGGAGCACTGATAGGCTCAGTCTCGGGAACCTCAAACTGATGTGAAGGCTCTCCCTCATCATGAACAATCTCTGGAGGAGGCTGAGGGGCTGTAAAGAAGTCACGGGAAATGAACTCCTCCCATGCAATGCCCTGCAATCCAAGCTGATGTACCACAATCATCTTGATGAGCGCATAATGATAAATGTTGTTATGTTGCTGCTCTGGAGTCTTCTTCTGCACAAGGGTAGTCATCCGCTCTATGTTTCAGCACATGAAGTATGGAATATTCATCAGTCTCACTCTCGTGAAATGCATCAACAGTCTGATGTGGTATGCATAAAGGCATGAGAATCTACCCTCGCAACTAAAGTATATAATGATGAGCTTCATTAATGGCGCATAGGACTCCTTCAAGAATCTGAAAGGAAACACCCTTCTGAGTTACCTCATATACCCAGGCCTGATGTAAGGTTCATAATATGCTCTATCCAGTTGTTGTCTCTTGTTCCACTCTTCACCTATGTTTGGTATCCCGGTTGCCTGAGAAATGGTTTCTGGTGTTAAGGTGAAGTTCACTCCAGCAAGGTTTACATGACCATCACGCAAATGTAAAAAAAATAAGCGAACCAACTCCTGATGATGTTGAATCTGAGCAATCATCTCACAATACTGAAAACATGAATGTTGCTGAAAGCATGCCATTGCAAGCGATAAGGCCTGCAATTGAGTCAAGGAAGTGGGCTCTTCTCTGACGTGCCTGCCACTTTTATGAGACCTCCTCGGTACATTAAGCTCGGTGGTTGAATCACTTTCCTACTCATATTCTTGCTCATATGATGAATTTGTCTCTGACATGTTGCTGAAAGCAAGGTGTACCACAAGTATATGCTGATATATATGTGGTGAAAACAAGAGTTTGTCTTTCAATACCCAATGTGCCAAGTATGTAATGAGAGACTGTGAGGAAATATTACAGTGGGTATAATGGACAGTCACTTGACTACTTGGGGGACTTCGGGATTTGGGGATTTTATAATTGATATGAAAGGGGGAGGGCTAATAGGGTTTAGTGATAGGGAAAATGGGTACAAGGGATATGATTGTTTTGGGACAGAGGGAATAGGAGAGGGGATTATGATAGTAGTGTGACAGCAAGGAGGAAAGGAAACACAAGTGGGAATGGAGTTTACAAACTGGCACCAACAACCACACTTTAAATTTCAAGCATAAGCCCTATGGAACAGTTTTCATCACATGAGAGGGTTTTTTATTTGCCCAATTAAACTTTCAAATTCCTTCCTCCAAATAACACTCAATGCAAACTAAAATCAACAGCAAAGAGCTCACAAACTTACTTGGAGCGATCAAGATGAACTATTTTGATTTTGGAGAAAATGATGATGATTTTTTAGCCTGTCGACCCTGTGCGTCGCGCATAAGCCCAGTGCACCGCGTCTCGTGGATGCGCCGCGCCAGTGGAAAAATGCACTGTGGCAAATGGCCCAGTGCATCGCGTAGCCTATGTGCACCGCGCTCTTACCCAATGCCTCGCGCAGAGTCTTAACACACAGTCATGGTTTCAAAATGACAACTTTGCCCTATCACCACTAAATTTCGACTTTCTTTGATGTCCTGGATGCAAATGGCTTTTCAAACAATGAAAATATCTTTATAAAGTCATGGCTTTGATTTTCTCTTTGTAAAGACCCACTTTTGTAATGTTTCAAAATTGGCATTTCTTCACTTTTAATACAACTCTGTTCTTCAAGTTTCCTTTTTGATTTTTTGGCTTGAAATGATGGCTTTCTTGGTTGATTTTTTGCAGGGATGATGGCGTTGGATTTCGGCAAAGGATGACCAGGGCTGCATTTGAAGTATTTCATGATGGAAGACTTTAAAAATACATATTTATTACAACAACAAATTTGACGATTTCTTCCTCAAAACAGAGTTTTGAAGAATAATCATCCCTGAGCATTATTGATGATGGAAATCTTGAAATGAAAACTTATTGAAGACATCCTCATGGCCTGCGGGCACTATTTGACATTCTGAAGACCAAAGCCTAGACCTAATGACTGAAAGACTCTTTTTTTACCACAAGACCATCTATGACTGTAAATGACTGAAATCAATTTTAATGAATTTTGATAAATTTTGACCAACCCAGCAGGTACAAACATGAGGGAGAATGAGAGAACAAAAGCCCTTCCGTCAGATGATGGAATGCCCCCCTAACGAAATGCAAATGAATGAGCTGAATGAGACACCTAAAAATGAAATGCAATAAGAGAAATGATCTCTAACGGAGGGATGACAAGACCGACTCTAACACATAAAGGATGGAAAAAGGGTCAATATTCTAAAGTTTATATTTTCACATGCTTTATGTATTGTTAAATACTAATGTACATCAAAAAATTGTTGCTAAAAACCAATATTTTGAACCATATGACAAAAATAAAATTTTTCAATATAAATACAATGCAAAAATAATGCTGCTTTACCTTTTATATTTAGAAAAATTATGATAATAAATAACCAATCTTTAATATACCCTATTTGAAAATCCTGCTATGAGGTACTAATGATTTATTGTATCTTATAACAAAAATGTGAAGGTAATCCCACAATGTTTTGCAAAAAAAAAGGGTTGTTCTCATAAAATATCAAAGTTTAAACATTACAAGTAAAACTAATTAATAGTTCTCAAAAATAAGTTTTGTTTGCAAGCATAACTTAAACATCATCAACAATATCAACTAATACATCTTCAACATCATCTAGAACAACATTGATGGCTTTTTCCGCAGCATTTTCTTCTTCATTTTGTTCATTGTCGTCTTCTAATGGATCTTTCATGTCAGCAAATCTTCCGAAGTGTCCCTTTCCAATCATTCCATATAATGGTGGTTGAGGTTCCTTTGCTTTTTTTGCCACACGTGATTCATTAAAATCTCCTTTTCTCAAACCAACTTCTTGCTTTGCATCTGGAAGGAATTTAAGAGCGTTAATTATTTGTTGAATAAATTTGCATTGAACTGGATCTTTCTCAATGGCAATGCAATTTCTTCCTTTTAGTAGGCAACATGCTAGTGTTGTACCTAATCATCAAGCACATAAAAAATAAGTAAGAAAATTAGTATAGAGACATAAAAAGTAAAAAGACAATATTTAAATTTAAATTTGTATATTAAAACTTACCTGAACCTGAGAATAAATCCAAAACCCATTCTCCTTCATTTGAACATAGATCTATAAGATAGTTAATCAATGCTTGTGGTTTTTGATAAATGTTAACTATATCTCCTTTTGCATCTTTATCCTCATATGTTAGTTTTATTACCACTGCATCATAAACCAATACTTGACTATGACTCTTCCCATCTACTCTATTCATAATAATATGCTTATAGCTATCGTCTTTTGTCCAACATTCAACATGGATGAACTCACAATCATTTATAATAGGCTGATCTTCAGAAGAAACAATATTTGACTTTTTCCTGTAACATAACATAGTAAAAGTTCAATTAAATTTTACATGAATAAAAAAATTTAGGAGGAATCAAACATACAATTTCAAAGTCTTACCATGTAAGTTGCATCCTTGACTTTGCTTTACCCTTGAAGCTTGTTAATAACATTGGAAACTGTGTGTCTGAATGAAATGTCACAAATCGCCAAAGTGGTGATGTTGTCACTTCTTGAAAACCCGTAACCACTTTACTAAAAGCTTGATAAGTATATGGTTCTCTATCACATTCAATGTCTGGGAAATTGAAACCATGAGGAATATCTGCAATAACTAGGCCATATTCCCTTTTAGGTATTAGTGATGCAATGTCTTCACAGTCACCTTGTATTATTTGATATTGGACACTGTCAAGCCCATTCCAAATGTAATGATTAAGAGTAGGATGAAGTTCAACATTCATAAGACGCTTCCTTCTCATGTTGTCCATCTTAATTTTTTCAATAAATCTTTTGAAAGTATCTGGTACTCCATTTCCATCCTTCTTTGACATCTTTAATGACATATATATATATGTGTGTGTGTGTGTGTGTGTGTGTGTGTGTGTGTGTATAAGTAATAAAATAAAAATAGTTTAAATATGAATAAAATGAATTTATAAATAAACATACCTTATTGAATGCAATATAAAACTCTTTTAGTGTTGATGTAGAACTTGCTTCTGGGTAGTTGCGTACAACATCATCCCAATTGTCTTCATTCAACATTTTAACCATGTGTTCTTGTATTTTCATAAAAAATTTCTGACTGAATAAATCAAGTTAAAAGTGTTAATATATTGACATGTATAACAAATTCTACCAACATCATTATGTTTTATTTAAAAGAAAATTATAATGAAAGAAAAATAAGAAATAATTCAAGAAACTTACTTTTGAAATTCTGCACACATTTCTTCCATTGATAATTCACCCGACTTCACACGGGCTAATACTAATTTGACTAATTTATCATCCTTCACACCTTGCATTGTTCTCCAAGGTGTGATAGTCATATCCTCTGGAAGCTGCTTCATTTTAGGACCCACCTTACTGTTGGTACATATTATGGGTTTACTCTTTCTAACCTTCTGATTTTTTATGGAAATATTCTCCTACCGATAAAAAATATCATCAATCAAATCCCATACCTCCCCAGTTCTAAATGCCAACTGAAAAATGTTATCTGTGCCTCTGAAGAAATTTGTATTCAATTTTCCATCTTTTTCTTTTTTTTCATCAATTTGATAACCTGTTTCCATTAAACATTCCTTTCGAAATGTTACACTAACTTGTGTCTTATCCCCACCACATTTTTCTATGAATTCATTATGAATAAATCTGACCCTTTGGATGAAAGTCATTTTCATTCTGTACTCATTATCTGCATTATGATCCCATGCCAATAAATTTGATTCTATTTCTGTTAAGCCAGCGTAAATGATGCATTTCACTGTTTGAAAAATATAGTTATTGGGATATTCTGCAATCAATTGTCTCTTAGCCTCTATCGAATGGTTCCCTCCAATTACATAATATTTATAATCAAAACATTTTGTCTTGTCAAATGCTTGTTTGTTGGGAACCTGACATGGATCAACAAGAACCACATAATCCACCACATGCGCATATGGATTGAACCTGAACAATGTTTTCAGATTATGTACATGTAGGAAAACTAATTCATGCCCAATTTATAATCAAAATCGTCTTTAAATTGACAGAATAGAAGGAAAAATAACCTTTCAAATGCAAAAAGTTGTTGTCACCAATTCCAGCACAGCGCCTCCACAAAATTACGAATAGCGACACAATGCCTCCAATGCCAATGCAATGCCTTCACAAAGTTACCAATGCCAATGCAACACCTCCACAAAATTACCAATAGCAACACAACGCCTCCAATGCCAATGCAATGCCTCCACGAAGTTACCAATGCCAATGCAACACCTCCAAAAATTTGCTCTAACAAATACCAAAAAACTTGATGTGATGTGATGAATAGAAACAATCATTCCTATTATATAGCGAATATTTTTTGATTGGTTTACTGTTTAACGAATGTGGGATTAAAATTTCAAATTTAAAATATTTACATTTAGTTTATTATAGTTCATACTATAGTTAAAATACTTAATATTTGCATGTAGTTATCATAGTTAATATTTTATTTAATATTTACATGTACTTAATGTTGAATAATTCAAATATAATCTCAGATTAAAAATTAAAATATGAAATACTTACATGTAGTTAATTATAATTAATATTATAGATAAAATAGTTAATATTTGCATTTAGTTATCATAGTTAATATTTACATGTAATCAATGTTTAAAATCATGGGATTAAATTTTAAAATCTAAAATATTTACATGTAGTTAATTATAGTTTAAATAGTTAATATTTACATGTTGTTATTTTTGTAAATATTTAAATGTAGTCAATCTTAAACCATTCACATAAGAAAATTATTTTAGTTTCGAAGACATGCATGAAAGGAATATTTTGTGGATATTTTGAATAGAAAGTATGGTGAAATATTTGAAGACCAACAATTTATTAATAAATTTTGAAATATATTTTAGATGAATATAACGTAAGTTTAAAATTTAAAATTTAAAATATTTACATGTAGTCATTATAGTTAAAATAATTAATATTTGCATGTAGGTATTATAGTAATATTATAGTTAATACTTACGTCTAGTCAATGTTAAATCATTGAAATAAAAACATTATTTTAGTTTGGAAGGCATCCATGATAGAAATATTTTGTGGATATTTTGAATATAAATAGCGGTAAAATATTTCAAGATAATAGTTTATTAAAAAAATGTTAAATACATTTTTTGACTAATATTTGTACCAAATATTTGAAATGAAAAATTTGGGGGGAAATTTTTTCGCGAAATTTTTTGGGGGGGAATTTTGGAGAGAAAATTTTTCACAAATTTTTTTGGAGGGAAATTTTCAGTATTTAAGCTATATATTGTAAGTGGGAGAGGAATTTGTATCATTCAACCTATTCTTGTTGAAAGCCATGGTTTCTTCTGATAGCGAAGTTTTTCTTTGTACACCATCAACATCTTCGTCACGCAACAACTCTATTCAGAGTGATGAATATAACGGGAGTTCGTTCACCATGAATAGAGAGTCAAAAAATCGACTTGGTCGTTATCCTAAAGATGATGAGAACAAAATTGATGAGGTGCAGCAAAATGAAATTTCTGTAAATCGAGCGCCAGTTATACCACTTATTCTTAATCCTAAGGATTATGAAAGCAACAGTGATGAAGGGCATGATGAAGAATTTCTAGAGTCAAAAGTTTCACTTCGTCCTAATCCCAAGGATTATGAGGACACCATTGATGAAGAGGGAGATGAAGAATATCCACTTCATCTTAATCCTAAGGATTATGCGAGAACAACAAATGAAGAGGGGAATGAAGAATCTGTAGAGTCAAAATATCCACTCTGTCCTAATCCTGAGGAGTATGCTAGCACCACTGATGAAAAGGGGGATGTAAAATTTCCAGAGTCAAAATATCAAATTCGTCCTAATCGTAAGGATTATGTGAGCACCACTGATGAAGAGGGGAATGATAATGTTTCAAAGTCAAAACATCCACTTCGTCCCAATCCTAAGGATTATGCCAGCACCACTGATGAAGAGGGAAATGAAAAATTTACAGCGTCAAAATATCCACTCCATCCTAATCCTAAGGATTATGCAAGCACCACTGATGAAGAGGGGGACAAAAAAATTCCAGAGTCAAAATTTCCACTTTGTCTTAATCCTAAGGATTATGTCAGCACCACAGATGAAGAGGGGAATGAAGAATTTGCAGAGTCAAAATATGCACTTCGTCCTAATCCTAAGGATTATGTCAGCACCACTAAGGAAGAGGGGAATGAAGAATTTGTAGCGTCAAAATATCCACTTCGTCCTAATCCTAAGGATTATGCCAGCACCACTGATGAAGACGGGGATGAATTTCCAAAGCTAAAATTTTCACTTCATCCTAATCATAATGATTATAATTTAACCACTGATGAAGGGGGGGATGAAGAATTTCCAATAAATATAGATTCAAGGCATTCACTTATTCCTAATCCTAAGGATTATGAGAGCTTCAATGAGGAAGGGGAGGGGCAGGATGAAGAAATTCTAGTGAATACAAATTCAAAGCTTCCACTTATGCCTAATCTCAAGGATTATGAGAGCACCACTGAGGAAGGGGAGGATGAAGAGTTTCTTGCAAATGATAATTTTAGAGGCACAGATCTGAATATTGCATTTTCTCCAAGTGACCATTTCAAATACACTCATGGTGATGAAGAATTGAATCCTCCCAGGGAAGAATTTGAAAGCATGGGTCAAGATGGTGAAGAATTTCTTTTGAGTCAGGGTTACAAAAGTGCCGATGATTCTTGTGAAATGTTTTCTTCAACTGATGATGGTAAAGAAATTTTTCCAGGCAATGATGTTGATGAATTTCTTAACTATGTTGAGGATGATGATAGTGGGGATAATATTCCTCCTAATGGTGATGAAACTACTTTTACAAAGGATGATGGAATGATGAAGCCGTTGAAAGCAAATATTGCAACTAGGAGTAGGAGTAGACCTTTTCATATCAATCCAAAGCATTCCAGTTATACAAGGGCGAGGACAAAATATCTCACGACAAGAAGTTCTGTCGTTCATTTGATTTCAAGTGAATGTTGTTGAAGGGATTGCTTGAAAAATATGGATTTCAACTTTGCTTTGGAGAAAAGGAAAACATATATGTCAATGAATAAAAGCATGCAAAATTCATATTTAGTGGGTTGCATGCAATCTACACTAGCAGGTTATGATTATCATATTGGGAATATATTGCTTTGCAGAAAGGCGTTCAAAATGTTGCATTCAATTGGTAATTGTCGTTTGTCAAGAATCCAGGATAGATTGGAAAGGGATCCCACATATTATTCAGAAGCACGTTATAAACGGGAGGTGGGGCCGTTTGCAAATACTGCTAAGACATGGATGAAAGACTTCTTTTCAAATCATGGAGAGTGTATGCCAAATAAAGACACAATACATATTCCAAATAATTTCTCGAGACGAGAAATATTCATGTTATACAAAGATTATGCAGAAGCTGTTGAAGGAATTGGTAATTTTATTACATATTCTTATTTTACAAGGATATGGAAAACTAAATTCAACAATGTTCATATTCCTAAGAAGACAAGGATGGGGATTTGCAGCACATGTGCTTCTCTTAAAGCAAAAAGAGATAAATGTCAAGGGGCAGAAAGAGGTATGTGTTCAAAAAATTGTTTTTTAAAATTTGATACTTATCAACTATGAAAATATATTTATTCATATGTTTCTTTTATTTTATGTACATATTCCGTTGTCAAAGAACTTCAAGACCATCGCAATCAGCAAACAAGTGAAAGGAAAAAGTTGTATAAACATTGAAAGAAGTGTTATGATCATCCAAATAAATATCTGGGATTGATAATTGATGGTATGGACCAAAATAAAACACTTCTTCCACATTTTGTCCGCACACCAAAAAAATTACAGGAGGAAAATTTCATTCAATTTCACTTGGTTGGTTGTATGGTATTTAATGAGAAGATGTTTCCAAGAGTTTTCTTCACAACTCCAAATATTCACAATGATGAAAATCTGACCATAACTATAATCCATGATGTGGTTACTCATTGGTCTGGGATTCTTCCTGAAGTTTTGTATTTACAATTAGACAACACAAGTCGTGAGAACAAAAATCAAGTTCTTTTGGGTATCTAAACATGCTCGTTGAATTGGGGATTTTTAAAAAGATAAAGGTTGGTTTCCTTCTTGTTGGGCATACTCATGATCATATTGATCAAATGTTCAGTCGTTTTTCAGTAACATTGAGGAGGAAAGGTGTTGGGAGCCTGCCATCATTAATTGAATGTATTAAGAAATCATACATTCCAGAGCCTATTTTTCATGTGTTGGAAGAAACTATTGACATGCGAAGGTTTATTTTTGGATCGCATGGTGAGGAGAAATGCATTGAACAACTTAATGACATTAGCTTCCAACATCAATTTCGTATCAAAAAAATTGATGGGATAACACTTATATGGGGCAAGAAGTATTCAACTGTTGAAGAATGGGGACCATCATCAGGTTTAGCATTTTTGAAGTTCATTCCAGAGCGTCCAATATTTTCATCAAAGATATTGTTATTACAGTTAGTTGTTGAACTCCATAATGCACGAAGGCAGAAGAGAGACATAAATTATTCTGAATGTCTAGAGGAAATTAAAAGATGTATTAGAGATACATATGAGTACTTTGATGTTGCTGATTCAGTTTGGTGGGAGTCTTTTTTCAGTAATCAAAGTGATATGATTTCAAGATCAATAAATGAGGATACGCTTTTGAAGACTCCTTTTTTTTTGCCACAAAATATGTCAAATGAACATGAACATCAGGAAACACACAATGTTGAACAACAACAGCCTCAAGCTATTATTAATTCCCCACAGGTAGAGGAAAGAGAAATCTATATTGGTTCTAGAAGATCACGTGCACAACGTAAAGCCATGGAAGACCTTTACAGGGGTTCTGTGCAGGATCTTAAGGAGGGTTGCATGATAGCAGTGTTAGCAGATGAAGATCCACTTGGCTATCCATTCTGGATTGCCAAGGTTATAAATGTCATTAATGAAAATGAAGAGATTACAGCTGTTGATGTACATTGGTATGCCACAATTACCCACCCTTTCAATGGTGTGTACAAGCCAGAGATGGTAGTGGAAAAAAGAATTGGCAGAAAGAGAAAAAGAAAGGGCACAAATATAAATCGTCGCCGCACAAATGTCTTAAAATTGGAGGATGTTGACATACTTGTGTATGACTTCAATTTGACAAAGAGAGGAACTCTTCAGTTGTAGACCATAAATATTTTGAAGAAATTGCTACCATAACAATTACTGTTGAGATGGGACTCTGCAGAATGTAGACATAGATCTACAAGACTTTTGAACTCTGAAATGGTGGGCATGCATGTTGACTCAGATGGAGCACTAGTTGATGAAAGAGAAGAATATGGATCATCTTCATCTGCATCGAGCCATTCATCTAAAGATGTAGGTTATGATGGTGTGCCAGAACCTATGGTTGATTTTGAATAACTATCTAAGACACTTTTATGTAATTGATGTTTGCATGGTAACTTGAAATAAAAAATTTGACTTCCATCTCATTTTTCATGAAGTTATGAGACATTTCTATGTTTGTTGGATTATATGTTTTAATTATGAAGAATTCATCTCTTTAGAATATCAACAATGCAACAATGAATTACAAAAATAATTTATGTTATATTCAATGTACCAATGTTGATATTTTAATTATAAGTAAAATAGAAAATAGAAAATAATGTTGAATTTTTAGATTATGCAGTGATATTACCATGATATTATGTATTGTTACCATTTGGTATAAGATACTTTTAAAATTTTTAATAATTATATGCGTCATTGAAAGGGAACACTTTGTTTTGATGTTTGATTTTTAGGTTTTGGTTGAAATTAGATTTAAATTTGTCTTATGCTAAGATTTGAAAAAAGATAAGTTTTTATCCTTTAAAATTAAAATTACTCTTACTTGTTTATGTTCAATGATAATTTTTTCATTTACTTGTTCATTTTTTTAAATTGTTTAAGTCTTATAATTTCTCCATAATTTCATTGTTCAAGTATGTTGAAAACTTAAGATTGAAAAAATTTAGATTTACAACTTGTCATTAAGGTTTTTATGCGCTACCAAATTTTATCTTTAATGTTATGGTTGACAATAATTACAATTTTGGGGTTGTTTAGAGTCAAGATATTTTATTTTTAACAACATGGATGAAAATTGATCGAAATAATAAGCCCTTTAGACATGTATTTGTTTATCTTTAACATTATCTATCAAAAATGTTAGAAATTTACGATTTTAAAAAATGTCCTAATATGTTGTCTTTAATTCCATTGTTACAAGTGTGAAAATTATGACACAATTTTTTTTTTGTTATTCCAGCATCAACTGGTTTTGTTTTGAGGGTGTTTTTTCAATCCTTTTTTCAACAAACAATTTCGTTTTTAGCATAATTTTATAAAATGTTGAAATTTGACCTTCAAAAAAAACCAAGTGCATTCTGGAAGACACACTTTTTGTTTTTGGGGTGTTTTTTCATGTTTTTTGAGACTTTTTGGGCTAGAGTTCCTGTTTTGAGGTTAGGAAATAACAGTGTTAAAGCTGCAGCTGAAAACCCTTATCCCGAAAGTGGCTATCAAACAGGAAAGCTTGGACCTACAGAAGGAGAAAGGGACCTTTATCGCAGCCCGCAAGGACTTTTCCAAGGATGAGGCATCTACCTCCAAGGCTTCAGCAAGCCTAAGAGTAGAAGAAGAATTTAAACCATTCCGATAAGCATGTATGAAGCTGCTACGCAACCAGAAGGCAGTAGAAAATCTTCAAACACTGATAGACAGATGCGAGGAAAGAACTGACCCTCCTATAGAGGCTAGAGATGTTCACAAGTTGTACAAGCATAAGAAGCGCACGGGGCGGGAAATGCGGATAACAGCGTAGACCGACGACTATGAAATGGATCAAGTCATTTTGGATTTTGGATCTTATGCGAACGTTCTACCCAAGCAGAAATGGCAGAGGATGGGAGAACCTAAGCTGGAATGGTCTACTATACAACTACGCATGGCTAATCAATAGAAGATCATACCATTGGGGAGGTTGTCAAAGATTATGGTAGATATCGCAGGAGTTAAGGTACCCTTATCCTGCACTCCTAGGACTGGATTGGGCAATAGACATGGGAGGTATTATCAACTTAAAGAAAAGGAGCATGGTTTTTTGGAATGAGGGTACGAGAGTGATATTCCCTCTAGCCCTGCGGAAGGAGAGCGGTATACAGAACCAGTGCGCGAAGGCGATGACGTAGATCATATTTATTAACTGACCGCTCGGGACAAGGATTGGATTAATCCTACAATTGATGGTGTGCTTTGGTGGGAAAAATACAGTGAATGCCTTTCTGACTCTGATGGGGAGATTGAATATTGGAAGAATCAGTTACACGATGTACCTACACTGCGATGTCTTAGGATCATGAAGAGCTTCCGGTGTATCTCCTTAGAGGTAACAGAACTATCCTACTTTGATGGTTCTGGTAGCATCAGATATTTTTTGCAAATATTTGAAGCCGAAGTCCCAAGGGAGCAAAGAATGTGGGCGCTTAACCTAGCAATGCGTGCAACCCTTGCGCAGTGGTGGGAAATGCTTAAGGGGACGTTCCAGGATTGGGAGGACTGTCGCGAGCTGATGATCCTGTGGTTTGAACCACTGATTCACCTACACATAAATACTTTCCTTGGCCCAGGAGACCTGCGCTAACACTTGTCTGCATGGATGGAGGAATGTTGTGAAATAGCTACGGATGAATAGATCCACCTGTTCATTCATGCCTTGGGGACAATCCCCACTGCATGGTATTTAGATGCAGAGCTACGTCAGTGCACTCGCCACTGGGAAACCATGAAGGATGAGTTTGTAAGGACTTTCAGGTTGATAGGTGGAATGGAGGCACTCGACGAAGCTCTGCAGGATATATATTCCCTAGTATTTTATGAGTCACGCCCTCGTACGGAATATGGGGCACCAGCTTGGGATACGCAGATGCAGGATATTGTCAACTACCACAATCTATCAATGGAGGAATGCGATGAAGACCCGTGAAATATCACTATCCTAGAATCGAAGGGAGAGCACACATTTGCTGGACCCCCGTTGCAGACCTTGAAGTGACCAAGCCTCTTAAGCTACGAGAAGTCAACATTGGAACAGAGGAGCAACCTAAGCTAGCTAAAATTGGGGACTACTAGGATTATGATATTTTTGGGAAAGTCGCAGAACTCCTCACAGAATACCAGGACCTGTTTCCTACGAAATTCTCAGAACTAAAGGGGATTACAAGGGACCTAGGGGCTATGCGCATCACTTTAAAACTAGATGTGTGCCCTATTAAGCAACGCCCTTATCGATTGAACCCCAAGTATAAGCAGAAATTCAGGGAAGAACTTGACAAAATGATAGCCGCAGGTATCATCAAACCAGTAGAACAGTCCGATTGGGTAAGTCCTATGGTGGTCTAGGAGAAAAACACCAAAGGAGAAATAAGAATATGTGTTGACCTGTGCAAACTGAATGATGCCTGTATTTACGATCCCTTCCCTACGCCATTTTCTGATGTGAAATTCTTGATAGCTTGGGAGGGCAGGAAGCGTACTCATTCACTTATGAGTTCTCGAGCTACCATCAGATCAGGATCGCACCTGAAGATTGCATAAAAACTACGTTCACCACTGAATGGGGACCCTTCCAGTACACTGTCATGTTTTTTGGGCTCAAGAATGCCCCTGCCATCTTTTCGCAGGCGATGGTCGCAGTATTCAAGCAATGCACCCAAAAGTTCTTGGAGGTGTATTTTGATGATTGGACATTATTTGGTTTGGTAAAGAATCACATCTTGAACCTGCGCATGATGTTATACGCCTATAGGAAGCACCATATTTCCATGAATATGAAGAATTGCATATTTTGCGTACCTTTCGGGATCTTTCTAGGCCACGTAGTCTGTCGGTAGGGACTGATGGTTGACCTCGCCAAGGTTGCATTTATCATCAACCTAGCAGCCCCTACAACTGAGAAATAATTAAACTCTATCCTCGGACATACAAGCTATTATAGGAAGTTCATTCAAGGGTGCACACTAATCACAACGCCCATGGAGAAGTTGATAAAGAAGTATGTTTCATTTTTTTGGGACGTGGAGTGTCAGAAGAGATTTGAGTTACTCAAGGAGAAGATGGTCTCTACACCTATCCTCACATTTCCTGACTGGGCAAAGGTTTTCCATGTACATGTAGATGCTTTAGGGATCGCCCTGGGAGCTATCCTTATGCGGCCTGGGGAAGGAGACATTGACCATCCAGTTGCATTTTCTAGTAGAAAACTCTCTAGCTAGGAGTGCAACTACTCCACTACTGAGCGCAAGGGGTTTTCCATGATATACACCCTGCAAAAATATCGGCATTATCTCTTAGGATGGCACTTCAAGATGTTTACAGATCACTCGACTTTGAAGTACCTAGTGAATAAGCATGTGTTGGGGGGGAATATTTGCCGATGGGTGCTTCTATTCCAAGAATATGACTTTGAGATCATCGTGAAACCGGGGAAACTAAATGTTGGGCCAAACCACTTATCCTAAATCGAAAGTGGTGAAGAACCGACCAACCTAGAAGAAGGACTGCCCAATGTGAAACTATTTGCTATTAAGATATTTGATGCACACTTCGTCGACATCATTCACTTCTTAACTACAAGGATGGCGCATGCAAAGTATTCGGTACAATAGAAGAAATAATTGGTAACCCACGCAACGGACTTTACCATCATAGCAGGCCAATTGTATAAGCTGGGAGCTGACGAGGTTTCTCGAAGATACATTTTGGAGCATGAAAGACATGCCATCTTAGCCAAATCCCACGGGGCATAGCAGGACGTCACTATGCAGTTAAGGCGACGACGCAAAAGATCTTGAGAGTTGGGCTATGGTGGCCCACTCTGCATAGTGACTCTCATGACTATTGCAAAGCCTGTGACACATGCCAAAGGACAAGAAGACCGTCGTGCAGAGACGAAATCCCCCTACAACTGCAAATGGCCCTACAAGAATTTGAAAAATGGGCCATAGACTTCGTTGGGCCCATCAACCCACTAGGGAGGAAGACAAATGCACGCTACATCATCACTACAACTAATTATGTAACCAGATGGGCCGAAGCACAAGTTGTGAAGGATTGTACTGTAGATACCGCTATGCACCTTATTTTTGAACATATTCTAACTAGGTTTGGTTATCCAAAAATCTTGATGAGCAACAGAGGTGCGCATTTTGTAAATGAAACAATACAGGCCTTAACTAAATAATTTCGGATCCACCAAGTGAAAAGCACCTCATATCACCCACAAGAAAATGGAGCTATAGAAGATTTTAATAAAATCTTGGAACAAGCACTGACCAAGGTTTGTAATGTCGATCAAAGTGACTGGGATGTGCTCATCCCGTCGATCCTCTGGGCCTATCAAACCACCTGCAAGAAACTGACTGGAAAAACACTGTTTCGGATGGTTTATGGGAAGGAGGCCACTATTCCCATGGAATATATTGTTCCGAGCCTACGTATCACAGCCTTTACAAACATGGTAGAGCCTGATATCATGGAGGAGTGTTTAGCGTAGCTTGTGGCCCTTGAGTGAGATCGATTCATTGCTAACTTCCATTAGCAAGTTCAAAAGGCTCGGGAAAAAGCATGGCATGATCAACATATTCGGAAAAAGATCTTTGTGGAGGGAGAATTGGTCCTGCTATACGATAGCCAGTCTGCAAAGCACCTTGGGAAGTTCTATCAGCACTAGCTATTTCCCTATATGGTAAAGGAAATTACTAATGGGGGAGTTGTCCGATTAGCCACACTGCACGGTGATATGGTAGCAGGATATGTCAATGGCAACCGACTCAAACTATACCAGATCAAATGACTATATGGTCGGAGTAGCTGTATGGGGTGGGATACGCACAGGCAGGGGGACAAATGTAGGTAGGACCATTGTATGCGTAGGGATCGATCGCAGGTCTGGAGGCCCAGAGAGGTGCGCTAGGAGCGCAGGGGTCGATCACATGTCTAGAAGCCAGAGGAGGTGCACTAGGAGCGCAGGGGTAATATACAGCTGTGAAAACTAGCAGTTGGAACAATAAAACTGGGTAAAAAGAAAATTTTACCATTGTAAGGAGCAGGCGGCCAGCAACTAATGAGGAGATTTCTGAAGATTTTTTAACGTTTGATTGACAGTAAGTTTCAAATAAACCTCACCCAACCATTGGTGACTACAAAAGGCTATAAAAGTAGGAGGGGAGCTCAAAAGAGGGTTCCATGCATTCTAAACAATTTGTGCCTTGTAGTTTCTGGCAACTGTTATACTCTGTTCATGTCTGGGCATGCTACCCCGTCTGATAGTAGCAACCCTGAGTTCATCTTTCGCATGAGGATGAATGCATCTAGTCCCACTGAATCTTCACAGACTGTGGCCTCGACAGAGAAAGAATCCAATGAAGTACTGGAATTCAGCCCTGAAGTTGAGGAGGTTGTGTCCACACCAAGCAAGGGAAAGTAGGTGGAGAAAAAGAAGGGGCAGGGAAAAGGGTAGGAGCAAGGGCTAGGGAGGGCTGCAAAATGGGTTGGGGTGAAGCCATATACCTCCCCTCGAAATGTGAAATCCCCGCGAACAATTCCCCAGGCACATTTACCTAACCCATCAAAGAGACCTTTGTCTGCTCAGGAGGAGGCCCGGATTGCTGAACCAATAAACTGGCTCCCACCCTATGTTCAGCCTCGCAGGCCCTCGATGCGGATGCCAAGAATCTTGATGGTATGCACGCCTATTTACAGATGCCTCTGAATCCGGGCGAGGTCCCCATAATTGGATAATCCTTTGGCAAGCTCCACACAATAAAATTCAATGATCATGACCTAGCAAACCTACAAGCCTTCCTAGAATTGGCACCAGAATTATATCTCAAAAGGGTATTGGAGGGTGACATGCTGAAGGTAGTCCCCATGCCGTGGGCAAGCGGATTGGTTGGTTTCGGGTTATTAAACCTTCTGCGGATGCCTCACTTTGGCCACTACAATATCACTGACCAAATCGTGTAGCAACTGCTAGCTCTGGTCCATGATGACTGCTTGTGGATATAGGATCGCATTTGCATTGATGCAATGCTCATTCACCATATTACTGGTCTTCCCATGAAGGGGTTGAATCCCATGGAGTGCGTCGGTAAGAAATATGAGCAACAGATTGTTGATAAGGTATGTGACAACTACCACGTTGAATGGAATACTAGGGGGTTCATGATCAACACTATTAGCGACCTCGGTGCATGTATGGTAACCTTGTTGTTAGCACGCAAAATGATGCGCAAATTCCAGGTTTCCACAGTCCTCGTGTATGTAATTCAGTTGGCTGGCCGCTGCAAAAAAGGGGTCTACTTCAACTGGTCCCAGTTCATGTGTGATGAATTTCTAGAGAACGTGCGTGAGGACTAGGATTAGGGAGGGGCATTCCTGCTACTCTTGGTTGCTGCTCCTCATCATGTTGGTCACCTAGGAGGCCCCGACAGACTTGGTCCTTCCGAAGCTCAAGGCGGATATGTGCAAAGAGGAATGTGATGCGAATCTTTGGGATTCAAAGAATGAGCAGCGTATTGAGGATAATAAGGTCTTCTGGGTCCTATTTCAGAGTTGGCTCGCAAGAGAAATCCACTCCTGGCCACGCTTGTCACCTGTAATCTATGACAAGTATAAGAGCATCGTAGTGTTCCAGGTCATGATGTAAAATGTACAGATCTAGGGCCGTAAGGATCCAGCTTGGGTATCACTACCATATATGGTCGCTGATGAGGAAATCAACTGCCTCATTGCCACTTGGCCACTACACTAGAAACTGGGCTTCAAATCAGGTATCGCTGATACTGTAGGTACAAGTGCCAAAAATACCACCCCATCGGACACAACCAAAGAGATAGAAGGACATGGAAAGGACACTGAGAAGGGTGTGGATCAAGATTCGTAGCAAGATCTTGACACAGAGGGTCTAGATGCGTAGGGTGCTAACTCCTCGCGTAGTACGAAATGGACTGCCGACCCTATTAAAGGCCAACGAAAGAAATGATGAGCTACAAGGCTAGGTCAAGAGACTGAAGTTACTCTGACAGAGGAAGACCTGGAGAAATTCACAGATGCAATCACCCTCACCTCAAAATATAAATGGTTGGCTTTGGAAGAGCAGCAAAAAGCCATGGTCGCTACACTCTAGTCTAAGCTCCGAGCTCTGCAGCTCAAAACCGACACCCTGCAGACAAGCATAATTCAGACAAGGCCGCCCCCAGCAAGCAGCAGTGAATTGATAATCATATTGGAAAGCCTCCTCTACCCCCCTGCTAGGCGCAGCATTCATCTTGAGCCCACCTGCCTTAGGTGCGCAAGTCCAGGCCTACGCAGAGGTGCAATTCGATTTGGCCCGGCTTTCGCATGAACCACTGCAAGTCCTCCACACATCCCTCTTCGAGGAGATCCAGCACAGATACTGTTGGATTCATCAGCAGCTCAGTATGATCGTGGAGAAAACTTCTGAGGTGTCCCAGGCACAGGCCGCATGCACAATGGCCGCCACGCAGTAGACCGAGTTGGAACGTCTGATCAGCAGGGTATTCGCCAATGTAACTAAAGATATCCTAGCTTATGCTACCCCCCAGGCCAAGATTGAGGGGATTTTTGCAACTCTAAAGGCTTCTAGGACCGAGATTCAGGCTATCAAGACAGAGATGGAGCAATAGATTATTGTCTTACAGGCCAAATTACAGCGGGAAACTCCACCCGAGATAAGAGCCCAGTGCGCCGCGCTGTTCATAGAGGCCACCAATGCTATTACAACTTAGATTTATCAGGACACAAAGTTGTTGGAGACTTCTATGCAGTTTTGGTCTAAGGTGCATTGCAACCCTCTCCTGCGTGATTTTACTCAAAAGGTGCGAAAAAGGAGGAAGAGTTTGAACAACTCGAAGCTACTATGTCCACTTTGATTCTAGCTCAACACCTGGAACGACTGCATACCATCCACACACTCATAGATGACATTGAAGAGCTTCGCCACAAAAATAAGGTTCTCAGTGACCACCTCAAGCCTTAGGCCGATGAAGCCCTCAAGCTATCTCAGGAAGTGGATGTCGTAGTTAAACAACTAAACTAGACATTGGAAAGTGTCACGGTTGCTACTGAAGGCCCAACTTCACCGAAGTTGGTGGATATTGCACATAACATTGTTGTGCAGATCGAAGGAGTGTTGCCCCCTCTGGTTGATGTGATCAAGAAACTTTAGGTGAAGATGAAAACCCCACGAACACAGTGACTTGGGAAAAGTCACAAGATTGTGTTGGGGGCCTATTAGAACAGGGCTCGCTAAGCTGCGTTTTTGGTATAATTTTGTAATACTTGGGCTTGCATAGGGGTTTTGGGGCAAGTAAAAGCCCCAATTTTTTGTAATGGGTTAAAGGGTAAATCTAGGGTCTACAAACCACGATTTGCGGACCATAAGATAGAAAAGGTTGCGATAATATAAATAGATAGACATTTGGGTCTAGGAGGTAACGAAGAAGCAATATTGATGGTACGTGCAAACTATTGAGATCTATTTTGGGTAGTTTTGGGTAAGGACTCCTGCTGGTTGTGTGCGCGAAGATCAGTCCTGATGTGTGCGGACCCCGCTAGCTGTGTGTGCAGGCTGTGTTTTGGGTTGTAATTGGGTTTTTGGATACTAATGAACACGAAATATATTTGAAATATCTGTATAGTATCTATATTGATCGTGTTTATTACTGAAGTGCATCTGTGATATTGATTTAAGTTGTGAATGTATCTGTGATCTAAGAATTAGCTATGATTATAATGTTCTGTAATGGTATTCGTTGATGCACATGTGGATGCGAATGTATTTATTAGATATGTTAGTGATAGTAGCTCTGTTATGGTTATGTGCTGATTATAATGTTAAAAGCTTGCGGAAAGCATTAGGGGAATTTTGAGGTCTAAAATGGGCCTCTTAAGGAAATAATAAAATAATAGCTAAACCAATAAAATAATATTTATGAATTTTCAATTCACTTTTTGCAGCACAATAAATGTAACCATAGTTAAATTCAATTAAAAAGTTTTACCAAAATAAAATTAATAAAAAAATTGTATTGATCAGACTATAAATAAGAATGAACTTTTCAAGAAAAATTCATTACCATTAAACAACTAAAGCATTTGTCCTTTTCACTTAAATAACTTAAAATAAAATATAAATATAAATTTATAAATTGTTAATTATATTATATGTTATTAATTAAATTTTATATTATTTAAATTGTATAATAACATGTAATTAATATACTATATAATATAATATAATATAATATAATATCATAAATGTATAGGGATATGCATTATTTATTTCAAAAAATATGAAATGACAATAGTATATTTTTATTCAAAACCTTTGAAATGACATTTATTATGAGTACTTTACTTTGACTTTAAAAGTACTTAGAGCACTACCATGGTTAACCATGAGTTTTTATCCACCATTGAGAATGTGACAAGCAAGTACCTTTAACTCAAGCAATGCCACCTCAACCACTAGGGATGATGTCATCCCCTAAAATGTGATTGATTCTCATAAAGTGAATTTTGGTTGTACATTTTCCTTATGACGCCCATTTTAGACCTCAAAATTCCCCTAATGACTCATTCTGTGTGAACTTGATAAGTTGCAACTCAGATCTGCCTTAATTACCTACTCTCTCCTAGGGTGCAGAAACCTGGTTCCAGCACCCTCCCATACTACTCCGAGTGAGACCTTGGCCTGCAAAAGTAGGTCATTTCCGAAAGGGCCAGTAGTATAGGGGTTTTTTGGAAAACCTTAATCTTTGAACCTGGGTCAGAACCCCTCAAGCCAAAACCTCTTGATAAGGGAGTTTTGTCCTTGTCTTCTCTATCATTTGTGTAATCATATCTCTGGTTTATTCTTTTGAGATACCTCTTCTCTCTTTCTGTGAGAGCACCTCCCTCTTCTGATGACATATTGGCTAAAAATGCACAGGTTGAGCCAAGGTTATGCTCTGATACCACTGTAATATCCCAAAATTGGGAGGGCAGCAATATAACATATAAAATGGAAATAACAGTGAATAATATTACATCAAGATATCAGACCAATATGGAGCCATTACATTAATCATATCAGCAACAAATAAGTACAAAATACTGAGGCACAAATCATATGATATAAGCAAACAAGCCTCCAATAATCAAACACTCTCAAAGGTAAGGTGTTGCTGCTATAAAAAATGTCGGAGAGCTGCTACAATTAAGTCATAGTGTACATAGATACAACATGGGAGCACAAAAATGTATAAAATAACTAATATATGCCTCAAGAGATGTTAGAAATAAAGATCAAGGCTCTATATCACCTTTCCAAGACAACTCAAGAGGGTTTCCGAAAATACACCAAAAATACAATGGTGAACTGCAGCCCTAGGGCTGAAGGTTCACTACTATAGAATAAAAGGGAAGATATGGCTGAAGTTGATGTAGAAGTATGTGGCTCCACTCCAATGGACACTCTGGGTGAAATTTTGATCCCAATCAAGAAATAACTCCCCAAATGATGCACTGAAACCACCCCTACAACTCCTCCCTAACATAACGCAGTCCAAGAATGAAACTACACTGTAGGGGATGATAATGACTTGGCCTAGTTCCAAATGCTACAATAGTTCCCAGGGACATTCTTTATTGGCCTCCCAATGGAAGAAATTCTTCCTCCACTGAAAAACTAGCTCAGAACTGGCCCTATCAAATCTTCCAATGTTGCACCCTACAACACAACACAACTCTAAACAAAAACTGCGTTGTAGAAGAAAGTTGTAGCCTAGCCTGATGTTGGAATGTGGAAATGTATCCCAATAACTTCTCGTGAGTGGGAACTCGAAGTCCCCTGCGGATGAAGGTGGGATTCGCTCTCGGGAACACCCTTGTGCTAAACAACATTGCAATCTCCGCTAAACAGCTGAAGAGAGAAACAAGTCATAACAGACCATAATCAAAATAATAATCAAAACATGCTTTCGATGGCTACCATCCCCTTCCTTATATGCTTTATGAGCCTTCTCACCTTGGGCCTCACTCATTAAAGCCACTACTTCCATGTAAGGAATCTCCCTCCAAAATTGTGTTGTCTCTCATTAAATGTCCACTCCCTCCATACCAGCGCTATGGATTTGGTCAAAGTTGACCCAGTCCACATGCTTCATCCCCTATTCACACATAAGGGTGCTTAATCTAGCTACATTGATGACCCCTATTCACATTAGGAGTGATTTTATTCCTACTAAGGAGATTTATGGGTCTCCCTACCCTCTTATTCTTCTAACTAAGAAGCAAAACACAATTTAATATGCCAACTAGCTTAAATTTAATTAGGAATATTACAGTCCTCCCCCTCCCAAATGTTGCTTGTCCTCAAGAAACTGTAAAGGTGAGTGCTGCGAATCTTCTCCTCCTTCCCTTGTGACACCTCCATGTGATAAGCTCTCCTCATGAACCAAGTGTCCCCCAATCAATCCATCCATGAAATGCTCTTCCCAAGTGCTCAAGTTAACCAAATGGCTCATCCCATAAGGAAATAAGAGGTCTAATGTAGCAATCATGTGTTGCCCAATGTTCTCCCTAAAGCATGGTGCATAAGAAATGTGGAGAATGTCACTCCTAATGGGCACATCCAATCCACGTGTCATCCCTCCAATCATTCCCACAACAATGATAAGAACATCATCAACATATGGGATCAAAATAAATGACACACAAGCTACCATATGAGATACCGGATGAGGATCATAGTTCCACATGTGAAACCATCGCAGTATGTCTCCTAATTACGTTATAATATGATATGATAAGTGGTTCCCCAACCACTTTCTTGCTTCCCCAACCCTCTCACATGCTTGGAGAAGGTGTATGATGTGTGGTGCAAATTGAGCACACCCTGAATAAGATACCATCTCCCCAAAATCTCCTAGGGAGTGGCCATCATCATCACTACTTTTGGCCCCAAGTAGACCATGAAGTCTATAAGAAAGAGTGCCCCTTTCTGGAGTAATGCACTGTACATGAATGGAAAAGGAATACATGCACTTAGTTGGTGAATAATTATGCACAAAAACACAATCCTTACCATGTGCTTTGATAAAGCTAGTGAAGTGGCTCATATATGGGCCTTGTCTCATCCCTAATGAGAAAGTTAGTGGTTGTGATAACTCTACCAAAGAGTTATGTCTCTCCTCCATCTCCAAACAATCCATGCATCTCCTGATATGCTGATGTATCTCCTCTTTCAAGCCTTCCCAAGTGAATCCCTCCATGAGAATATGATATGCTCTCATGAAATCAGTGTGGATGGAGAGAAAATCATCATATGGTGCATGTAGTAGCTTCTCCTTGAGTTTAGATGCACTAGTAAAGACGATCCTACTCTGATAATAGATGACCCCATCTCTCACTGCATATCTCCCATATGATAACTGGCCAACAAGTATCGTGCATGAAAAGGGATCCCTGGAGTATTCCACCAACAGTTGGGATCTCCAATAAGGATCTATACTCCATAATGATAGTGCTACTAATCTACCATGTAAAGCACTTGTCATGTTTCTGCCCTCTTCTTTGACATTTCCCATACCAAATTCATACACTGGGATGTTGCTATCCTGCCTCTGCTTCTCCTCCTATAGTTGCTCATGCTCAAGGAAAGGTTTAAGTTTTTGGAGGTTAGCGTTCCATGGGAAGCTATCACCCATACAAAACTTTTTGAGTTTGGCCAATGTATGTATGAGTGGCCACCAACCTCTACCATATGTGGAAGATTCCTCCCTATGTGGAAGTATCTTCTAATTCTCCAAAACCATGGAGTGGTCTCCTTGCACCATGATGGTGCCATCCCCCATCCCTGAAACATCTTCTCTCAGCGCAAGATTTTTGGTGAGAGTGGGTAATACTCATATTGGAATAATGTCTCCCTCCTCCTTGAGTGTACCCAAGACTCTCTATGATGTACCAAGTTCTCAAAAGGTTCCCACCCCTCTTGGATCTATGAGTGGTGCAACCTATTGTGAGACATCTCTCATAAACTCTTGATTTGGTGGCCTCCAAGGTGGAATGCCTCTAAACAGTAATGTATCACAAGCCAAAGTCATCTGCATAACTAATTGGACTGTTAGTTCCTTGCTTCCACTGTGCAAATCCAACTTTGTTTTCTGCGTAGAAGTTGTCTGAGAGGGATAAGTATGCATGCCCCTAATCATCTAATGCTTGCCACTCTTTCTATTGGTCCACTCCATCTGCAAAGTCTCCCAAAATGTGGTGACTTTCCCCAAAGTAATCAACCACTACACACCCAATATCACATCGGTGTCAGGTATATCAACCACAAAGAAGTGATCAGTCAATGTATATTTCCCCATGGTGACAGATAAAGATTGATCATAATGCATGCACTGCATAGTTCTAGCTTCTGGGACCAAAACTGAAAACCCGTCAAAATCATCAGTGGGTATTGCCCTCCTCTACACTAACTGGGCATCAAAAAATTTGTGGGTAGCCCCACTGTTAATAAAAAATGATACCCTCTAATCCTGAATGGAACCTTGAACTCTCAAATTCAAGTACTTGGGTACTCCTCTCAATGATGCAAGGGCCACTCCAATTGGAGCAAATGATCCATTCCCACCTCCTGGTGGTGTGGATCCTCTCCTACTATCCCAATGTTGTGACCTCCTTCTTGTTCCTCTTCTTGTTCCTCTTCATCATCAGAAAATACCTCTATATAATGTGCCTTCCCTGCTGCACATCTATGTCTGGGTGCCCATGATTCTTGGCATGTGAAGCAAAGCTTCCTTCTCCTCAAGTCTCTTCGGACATCATCACTAAGAGGTACTTTGTTTTGACACTCCTTTGAAGGATGAGCCTTCTCTTCTTTTCCTTTTGATAGAAATGTGGGATTTTTCGGAAATGTTGCCTTTGCTCTTGGCAAGGCATCTTGTAGATCTCTAGCCCTTTCAACAACATCTTGAAGGGTAGTTGGTTTGGTTGACTTAACCAACCCATGTATAGGTTTTTCTAGCCCATCAATAAACATATAGACCCTCCTAGCTGCAAATAAATCAGGAACCATAACAAAAAGTCTTAGAAATTCAAAAATGTAAGTTTCTAGATTACCTGATTGTTTGAGCTTAGCTAGCTCAATGAAAGGTGCCTCCGAGTATCTTCCATCAAACCTCTCCACCAACCTCATGGTGAACTCTGAATATGCAATCACATTGGCATGCCCCAATGTAGAAAGACCATAAAACCACCAATCATGTGCCTCACCCTCAATGTGCAGTGCTACTATTTTGATGGCTTTCATCTCCACTACTTGTTTCAACTGGAAGTAGATGTCTAGCTTCTCTACCCAAGATTTGGTTGTACATTTAGATGACCCATCAAAATTGGGCAAGAAGTATCTACCCATAGTCTGGTGAAGATCATTGTTCTATATGAGTCCTCCACCTCTATTGTGATGTCGCGGTCTCCTATTTTCCTTGATCTGAAAAAACTCTTGAAATCTCAAATGATCCTTGAATCTCTAATATTGAGACTCATACTCAAGAAATTAATCTTCAACACTTTCTTGTTCTTGAAATCCTCCATTTCCCCCTACTAAGAATGTAGGCATAGTAGAGCGTTGGGAAACCTGTTGCTTCACTGGTTGATCACTCCAGTGATGTGAAATGCCAGAGCCTTCTCCATGTATAAACCCTTTAGGGGATTCTTTGTGTCTATCCATCCTCATCTCCTTGATTTCTCTTGCAATATCTTGCATAGTTTGAAGAAGAAGCTTGGGATACTCCTTCTCCTCATCTCCTCCTAATAAGGGAGTTTTTCCCTTGTCTTCTCTATCATATGTGTAATCATATCTCTGGTTTCTTCTTTTGAGATACCTTTTATCTCTGTCTGTGAGAGGATATCCCTCTTTTGATGACATATTAGCTGAAAATGCACAGGCTGAGCCAAGATTATGATCCGATACCACTGTAATATCCCAAAATTGGGAGGGAAGAAATAAAACACATAAAATGGAGATAAGAGTGAATAATATTACATCGAGATATGAGACCAATATGGAGCCATTACATTAATCATATCAGTAGCAAATAAGTACAAAATACTGAGGCACAAATCATATGATATAAGCAAACAAGCCTTCAATAATCAAACACTCTCAAAGGTGAGGTGTTGTTACTATATAAAATGTCGGAGAGCTACTAAAACGTAGTCATAGTAAACATAGCTACAACATGGGAATGTAAAATGATATAAAATAACTCATATATGCCTCAAGAGATGCTAGACATAAATATCAAGGCTCTATATCACCTTTCCAAGACAACCCAAGAGGGTTTCCTGAAATACACCAAAAATACAATGGTGAACTGCAACCCTCAGGCTGAAGATTCACTGCAAATAAATAAATGGGAAGATATGGTTGAAGTTGATGTAGAAGTATGTGGCTCTCCTCCAATAGACTCTCTGGGTGAAAGGTTGATCCCTCCACTGAAGATTTAACTCCCCAAATGATGCACTAAAACCACCCCTACAACTCCTCCCTAAAATAACACAATCCAAGACTAAAACTGCATTGTAGGGAATGATAATTACTTTTCCTGGTGCCAAATGCTACAACAATTCCCAAGTACCTTCTTTACTGGCCTCCCTATGGAAATAATGCTTCATCCACTAAAAAACTAGCTCCGAAATAGCCCTATCAAATATTCCATTTTTGCACCATACAACACAGCACAACTTTAAATAGAAACAGCGCTGTAGAAGAAATATGTAGACTGGCTTGATGTCAGAATGTGGAAATGTATCCCAATAACTTCTCCTGAGTGGGCACTCGAATTCCCCCGAGGATGAAGGTGGGATTCCCGCTCGGGAACACCCTTGTGCTAAACAACACTGCAGTCTCCACTAAATAGTTGAAGGGAGCAACAAGTCATAACACACCATAATAAAAATAATAACCAAAACATGCTTTCCATGGCTGCCATCCCCTTCCTTATATTCTTTGTGAGCCTTCTTACCTTGGGCCCCACTCATTAAAGCCACTAATTTCATGCAAGGAATCTCCCTCCAAAACTGCGTTGTCTCTCATTGAATGTTCACACCCTCCATACTAGCGTTGTTGATTTGGTCAAAGTTGACCCAATCCACATGCTTCATTCCCTATTCACACATGAGGGTGCTTAATCTAGCTACTTTGAAGACCCCCATTCACATTAGGAGTTATTTTATTCCTACTAAGGAGATTTATGGGTCTCCCTACCCTCTTATTCTTCTAGCTAAGAAGTAAAACAAAATTTAATATTCCAACTAGTTGAAAGCGAATTGGGAATATTACATCATACTACCAGTGAGATCCAATCTGCATAGTTAGCTCACCCTGTGAATGTCCTTGAAAAATTGATGTAAAATTCAACATTTATGATTGCATAACCCAATGGATTAGTTTCACAGCTTTATCTATCCAACTACCCAATCAATCAAAACCAACAATTTTCATAATCTCTATAACTAGCCTAATATCAACAATTATAACCATCAAGCTAAATCATAATCATAAAATACAGAGAGAGCCCTCTCTGAGTCTAGAAAGGCTAGGTCCTAGACTCTAAAGTGGTTTGATGTTGTCCTCTGTCATTTTTTCTTTCCAATCTTACAAATTACGGAGGGATAACAAAAATTTCTCCTTCAAAGTCACTATAGCTACTAGTTTCTCGTTCATCTTCACTATCATATCTAGGCTTCAAAGGGCTATAAATAATTTTTTCTAAATCTTTGCGGTAAAATTTTCCACTATGTGTAGTCAGGCCTCTTTGTGGCATTCAAGCAATATGTTTTCACAGACAACCCTATTCGCATAATAGAATTTTAAGAAACAACTTTAGAGAGTGCAGGAACTTACCTCTAGGGCCTTTGAAAAACCTTCTTTCTCCTTCAGAATAGGATACAAATTGATCAATCGAAAATTCAGTCACAAATCCTTCCAAGAGGCGATTGATCCAATGATCTATGGCGCGGGTGATCTTATTATCTAACTTCTCTACTTGCTGAATCAGTTTAGGATTCCACTCAGTGACTGCATTGTCCTTCACACAGGTATTGAATTTATCTAAGTGCGAAAACCACTCCTGCAGCTCATTTGCAAAGGAGAAAAATAATATCTTGTGAAATTTTGTATAGATGTATTTCTGTACCCAAGTTTTGTGAGATAGCTTAGTACTTTGATTCTCTTGGAGTGTGAATTCAAGGATCTTTCTATCGAGCCAATTATATAATTCATTTCGTGAAGGATACCACAAAATCAAATCTCCCTCAAAATGATACATGTCCTCGCAATGGAACCATTTTTTGGCTTAAGGGGTCCTAACCCAGGTTTAGAGTTTATCGCGCAACCAACAAACCCTCCAACTACTGGCCCTTTTGGCAATGACCTTCTTGCGTAGATCAAAGTCTTACCTAAAGTAGTATGGTGGGGTGTTGGAACTAGGTTTCCACACAATGAGGGAGAAAATAATGAAGTGGCCCTAATTAGATCGATTGTAGACTTCTATAAATCATAAAGAGATGCATGCAATACTTAATAGAATAAGACAGAATCGTAGATCTCTTTAGCGTAGATACAACTTAACAGAAATAGATCTAGGTCTAACAATGTGCAATTACTTAAAAAGATTCATCAACCATCAATATGCATAAATAACTATAACATATATCTTTGTGCAATGATAAATAATCAACACAGAAGCAATGCAATCTCAACAAAACACATAACTTAGATCATGTTTTGCCAAAATCATTCCTTTATATTAGCTTCAAATGAGTTCAATACATCAGACTTTTCTCTTACACATAATGCTTCCGCACACACATCTAGTACAGGTTGCACACAGCCAAGACTAGGTCTTTGTGCACATAGCTAGCAGGAATCTTTCTACCCAACCCAGAAAAAAACCTTTACAAAGTCTTACATATGCATAAGCATACCGATCATAATCATGTTCTACTTAAACTAAACAACTTTCCATAGACTCAATCGATCTATTTATATTCTTCTAGCACGCAGGTAATATCATCTCAAACCATGGCTTCAGGCCCACATTTTACCCTCAAACCCTTTTACATAAAATTATGGAATTTGACCCGTGCCAAAGCCCCTTGACTCATTTACGCAATGTGCATATACAAAATTTATACAAAATTACATCAAAATTTGTTCACGAGGGGACCCTGCTCTAACACCACATTTACCTTTTATCTTAGTTTTGTAAAATACTTTTGAAATATTTGGCAGTCTTTCCAAGGCCATGATTCATGGTACTTTCACCTCATAAGGTCATTTAAGGCACTACATGGTACATTAGCATGCATCTATCATACATTTTCACATTCATAAAGCAAAACATCACACGACATTCACATTCACGATGAGACAACATTACAAGTCTTAGAGACCATGCCAAGTTAGCTCTTTTTATTTTTAATTCCACCTATAGTAAACCATGGAATCCCCCTATCCATTACACACACATATGCATAACATACTCATAATATAATTCCAAGCAACACAATAATTTGCATAATCCTCATACCATGTAATTATTCACATGCATACATATTCTAAGCATCTTGTCCAATCATGCAAGAAGTGTAGTGGTAAGTTTCAACTAGACTTTATGATGATGAAGCATCCTCACATCCAATTCCGTAAACAAGGCTATATTTAATCATATTCTAAGTTAGCTATAACTCTTAGTTTCTTACCTTCAAAATTCGATGTAAGTTTAAATCTGAATCTTGTAAAGTATAGAAAATGCTAGCTTTTTTATTTCATGAAAAAATTATGACACTGATTTTAGGGTTTCTTCCTTGGATATCAATTCCATATCTATCGATTTCATAGTGCATATGTTTAATAAATCTATAGTGACCACTAGATGGAAAGAAAATCATGCACACTTTCATCTCTCTTCCAATCACATCAATGGGCTCCTTAAAAGTTACGTACATATGAGCCAATATTCTTCCTTAATCTACATTATCTCTTTTGGCCCTACTTTCCCCTATTTTTCCAACTATTAATTGTCAAACAACTCACAACTGTGACATAGCTCAATTCTATGACCCAATCAATAAAAAATGGACTAGCTATAGGAATATGGTTCCCCAATAGTTGGTAACAAATTTTCAATTACAAACCATTCTTCTCCCCAACTTTTATCGGTGTGGATGAGTTAAGAAATATATAAAAGCTAATCTCGTCACTTATATATGCTCCATCTCATTTACCACGAGCCCCTTCAATGACATAGTATAGTGTGATGTCATGGATCTTAGCTATACTAAGTTGATTCTAATGAGGATATATCATTCTTCCAAACATGCACATTATGATGGCTAGTTCAACACCTACAAGTTATAGAAGCATGGTAAGACATACAAACTATTTTTCACATCTTATTCTAATGTCCTACATATACTTTCTAGCAAATTCGTTGTTAAATGCTTCACAATTAGGAAAAAAAAAGAGAAGTGACATCACTTTTATGTGTATTGGATCCCTAAATCATAAATATATGCATTTGAATAGACCAAGCAGTATTTTTCCCTTCTAAACAAACATCATTCAATTGAGTTGGCTTCTAGATCCTACTTGCCCAATTGTATATCAAGCCTCCCCTAAATAAAGTGCATGCATTTAGCAACAAATCACACAAATCTTGGAGATGGAAATATTATGCCTAACACATCCCCTTATAAAGGGAAATATGAGTTATGTATTTGCAAAATTTACATGTCCTTTGGAAAGGTAATGATTAAAAATTGTTACTCATTTACCCAGTTTAATGAACTTCTTCTGTCATCTCTAGTGGGTCAAGCATTTCATCAAGATGGACCTTGCTTCAAGATATTTCCAGGTGCATATGGAACCAATGAGTTTGGAAGATGGTTTTTAATCTCTTTGAAAGGTTTGCTATTTAGTTTCGCCTTATTAATGCAATTACCACTTTCAAAAGGATCATCAATGATAGATTCTAGCCACATATTGATTCTTGGTAAATTGATAATGGTTTACATAGCTAATATTTTGGTTTTTAGCAAGTCTTAGTTCTAAATCATTTGAAACAATTATGAAATATTTAGGTTAAGGATCAAACTTAACACTTGTTTACAACCCATGGATGTTAGGATGAGTACAAAATAATACATAATTTTAAACCCTTTTGTACCAACATATAATAGAGCAAAGATATATCATTGAGAAATATCATTTCATCATAAAGAAGTTTCTTTTGAGTGCATTTAGTTTAATTATCTTAGGGTTGTGTTCCATCTTTAATCCTTATTCCTTTAGTGATAGAGTCCATTAGGTCCAAGTGTTGAAAGTGGGAGCTTTGATACCACTTGTAAAAACCCCTTACATAATAACACCGAAGGTGACTAGGGATGGTGACTAGGCTGACATGAGATTCCTTGTGTGGTTAGGAGAATAGATTATTTATTATTTCATAATAAATTTCACGTGAAGTGTTAGTGTTCCTATTATTTAACCTAATATTAAAGTTGTAAGATATCCAATTTTGTATCACGTCATAACATATAGTTTTCTCATCAAATTCTTTGGATAGACAACTAAGTCAACATTTCATTATTCCTCTAGGGAATATCTTCTCATCACCTTTTCCATGCTCTTTATACTGAAACTTAATGCACATTCCAAACATTGTTGCCAAAATAAGTCCCATCATGATGTTTCTTCCAATCTCAATGATTAAAGTCTCCATCTAGGATCACCATCTATCATACAAAGTTTTCAAGATGCCTCATATTTAGTTTTAAAAATGTATGAAGCTTTGAACCTCTTTAAAGATTCTCATGTTCCTTAACTTTTGTGTCTTGCCATTTTCTAAAGCAAGCAATATTCATCTCTAGATTTTAGTTAGGATTCTTTCATTTTCACTATCAATCCTAACATTTATGTCCATGTGTCCATGCATTGCCTCCAACATTGGAAAATATCCCCAAATAGTTTAGGGTTCATTGGTCATGAGAATTCATCAAATATCAAATATTAAGGAAGCATATGGTATCATTATCAATCCAAATGTTGATTTTCAACAACTAATTCAAAATAGGAAAATATCACAACAATAATGATCTAATTCATAATGTTAATTGAAGAAGTGTCTTATCAAAACATAACTATTCTAAATAAAGGTATAATAACTCATCTTATGATATTGAAAGATCATGTTATGTTGGAAATCTAACATAGGAATCAAAATTCAAACATCTTCCCATAAACCGATTTAACATCTTGCCACTACAAATTTAGGGATATACATTTTACCTTTAAATTCCACCCACTAGATGCAAAATTAGAAAAGCTATCACTGTGATGGAATTATGATATCCAATGAGTGATGAATAAGTATATCTATTTAATTGTAGCAGTGGAAGGATGCAACCTTAAAAAAGTATCTAGGAGCTTAACCCAACTTTATTTCTATTTTTAATCTTCTAGTTCGGTGAAACTATTTAATATAATCATTTTGGATTCCTTTAAAAACAAACTATAATCAATTTTCAAGCTATGCACATGGACAAGGTCTGTGGGTATCTGGATGGGAACAATGGCAAGACAAAATCTACTGCTTTTTGCTATACATGGCTTACAGGGAATGCTAAAACAAAAACGCAGAGGAAAACAATTGCATAAATCAAGAGGAACATTATTATGTATGGAAATATTCATTTTCACAATATAGGATAGTAAAGACTAAGTAATAAACTACAGGAAAA
Source organism: Pinus albicaulis (assembly GCA_034641835.2). Lineage (NCBI taxonomy): Eukaryota > Viridiplantae > Streptophyta > Pinopsida > Pinales > Pinaceae > Pinus > Pinus albicaulis. Next base: position 70,445 of record JAXQQM020070706.1, on the reverse strand, counting down.
TAACAACATTTATATAGAAAAATATATGACAAAAGGTTAGAAATATACCAGATATCTTGGGAATTATCACTTACTTTTGCCATGGACTTGCAAGCCATAGTGCATGATTGGCTTTGCTTCCTATTATGATGGAAACATCTAAAAAGTCCACTTTAAATACAAATCCATGCCAAACAACTCATTTATATATTTTTCCAAAGTAATCATCACTGAGTACTCTGGTCAGTCACCATAATTATTTGTAGGTATTGAGGAAATAAATAGCCGTTTCCAAGCAAAACCTAGTTGCAAAGTATCACATAAAGTCTCTATCCAGCTTTAATACGAATAGAGAATACATAGCCATGAATGCACAAGATGTATATAAATGCATATAAACTCACAAATTTAGATGGGGAAGATGGAGCAATTCTTGACATTTGATGATTACTATGGGCGGAGTAAACTCTATGTATGTATTACAATACTAATATGCACACAAGCATGATTTAATGCAAATGGAAACAAAAATGTGAAATGCCTTCAACAATTATGGTGCCAACCAGACTTCTTATTGGTGATGCAATTAGGGTTTCTTTATTTCTCCTCACTAGTGTAAGAGAAACCACCGTCTTCGTTCATTTGGTTTTGTTTCATAGGATTGGGTCTAATCAATTGAAGTTGAACAATAAAATTATTATGAGTTTTGTTTGCCAGTTCAACTACAAATTTTAATTATAATTGCTAGAACTGTCTCTGTATAATCGTTTTATTTGTTACCAGATTCCGATTCAAAGAAAACTAAGTCTGTCCAAGCCCAGTAAAATATGTCAGAGTCGATTTTAACATATGAGATAATATTTTTAAAAGAATATCATACCAGATTCTATCTACAGATATCATTCAACATATGAGACAAAATATCAGAATCAATCTACAGGTAGCATTCAACATATGAGACAATATTTGTAAAAAGATTGATCTGCCAGAGTCGAACTCTAGATAACATTTGTTAAGTGAGAATATAGTTATTTTTTCCAAAAAGTATTAACACCAGATCTAGAGGTATCAAATTTTAGATGGAATTCAACAAAGATATAACACCATAGGTTCAAATCTTGGTGGCATTCAACATAACAACAATTATATGTGGAATTTTCAAATTAATATCAGTTCATAATATTGACCGAATCTCCCCTTCTCCTTATATATCCACACGCTACACTTAGTTACATTGCATTTCTAGATTATAAGTTTATATGGAGCAAATTGATAACTCACTCGTGGAAGAACAATTAAAACAAGCACCCTTGTTATAATTGCAATACAGGATATCATGTCTTCAAGGAAAAGAATCACAGGTTTAGGGTTATGTTTGGCATCCATTTTCATTGTCGGAGAATGATTATCCAACTTAGTGTAACCATACTTGAATACTTACAGCCATTATCGCAACACTTTCCATGATTCTCTACAAGAATTGCTTGAATTTGCCTATACTAGACTAAAGTCCTCTCAGCTTTAAATACAGAGAAAATTTTGCCCCAGTTCATTAGGGCATGATTTGTATTCCAGGGTTTCAGATTTCGAATTCTGTATCGGTATGGAAACATTTTATGTCTATGAACAGGTCTCAACCATATGATCTTTTGATACTTATGAGTCCATATAGCTATTACGAAACGAATATAAATATTCAGTATATTCCCTATTAACAATTCTACATTAGAAATTTGGTAACTTTTCGAAGAGCTACAATCTCTTTCTAGGTATTGTTTCGGTAGGAAATGTCTCATGATAAATAACACTAACCCTGTCTAAAGACTTGAAAACGAGAGAAACTAGAATCTAGCGGCAAACTAATAGACCTAGAAAAGAAAAATTAGACTCAAAATTAGAATTCCTAAAGATACTACAATCATCGTTTGTTTGTAGCTAAAGAACGTTCCCTTAAATATAAGACACCTGAGTTTTGCTTAGGCACTATTGCTGCCATAGAATTTCATTTTGATCTCCAAGCTATTGGGCACTAGGATAGGGTCTACATCTTTCCTCCCAACCATAGACGACTTACTAGTATATACTTTAAGTAGCTGTCAATCCTAAGCTCTCACACACTATCTCACTACTCATTTTACAAAAAAAATACTCATTTTACAACAAAAAAAAATTAAAGGTAGTTATGAAAGAATTTTGTTGTGTAGTTCACAAACTTCAACCCACTTGTAGAAAATGTAAAATTAGTGACTAGATTACTAAGAAATTTAGTTACATCATATTTTGCAAGTGAAATAATAAAAAATTTGAGCAATATTAAGTAACTCAACTAAAAATGACTAACATAAATGAGTAATTTATTCTGAGGTTAAAATATATGGCTACATAATAAATAATACAACTAAAAATGACTAACTTGAATGACTAATTTAGTCTAAGAACAAAAATATAACTACTTAAAAAGTACTACAATAATAAAAATTAGTAGTTTATGTTAGTCATTTTAATTGTGTCACTTCTCCATTTCCTTTGATCACATTCACAAATAATTAAATTCGATCTCAAATGGCACTAAGTTTACAACTCTGTCAAACACAATATGAAGGGTGCTGAAAAGTGTTGGTTCATTAGTAGAGGTCAAATTTCCTCTAGTTGACTTAACTTTTCAAGCATATCTACTTTTTTTATTATTAGGTTCATATACATTGAACTTAGAATACTAGTTTCTAACTTGGATATCAAGTTGCTTGTTTAGTTTGAACCCACATTATTATTATTCATTGTTATGAAAGAATTTATTATTATCATTTATTGTGCTTATACATATACTCATGGATTTGAGACACCAATATTCTTCTTATTTTTGAGTTGTGAGGATAGCTTGGTTCATTTCCAAGCCTTGTATTTCCATGAAAAGCGGTACTTTTTATTTTTCATTCTAACCATATATTTCCACTAACATATTTTTCCCCTCTCTATTATTGGAGGCGGAAATTTTCCCTTAGGCTAGATTTTTAAGGTAAAGTTTACATGTTCCTGTGTTTGCTCCTAAACAAAAAAGAGTGAGCCAACTAATTCTTTTCAAATAAGATCAAGTTCTCTAGCTTCTTTGAAAACTAGAAGGGATTACATCTCAAGGGGGGGAGTCTTGGATTTTGATTTAGCTTTAAGTTTAGGTCAATGCGTTTGTTATATAAGAGGGTAGAGGGGATGGTATAAGAAGATACTTTCCCTTGATCATTCATGAGTGAGAATTGGACCAAAAATCAATCCAAACATTCTACTTTGAAACTTCACTATAAGCTTTTATTTGTTTAAGTAAATCTATTGATCTTGGGTTAATGTGTATGAAGTCCAATATTGAGATGATAACTTTTATCCATTCTTCTTGTTGATCTATAGAATAATTTCCCCATCTTTTTCCTCATTTGTAATATTATTTTTCCCATTTTTAATAATAAAATTACATTTACACTATTTTTAATAATAAAATTTACATCTCAAGCTAGAATTACTTGATTTATGGACTTTTGTAATGAAAACCAAACTTTTAATTTTTTTCACTCAAAGGCTCCAACATAGTTGCTACAATTATGGAGTTTGTAATGAAAACCAAACTTCAAATTTTTTTCACTATAAAAATTTGATTTATACACTATGGCACCAACGTAGTTGCTGCAATTGAAATAGATAGGCATACATGTAGTAGGAAAAATAGTATAAATGATTTATAGATTGGATGGAATTCCACAAGATTGGGTATTTATAATTTAGGGGGTGATATTTGAACCAAGCCCTTCCTCATAAAGTACAGAATATGGGCATGTGGTATTACTAGCTACGGAGGTTTGGAATATGTGCAGATTTTACAGGTTTTCACTTTCTTTCACTTAACCACGACATGAGCGAGTAGATACTGTGAAAGGATTGAAACAAGGTGGTCCATGGGATTTGTTTCCTTTTGATCTCTCATATATTTTTGTCAATTAATTGACATCGAGTTTATTTGGTTTTAGTAGCAAGGGGGAATCAAAAGCATTGAAGGGAGGTGAGGGGTATATGGGGAAGGAACATGTGATTAAAACATCAGAACCATAGTTTGAGTGAGGAGCATAAATGGATCATGGTGGCTCAGAAGAATTATGGGTATGAATGAACTCTCCATTTCACATCTATTATCTCCTTGATCTGGAACTCCCGCCAAGCTTCTTGGCAAAGAAGATTCCAGTGTGTCCACTTTCCTTTCCCTCCACCTCTTATTTATTTATTTTATGATATGAAGCTTCTGTGTAATGGGATTATTGTTGCATGTTGATAGGAGACAACATGGTAAATCTTATACTTCATTTTTCTCTCAATCTTGAATGAATAATTCCTTATGCGTAAATATCAACATGCTCACATATATTTATTTCACTATTGTTAATGTGCTCAACCTTCTTTGACATCACGTACATGTTCTTAAGTTTAAAAATCAAAGGAATGGGGAAAAAGAAGATGATTTAGACTCTTGCATCTAAAACATGTGTTCAAGAGGTTTATATACCTCAAAGGCAGTGCACCCACTTCCCAAACTCAAATATAGGAAATTTCCTTCAATTATTTTTATAGGTTACCATTTAGACATACCCTTCACAAAGTCGTAAGATAAGAAATGGGCTAGTTGATCTCAAATTGTTGGACAGAGTACCCTTAGGACCAAAATTTTGATAAAGATTCTACATTTTGAGGCGCAGAGCGTGTTGTGTGAAGATGTAATAGAGTCTTAGGGGCTTTTGGGTGGGTCAAAGCCCCTTATTTGGTAAGGTATGTGATAATTTTGTATACATTGAGCTCCACCCATGGTTTTTGGACCATGGTATTGTAAAAGAAAAGAATATATAAGGAGTATAGGGATATCCCTTGAATTAAATCATAGATTCAATGATAGAATGCATTTGGATGTAAGGTTGCATTGAGTCTTTATTATGTTTCTTTGTGTGAAAGGGAAGGCTCTTGCAGCTGAGTGCACTAAGACCTTATAAATTCTACAGTTGAGTGGGCATGCATACCCCTACAGCTGAGTGCATGGGATGGAAAGTATTGTATTGAGGAGATCTAAAATAATAATAGATGAATTTGAAAACAAATTTGTGTTATTTTCTTTTGTGTCTCCTTTATATATACCGTGATATTATTTTTGCTAAGTTATGGTTTTTATATATAATTACATCAGGAAGTCATGTTTATGGTTTCTTATGTTGATTAATGCATTTTAAATTAAAATGGTGTAGTCCACAAGCTAGTTCAATAGAAGTGTTGAACAACGACTATGTAGTTAGCATACTTGTTTTGCGAAGCTCTGATAAGTTTTAAAGAGAAGAGGAAGCCCTAAAGCCACACTCCATAGTCCCTCTCAATGCGGAAACCTAGTCCTAGCATCCCCTAATATTGCTTCGGGTGAGACTTTGTTTTGCGCAGTAGATCGTTGCTGAAAGGGCCAATAATAATGGGTTTTGTTATTTTGTGTAGCCATATATGAACATGGGTCTAGGCCCCATTAAACCAATAAATTGTTCTATTTTCGAGACTAGGATCTGATTGAGGGATATGTGGATGTGGCATCCTACAAGAAAATAGATTCAAGACTACGTAGATCTGAATGAGCGTGAATTTGCAGCACAAGAAAACAAAAATTTGCGCCTCTCAACTGAAAACTGGTTGCAGAAGTATATCTTCACAGAATCTTAGCACGAGATATTTTTCTCATCATTCGCTAACGAGCTGCATGAGTGGCTATCAAGACTAGCTGTTAAAAATACCTGTTTCAAGAACAATAACCCTACTTCGTGGACTCGTGATCTGATAAAGCAACTGAAGGGAACTAATTACAAGATCGCAAGGTTTTTTTATTATTGGATTGATAATTTCCTTGGAGGATTTATTATTGATTTCACGATCGATACATATGTATCCTATAGTGAAGCTGAGTGCAATTTTTTCAAAGGACCGTGAGGTAAGTACTTGAACTCATTAAGGCTTTGGATTAAGATGTTTTTATGTGAAAGGGGTGTACTGTGGATGAAATCATATTGATGTTCGGAGGAAGAAAAGCTAGAACTACATGACATGGTAAAATATTTAGGGTAGATCGTGATAATTACATTGAGACTGAGTATACTCTGTTATTTGGTTCTGAAAGCGAAGAAGGAGAAAGAAACGTTGCGACCCCTAGAAGTGTGTCGATAGAATTTGGAGACCATTTGGGCACTTCTAAGATCCCCCAACCCGCCATTCTTGTCAGGACCCATCCCCATACTATTGCTCCACTTCCACCTTGCGCATTTACCATGGCTCAAGTAGTGAAAATGCTTGTTTTTGTAATATCCCAAAATGGAATAATGCATTGATACACAAACATAATATTTGTAACATAGAAAATTTACATGTAATTTTATGATCAACACAGATATAAATAGTATAACTGCGCCATTTTATTCATAGGAAATGAATCAGTTACAACAATGTATAAAAATAAATGTACCCTAGCCAAAGAGATGGCCTAGAATGACCCTGCAAACAGGCTACAACAAGCATTACGTAACTGGAAAGCTGCTGGAAGAAAATACTGCGTTGTCCCTTCAACAGATGATGTAAATATAGTTTTTGGCTAAAAATGGAAATGAATATTTACGGAAATCTGGAGCTTTGATTATGCTAAGATTCTAGATCTAAGTTTTATGATGGAAACCCAAGATAACACAGAAAGGAAATTCCAGATCGATGAGATTGGAAATTTACCCTCTTGGGGTTTGATCCCTATTCTGATGGGTTATGCAGATCTAAAGTTAGATCTGAAAAATAGATGGCTGAAATATTTCGTAAGATCATATCTAAGCTTGAAGGGTTGATCCAAACACTAGATCCTCAAGCTAGAAGCTCAAGATCTAGCTCCTCAATCCTGCTCTGAAGATTGCAGTTGCTGTTACACAATTGCTCACAAAAAATGCGTTGTAAAGGAAGGAGGCTCTCTAGCTTGCTGAAAAATATGGATATGAAGCTCAATACTCATGGAAATCATGCATACAATGTGAAGCAATAGTCCTCCACTGGATTACTCGCTGAAATGCTAGCAACTTCCCTTCTCCCTTGGATCTACAAGAATGGACTGCGCAGTTCCTGATGGAAATGCTGCTACTGGGGGATGAATAATAGATGGCCTGATACCTGATATGGATCTGAAAAACTTGAAGGCTGATCTTGAGGGCCAAGGTTATAGGATAAATCCTTCACCGGTTCCTCAACTGAAATACTGAAGGACAACCTCCTTCTCTCAAACTGGTCTTCAGAAATGTGCAATTTCTGAATATGGATGTTCTGCAAGAAGTAGGAACAATATGGCATCAATGCATGATGATGAATGTAGTGCAAACACTCTTCCTTAGAGGTCATTCAAGGAAAGATGTGGGATTCTGGCTCGGTAACACCCTATGCTAAACAACACTACTGACTTAACTAACTAGCTCAAGCATGCTTGGTGTTGAGATTCAACAAGATGATGAGCTTAGTGAAAAGAGTTGCCTTCACTAAGTGGGCCCGCAGGCTATTTTTGGCGCAAAGTCTATTTTTAGACTATGTATATTTTTAGACATGTCGATCATATTCTATGAATTTTAGGATGCTATTTGTGGATGGTTGGTCAAGTTGGAAAAATAGATGGACTTCTATTTTTAGACATATTGGGCGGAGTCTATTTTTAGATTTCCAGTCTAAAAATAGATATGTCAAATATTATTAGCTCTTAATAATATTTGGACTCTAAACATTATCTTATTCTCTTGGAGCACTTCAGTTAAGTGCACAGATGTGGCACAACAGCTGACAGAAGGAATTACGCTATTCCCGAGGGTTTACTGGAGCTATTGCATGAAGGACTTCAGTTAGAACTCATGTGACAAAGTTTGGTGGAGTTGGAGAAGTAGTTGGTGGAGTTGTATTTAGTTTAACTCAATTAGACTCAGTTGAGCTAGTTGTATCTAGTCTAACTGATGTAGAAATTTGAATAACTGATATATTATTCACCGAGATTCTCCTGATCACACATTCTTTTAACTTCATGCACAATACAGAATCTCTTCCACCATTGATCATTAATTGCGGAAATAAAAACAATCGCATGCGCACATTAAAACCATAAACAATCACACATATGAACACAGTATTTTATGGGAAATCTTAAGTACAAAAACATGTCATGTATTATATGTCATAGATATCATGTCAGAATCCTAGAAATCATTATCAAGCTCTCACAAAGCTCTCAGGTACAATCTCCAATTGCCACCTAATCGTGACCCGATCTAGTAAATCCACATATAATCCTAACCTTGATAGCACCTTTACTACGCAATCCTGAAGAATGGCTCTGAATGAGTTCGAATTACTCCAACCTTGCTCACGCAATCCTCATTGGCATCTCCAATCAACACAGTTTGTTTACCAAATCATTACATTGATATAGTCACAACTGATAGTCACACTTGCTCTTTCACCTACCTCTCCACTGGTCTCCACTGAAACTGTCCATGCACTGTAGTTAAGTGATGTATTCTTCAGTTGATTAATGAGTTAATATTTAGTTAATTAATTTAATAATTAATTCACACCACTCTCACTAGTGTATCAATCAGTTAGACTAGATACAACTAGCTCAACTGTGTCTAACTGAGTTAAACTGAACACAACTCCACCAACTACCTCAATAACTCCACCAAACTCTGTCACATGAGTTATAACTGAAGTCTCCATGCAATAGCTCCACTTAACCCTCAGGAATAGTGTAATTCCTTCTATCAGCTCCTGTGCCACATCTGTGCACTTAACTGAAGTGCTCCAAGAGAATAAGATAATGTTTATAGTCCAAATATTATTAAGAGCTAATAATATTCGACATATCTATTTTTAGACTGGAAATCTAAAAATAGATTCCACCCAATATGTCTAAAAATATAAGTCCATCTATTTTGTCCAACTTGATGATCTGAAATTGTGAGAACAAAGTATTTCTCATACAAAGATTGAATGTAGGGGCATTTACCGGGTATTTCACCTTTCAAAGAAAGGATGAATCTGGAGGCTATCTAGCCCTTCTACAGACTTTGCCTAAAGAAATAAAATGTAATCACTGAGATCCGATCAATGAAAGTATTTTTTTTATATGCAAAGTATTCATTGATCCAACTTTAATGTGTGAATAGGCAAGTATACATATTCTGTAAATGAAGTGTAATGGTTTGAAGATGAACTAATAAGTTTTGTTCTCTGTTTAAACATGCTTGGGAAAAGTTTTCTTATAAAAATTTACTGTTTAAAGGAGCAGAATCTGAAAATATGCAGCAAAATTATACATTATGACAGAAAATAATTATTTAAGCAGTTCACCCCTCTCTTGGGCTACCTCCGCTGGGTCCAAAAGCCTCTAATTAGGCTTTTTCCTCTTTGATTAAATGCTCAAAATGTGAATACAACTTTATAGAAGCCTCAAATGGAAAAATACACTGCAAAAATAGATTCAAAAGGCTCAAATCAGTATAAAATGACTAAAAAACCACCTCCATTGGATAAAGGTAGTCCAAAACAGCTCTTCTTCCCTTAGGCCCTAGTGGCTCCACGACCAAAAAAGCTGGTAAATTCTCTGTTAGAGCACCCTGATGGCTCTGAAAACACTCCCAACAGCTCTAGAATGATCAATTACCCTAGAATCAAAAAAAAAATTGTATCAAAAGGCTTTTCCTAGCCAAAGTTATGGCTAACTGAAGTTTGCCTAGATTCTCTACAGCTAAGTCTGGCTAACTGCCAGATAGCCCGACAAAAATGGAGTTAGGCGCTGAATTTAGGGAACCACCATACTGACCGCCGAAATGAGGGGCTGTACGTGCAGCTCCACGTGACCACACTGTTCAGAAATCAGTTTAAAAGCTTAGAGTTTAAAGTGGAGTGGATAAGGTTGGACTTTATTATAAAAATTCGTGCCATTGAACTCCGCTCTCCACGTGACCTGGGTCGTTGCCATTTAACCCGCCAGTTCAACTGGCTGGCGCCCACTCCCTTGACTTCCGTTCCCATACATAACAATCCGCTCCGCCATAAGAACCTTGCCACGTAACAATATTAAACCGTGACTTTTAAACCTGGAACGTGACACTTATGATTTTTATGCCATATGCCTTTATAACATATAATATATGTTTAAACCTTTACGTTGCCATATTAAACCCTTAACATTAGAACTGTGGGTTTTGGGTTTTAAACTTTGCCATTTGGGTTTTGTAAAATAATTCTAATTTGGGTTTAGAACTTTACATAAATTTGAATTTGTTTTAATATATGGTGGGGTTTAATAATTAGATTTTAATAAGGTTTAATTAATTTAAAATTAATTAATATAATATATGATTAATTTAAATCATATAAAATACAAAAAAATATATAATTTAATAATTTATTAAACCTTAATAAAAAATAAAATTATCCCAACACATAATATTAAAAAATTTCCTTTCAAAATTTAAAGTTATTGGGAAAATGCAAACTGCAATATCTCCTCCATACGGCAACGGATTTGAGTGTCGTTTGTGGCGTTGGGATCGTATTGACGAGCTCTTTCCTTTTGATCTAGTTCAGAACAATTCTGAGCAACTTCATTTTTGAGCATTTTTCTACAAGGGACTTTGATCTCCTGATCACACCTCCCAAATGGGAAGCTTTTGGAACCTCAAAATCTTTCTGATTACTGAAACTGATGATGTGGAGACTGATTCTCCACTCTTCCACCCTTGAATAACTGAAATTTGCCCGATTTCATCAAATTAAGCTTTTGAGAAAATGATAATCTGTCTCTGGAATCAACTAATCAACCATTGCTTAGATTGACGGAGTCATGATGCAAATGATTAAAATTTGCAAAACAACAATTGTAATTTGTAGAAAATAAAATTTTTCTACACTGATCAAACTTCTAGAAAGACTTAAAATGACTTTCACCTTGCAAACTGTTCCCATGGCGAATTCTACCATTCTGAAACCAACTTTTTCCCATGCTGAATTGTGTGTCCTTCTTGCTTGCACTGCTTTTCTTTGACACTTCATTCACTGCATTGGCTGACCCAAAAGGTAATTTGTGCAACATAACATCATCTTCTTTCAAAGACAAACTGTTATCAAACTGAGACAAATCATTAGCAACATCATAAAAAGGTGAATGCTCAAAATCTGGTCGTTTCAACATTAACAAAGTTAGACTTTGACTTGCATTAACCAGTATTTTCAATTGACTTGCATGGAGTAAAGAAGATTCCAAATTCTTCTTGTGAGCTCTCACAATGTACTCTTTACCATCTTTGAACAAGTGATACTTGTTTTCATGGTGATGAAAGATGGCCTTCCTGTCAAATAAGTAAGGACTTCCCAAAACAATACCTGAGATATCAAGTGGCACCACATCAAGTTCCACTGTGTCAATAAAGTGTGCAGTTATTGCAAAGCGCAATATGCACTTTCTTGAGACTTGCAAATTGGCATCCTTGCATATCCATCCAAGTGGATAAGGCTTCGGATGTGGAATGGTCTCAAGTTTAAGCCGCTTGACCAAGTCTTCAGATATAAGATTCGCTTGTGACCCACTGTCAAATAGTGTGTCAATTTTGGTATGTTTTGAAATTACCCTCACATGGAAAAGCTCTATCCTCCTCTTTTCATCATGAGTATCTTTGTGACAATTCAAAGAGCTAGAACTGGGATTTGTGTCTTGCACCACTTCCTTCCCCTTAGTGTTCTTTAAAACCATGCCTATGCTTTTTGTCTCATCTCCTGAGTCTGACCCTAAGTCTTGCTCAACTGTTGCAACAGTTTTCTCCTTTTCTTTGGTCTTGTTTTTGTTCTTGAATTTTTCTGGTTTCAGTTCAGGATGAAGCTTCCAGCAATGATCTTCATCGTGACTTGTCTTTGAACAGTTCTTGCAAAAGAACTTTCCTTTGTCTTTTCTTGAATTTGCAACTCTCTTCTTTCCTTTGTTTTTGAAATTACTATCCTCATCAAAAGCATCAAAAGCATTCTTTCCTCTAGCTTCTAAATGTGTAGCCTGCACACAGACTTCATCTAAGTTGGTAGGATTGAACAATAGAATAGTATGTTGCAGATAATTGTGCAAACCTCCTATGTATTTCAATAAGGTGTCTTGACTTTGTAAGTCTACTCCAAGTAGAAGTGCTCTCCTTCTAAACTCTTGGGTATAATCTTGCACATTTTGACCTTTAAGTTGCCTAAATTTTTTCCAATTCATGATTTCTTTCTGAATATGAGCAAGAGGATAAAATTGTTTCTTAATAGTAGTAATAAACTCATTCCAAGTTAGAGTTATCTTACCATGCTTTTTTATTTCCTCTCTGGTCTTGGCTTCCCACCAAACCAAAGCTACTCCATCCATTCTCAATGAGGCTAATTGGATTTTTGTGTCATCATCATGCAGATTCTAAATTCTTAGATAGACTTCCAACTGTCTAATGCAGTTATCCAATTTTTCTGCATTCGTATTGTTGAAATGCAAAGAAGATGATGGAGCTTAGTGAAATGAAGTCGCCTTCACTAAGTGGGCCCGCAGGCAAATTCTGGCGCAAAGACTATTTTTAGACTATGTCTATTTTTAGACATATGGAGCGTGGTCCAGGGGTTGCAGTATGTTATTCTTGGAGTATTGGTTATGTTGGTAAAAATAGATGGACCTCTATTTTTGGACCTATAGGTCTAAGTCTATTTTTAGACTGCCTATCCTAAAAATAGGGAAGTCAAATATTATTTACCCTTAATAATATTTGGACTCTAAACAACAGTTTACTCTCTTGGAGCACTTCAGTTCGAGCTACAGAAGTGGCTCATGCATCTGACAGAGGAATTACGTTATTCCCAAGGGTTTGATGGCATCATGCATGGTTGACTTCAGTTGGACTTCAGTGGCAGAAGTTTGGAGGAGTTAATGAGACAGATAGTGGAGTTGTGTTCTGCTTATTTTAGTTGAACTAGTTGAGATTAGTTTAACTAGCTAATCAATTAGTTATGAGTGGAGTGAATTAAATATTATTTAATTCATTAATTAGTAACTCATTATTTAACTCAAGAACACATCAGTTCACTACAGTGCATGATCAGTTCAGTGGAGACCAGTGAAAGAGGTAGATGAAAGGGTGGAGTTAGCTATCAGTGGCGACATCATTTGTGCATGAGATTTGCACCACACTTGGAGGAATTTCCCATGATGATTGCACTGTCAAGCCAAGGAGATTCGAACCTTGGATCTCTATTTAGACAGGCCATGATTGCGCAATAGAGGCAAGGCAATTAGTGGATGCGTTTTGAACCAGTTGCTTGTTCAAAACCAAGCTAGTTTGTGTGTAACTTCATGAGATAGTACTGAGTACTTGTGAGGAGTATTGTACTGAGTTTGTTACATGTATTCTCCATTATAATATACACAATAGCTACGGGGTTTTCAGCTATAAGCTTTCCCCATACATACTGTGTTAATGTGTATGATGATTTGATGTGCTATCGCTTGATTTTATTTTCCGCATGTGTGATGATCTGAGTGGAAGAGATTATGTGTTGCATATAAATTCGAATTGTATGTGATCAGGATAGTCTCGGTGGATAATTAATCATTATTCAGCAAATTTCTACATGGTATCGGAGCTATTGAAGCAAAGATTGATCATCACAGTGATTACAAACTTATTTCGGTAGACAGAGTCTGCATGCGGGCCAGGTAGCCTCCGAATTCATCTTTCTTCGGAAAGTGAAAGGTCTGGTAAATGCCCCTTGCAGTCGATCTCTGTGCTAGAAATAATTTGTTCTCACAGATCTAGAGCGGTTGAGCTTTGAGGTGGAATTCGAATTTTGCAACAGTTTTGTTTTCTTGGTGCCAGTGTTGAAAATGTCTTTCAACGGTTTGCGACTCGAATATGCTCTTGAAGGCAGTTCGAATTATGTTGCATGGAAGGATCGCATGGAAGAAGTAATAGAAGATAATGGTCTCAAGGAGTTCGTAGATATGGATGTCCAAAAGCCCACTGATCCTGCTGAAGTCGATGCATGGCAAAAGAAGATGGCGAAGTGTCGAAGGATCCTGTTGGAGGGCGTCAAGGATCATATTGTATCCAGCCTGCATGGAAAGGCTACTCCATATTTAATGTGGAAAGCTTTGACGGATCTATTCCAGAGTAAGAGCGACCAAAGGAAGCCGGCGCTCAAAGATAAGCTCAGGAACATCAAGATGGAGAAAGGCGACAGTATCGCCAAATACCTCACGAAGTTCACTCAGTGCAGAGATGAGCTGGGAAGTGTGGGGGTGACTGTCGAAGATGAGGACATGGTTGACCTGGCTCTCCTTGGTCTTCCAAAGGCTTGGCACTCATATCAAGATAGTGTCAATGGTCGGGAGAAGCTGCCGGGATGGGAGCGCCTTTGGGCGGATCTCATGCAGGAGGAGATAAGGAGGACTACTCGAGATGGATCTTCATCAAAGGGAGCTGATGAAGAAAACTGCGCTTTGTTTGCCAAAGCAAAGAAGGGGAAGGGTAAGAAAACCTCTCATTCTGGTGCAAAGGGCAAGAAGCAGGATATGGCGAAAGTGAAGTGTTTTCACTGCCATGATCACGGACATTATGCTACCAATTGTCGAAAGAAGAAGAAGAACAAGCAAGCGGGAAGATCTGCAGATGGAGAAGCTTTGGCTTCACAGTTCGAGCTTGACTTTTCACTGATCGCATGCTTGGTTTCAAGTGTGATGGGATCGGTATGGTTCTTGGATAGCGGTGCGTCATTTCATATGACGGGAGATCGGGATTTGTTCTCAGATCTGGAGGACAAAGATTTGGGTGTGCACATCGAGATGGGCGATGATGGCAGATACAGTGCGACTGGTATCGGTACCATATCCTTTCAGAGGGAGTCTGGTAAACCCTTTGTATTGAAGGATGTCATGCATGTACCTGGATTGAAGAAGAACTTGATCTCTGTGGCGATGTTGGAGGATAAGTGGTATGATGTGGTCTTCAGCGAAGGAAAAGCCTTCCTACGCAGTAAGACTACTGGAGAGACCCAGAAGATAGGGGTTCGAACCAAGAACCTTTATCAACCAGCAGTATACATTGCGCACGGCGAAGGAAAAAGCGGGAGAAGTGGTGAGTCGGGATGATGAGGGCGAACTGTGGCACAGGAGATTGGGCCACCTTCACCATGGAGCTTTGAAGATACTGCAGCAGATTTCTACTGGGCTTCCTAAGGGCACTCTTGCGCAGTCAGATCAGTGCAAGGGGTGTACTTTAGGGAAGCATGTGAAAGCCACCTTTCACGAGAAGGATAGTCGCGCCACGACGATCCTTGAGAGAGTTCACACAGACGTGTGTGGTCCTTTCTCAGTTGCTTCGACAGCAAAGCACAGGTATTATGTGATCTTTGTTGATGATTTCTCTCGAAAGTGCTGGATCTTCTTCAGGCAGAAGAAGAGCGATACATTCGCGAAGTTCTGTGAGTTTAAAGCACTGGTCGAGAAGGAGTCGGGGAAGAAGGTGATTGCTCTAAGGAGTGATAACGGTGGTGAATTCATCTTGGCTGAATTCAAGGAGTTCTGCAGCGCAGAAGGGATTCGGAGAGAGCTCATCGCACCCCATAACCCACAGCAGAACGGGGTGGCCGAGCGGAAGAACAGAACGATCGTGGGTGCTGCACGGGCGATGTTGCATGATCAGGGCCTACCCCTTCACTTGTGGGCTGAGGCATGCAATACATCAGTGTATGTGCAAAACCGTTGTCCTCACAAGGTTCTTGGCATGAGTACACCGGAGGAGGCTTATTCTGGCAAGAGGCCTGATATTTCCCATTTGCGGATTTTTGGTTCTCCTGTCTACATGCATGTGACGAAGGATGTGAGAAGGAAGCTGGATCCAACTGCTGAGGTTGGAATATTTGTGGGGTACACTAATACACCTCACAACTATCGGGTGTATTTTTCAGACAGTCGCAAGACTGTTGTGCGACGGGATATAAAATTTCAGGAGGAGAAAGCCATGCAGTGTTCGCCTGAGAGGGAGCTACACTTGCATGCAGATGAGGAGCTGTTAGTTCCTAAGGAGGAGCTTCCGGATGTGGATCAGCCACAAGAGGAAGTTCAGGAGGTGGAAGAAACCACCCATGTAGCGCCAACCATCAGAGGGCGCATGCGCACTACAGAAGCTGAGCGACTGGCTCGAGATGCAGAGAAGGTTGTAGGACCACCTACAACACAGTGCAGACAGAGGCAGTCACCGGATCGGTACACTGGATACATGGCTCTTGTGAGTCAATGTGTTGTGACGGAGCCATCCTCTTTTGAGGAAGCTGTGGAGGAACCCGCATGGGTTGATGCCATGATCGAAGAATATGATTCGATCGTCAGGAACAGTGCATGGGAGATTGTCCCAAGACCGGTGGGGAAATCGGTGGTGGGTTCGCGATGGATCTACAAAGTGAAGCAGGCAGCTGACGGGAGTGTGGAGAAGTACAAGGCGAGATTTGTCGCCCGTGGCTTTTCACAGATCGAGGGGATCGATTATGAGGAGACTTTTGCACCTGTCGCAAGGTACTCTTCCATACGGACGATCCTTGCTCTCTCAGCGCAGAGGGGGTGGCACATTCATCAGATGGATGTGAAGACTGCGTTCCTCAATGGAGTTATTGAGGAAGAGGTGTACATAGAGCAGCCTGAAGGGTTTGAGATCTTCAGCAGTGAGTCGCATGTGTGCCGACTCAAGAGAGCACTGTATGGGCTGAAGCAAGCACCTCGTGCTTGGTACACTCGGATAGACAGCTACTTCACCGGCTTGGATTCTCCAAGAGTGAGGCGGATCCAAACCTGTACCAGATTGTGGTGGAGGGGAAGCTGTTGATCATCGTACTGTATGTAGATGATTTGATTTTGACTGGCGATGAGCAGTTGATACTTTCATGCAAGGAGGATCTTGCACGAGAGTTTGAGATGAAGGACTTGGGCATCCTTCATTATTTCTTGGGATTGGAGATTTGGCAGCGCAGCGGAGGACTGTTTGTTTCTCAGGGCAAGTATGCCCGGGAGATTCTGGAGAGGTTCAACATGCAAGGATGCAAGCCTGTTGACACTCCTCTTCCTGGTGGTTGGAGGAAGGAGGATGCTACTTCAGCGGAGGTAGTGGATGCCACTGTCTATCGACAGTTGGTGGGTCGCTTATGTATCTGGTCAATACACGACCACAGCAGTTATGCAGTTTCTCAACAGAAGGTGGTTAAGCAGCCTACTGTTTCTTGGAAGGCAAGCATGTATTGCACTATATCGAGGCACATCGGATATGGCTTGTGGTGTACGCACATGAGGATGGAACGGTAAGCTCGGCTCGGCAGCGTAGACAAGGTGGAGCCCAACGGACCTGAAGAGCACATCTGGAGGAGTTTTCAGCATTGGGTCGACAGCAGTTTCCTGGTACAGCAGGAAGCAGAGATCCGTGGCACTCAGTTCAGCAGAGGCCGAGTACATGGCAGCTAGATTGGCTGCATGCGAGGCTATTTGGATGAGGAAGATCCTCGCAGGATTGTTCAGGTTGCATTTGGAGCCTACAATGATCTACTGTGATAACCAGAGTTGTATTAAACTCTCGGCTAATCCAGTATTTCATGATAGGTCCAAACACATCGACATCAGGTACCATCATATCAGAGATTGTGTTCAGCGGAGAATCATGATGCTTTCATATGTTCCCACGGAGGATCAGGATGTCGACATCCTGACGAAGGCGCTCACCAAGAGCAAGTTCGAATTCCACAGAGGCAGGATAGGGGTTGCAGATAATCCATATCTTGCCGAGAGGGAGTGTTGAAAATGCAGCAAGATGATGGAGCTTAGTGAAATGAAGTCGCCTTCACTAAGTGGGCCCGCAGGCAAATTCTGGCGCAAAGTCTATTTTTAGACTATGAGCTAAGGTCCCGGATTGCAGATGTTATTCTTGGAGTATTGGTCATGTTGGTAAAAATAGATGGACCTCTATTTTTTGGACCTATAGGTCGAAGTCTATTTCTAGACTGCCTATCCTAAAAATAGGGAAGTCAAATATTATTTACCCTTAATAATATTTGGACTCTAAACTTCAGTTTACTCTCTTGGAGCACTTCAGTTCGAGCTACAGAAGTGGCTCATGCATCTGACAGAGGAATTACGCTATTCCTAGGGGTTTGGTGAGCTCATGCATGGTTGACTTCAGCTAGGACTTCAGTGGCAGAAGTTTGGTGGAGTTGATGAGACAGTTGGTGGAGTTGTGTTCGGTTTAACTTAGTTGAACTAGTTGAGATTAGTTTAACTAGCTAATCAACTAGTAATGAGTGGAGTGAATTAAATATTATTTAATTCATTAATTAGTAACTCATTATTCAACTCAAGAACACATCACTTCACTACAGTGCATGATCAGTTCAGTGGAGACCAGTGAAAGAGGTAGATGAAAGGGTGGAGTTAGCTATCAGTGGCGACATCAGTTGTGCATGAGATTTGCACCACACTTGGAGGAATTGCCCATGATGATTGCGCCGTCAAGCCAAGGAGATTCGAACCTTGGATCTCTATATAGACAGGCCTGGATTGCGCAATAGAGGCAAGGCAATTGGCGGTGAGTTTTGAACCAGTAACCTGTTCAAAACTGAGCTAGATTGTGTGTAACTTCATGAGAAAGTACCGAGTACTTGTGAGGAGTATTGTACTGAGTTTGTTACATGATTTCTCCATTATAATATACACAATAGCTGCGGGGTTTTCAGCTATAAGCTTTCCCCATACATACCGTGTTAATGTGTATGATGATTTGATGTGTTATCGCTTGATTTTATTTCCGCATGTTTGATGATCTGAGTGGAAGAGATTATGTGTTGCATATAAATTCGAATTGTATGTGATCAGGATAGTCTCGGTGGATAATTAATCATTATTTAGAAAATTTCACACACATCACCATTAAAAATCGGCAACTCAAACTTCACATCAAGCTTTAATAAAGGATTTTTAAGAGATGTATTTGTTTTGTGTGACTGATTATCAGAAGTAGAAGAGGATGATGTGGAGGATGAGGATGATGATGGAGATGGTGGATCACCATTTCCTCCATTCCCTTTCTTAGACTCATCTTTGTCTTTCTTCCCTCCTGAAGAATCTCCTTCTTCTTTTTGGTTTCTAGACCCTTCTCTAGCAATCCTATCATTTCTCTCCTAGTATAGGATCCTAACCATCTCAGTCATGTCCAAGAAAGCTTTTCTAAAGACTCTTTCTTCTTCCTTGGGATCCATTTCCTCATGTACTTCTCCTTCTCTGGAAGACATGTTTGTGGTTGATTCTAAGGCTAATGAGGATGAAATGGAAGGTGGAGATAATGGCACTCTAGCCCTCCTTGGTTGAGGATTAACTTGTTCTCTAACCAATTGACCTTCCCCTCTTTTCAATTTCAGCCTAGTAAGCATCAAATTTTGCAGAATAATACAATTTACTTGCACAAATTTCACAAACTCTTAAGCAAAACCTTGAGCTCCGATACCAACCTGATCTGAAATTGTGAGAACAAAGTATTTCTCATACAGAGATTGACTGTAGGGGCATTCACCGGATCTTTCACCTTTCAAAGAAAGGATGAATCCGGAGGCTATCTGGCCCTTCTACAGACTCTGCCTAAAGAAATAAAAAGTAATCACAAATATCCGATCAATGAAAGTATTTGTTTTAACTGCAAAGTATTCATTGATCCAACTTTAATGTGTGAATAGGCAAGTATATATAATCTGCAAATGAAGTATAATGGTTTGAAGATGAAGTAACAAGTTTTGTTCACTGTTTAAACCTGTTTGGGAAAAGATTTCTTATAAAAATTTACTGTTGAAAGGAGCAAAATCTGAAAATATGTAGCAAAATTATACAGTATGACAACAAATAATTGTTTAAGCGGTTCACCCCTCTCTTGGGCTACCTCCGCTGGGTCCAAAAGCCTCTAATTAGGCTTTTTCCTCTTTGATTAAATGCTCAAAATGTGAATACAACTGTATAGAAGCCTCAAATGGAAAAATACACTACAAAAATAGATTCAGAAGGCTCAAATCAGTATAAAATGACTAAACAAACACCTCCATTGGATGAAGATAGTCCAAAACAACTCTTTTTCCCTTAGGCCCTGGTGGCTCCACGACTAAAAATGCTGGTAAATTCTCTGTTAGAGCGCCCTAATGGCTCTGCAAACACTCCCAATAGCTCCAGAATGATCAATTACCCCAAAAAAAAAAAAAAATTCATCCAAAAAGGACTTTCCTAGCCAAAGTTATGGTTCTTTTACTCCAACTACCAGTTGGCCTAAAAAAACTCCAGTTAAATCTGGTGGAACTCCAGATAGTCCGACTAAAATGGAGATAGGTGCTAAATTTTGGGAATCTGCCAAAATGACCGCCGAAATGAGGGGCTGGACGTGCAGCTCCACGTGACCACACTGTTCAGAAATCAGTTTAAAAGCTTAGAGTTTAAAGTGGAGTGGATAAGGTTGGACTTTATTATAAAAATTCGTGCCATTGAACTCCGCTCTCCACGTGACCTGGGCCATTTCCATTTAACCCGCCGGTTCAACTGGCTGGCGCCCAATCCCTTGACTTCCGTTCCCATACGTAACAATCCGCTCCGCCATAAGAACCTTGCCACGTAACAATATTAAACCGTGACTTTTAAACCTGGAACGTGACACATATGATTTTTATGCCATATGCCTTTATAACATATAATATATGTTTAAACCTTTACGTTGCCATATTAAACCCTTAACATTAGAACTGTGGGTTTTGGGTTTTAAAATATTCGAATTTGGGTTTAGGACTTTAATAACATGTGGTATTAAAATTTAAATTTTAATAAGGTTTAATTAATTTTTTTTTTTAATAATTAATTAAAACATATAATTAATAATATAACATATGATTAATAAAAACCATATAAAATATTAATAACTATATAATTTAATTAATTTATTAAACCTTATTAAAAATAAAATTATTCCAACACATACAATTAAAAAATTCCTTTCAAAATTGAAGGTTATTGGGCGATTTCAAAATGCAATATCTCCTCCATACGGTAACGGATTTGAGTGTCGTTTGCGGCGTTAGGATCGTATTGACGAGATCTTTCGTGTCGATCTGTTTCAGAGCAATTCTGAGAAACTTCATTTTTGAGCATTTTTCTACAAGAGACTTGATCTCCTGATCAGTGAATAAGAGCCACGTGTCCACCATAGGTTCCATCACATATCGCACTTCGCAAATCTTACTGTTTACCCTCCGCTTGCTCCCATATAAAACTTGTGGCATGCAATTTTTGGGTGGTCCCACCTCCACCCTTCCACGTCATCCCTCTCGTACATCGCATTTCGTACATCGCGTTTTTTAACATTTACAACCCTCCACTTCCATGTAAACCTTACGATATGTGATCTACAGGCAGGGTCCCACCTCCATCTGTGCCACGTCACCTTCCCCACCCCTGCATTTTGCGCTTAGCAAAACATAATGTTTAACCTCCACTTGCTCCCATGTAAAACTTGCGATATGCGACCTGCGGGCAATCCTACCTCCATCATGCCATGTCACCTTCCACCTATCACACTTCGCACATTGCACAGTTTAACACTTACCTCTTGTCTTTCATAATAAAATCCCTAGTTTGCGATCTGCAGGCGGATGCGATGTGGTTTCAAAACTGAACTCCAAAGGTTTTCAAATCCGGAAGTAAGGAATTTCTTGTGTTAAATCACATCGGAGGAAGAAATGAAGGATTATAACGTAAATTTGGTGAAACGCCAAGATGTGATAGAAATCGGACGCGATGCGTCTCCAAGGGTGAGTAGAATATAGTTTAAGTCCAAGTCTTGTGGCAGTCGATGAAGAGAAGACGAAACATTGCAGGCACACACAGAGGCATAGGCAGAGTCAGGCAGAAGAACATATAGTGGCATTGTTGGAAGCACGACAGTTGGGTCAAGTCGGGCACTGAGGCATTGTTATAGAACTTTGCACCTATCGCATCATAACCAGAAGGATACCTCAGCACTTCAGGGGGACGCATTAACAGCAATCAGATTCAGTAACACAAATAATATTTAAAGTTTCAATTTGTTTTCTTGGTATGATTGCATAAGTAATTTTAACAATTTAGGTAGTTGAAGTAATTTCAAGAAGTTCAGCAGTTACGAACTATTTTGATATATTTAAGTAGATAGAAATAAAGAAAAGGGGTTTCGAGTTTTGGACCTCTAGATGACTGTTAATTTGGTATTTTGGACCTCTAGATGACTGTTAATTTGGTACTGAATTTTACGAAATTAATGAAAGATGATCAATTTTCCTACACGTGTTGATGTTAATATGTATTTTTAGTTTCGCTCTATGTTTATTCCTCTTTGAATGTAGTGAAGTAATGTAGTTGCGGGTCTCTTTTTACACCTGTAAGTCAGAGTTAAACAATCCTTAATGTGTGCTCCTTCACTCCATCTCTTCTCCCTTCACAAACTCTCTCTGAAACTTAAAATTAATAGATTCTATGTTTAAAACATTATTTTGAGTTTCCCCTCTCTTCACAAACTCCTGATGAAACTTTAAAGTAATAGATTATGCGTTTACAGCATATTATTTCAAGTTTCCTTTCTCTCCATGAATTTCCTCTTAAACTTAAAAGTGGTAGATTATGTGTTTTTAGTATATCATTTTGAGTTTCCCTTACAATTCTTCTTTTCATTTCATTCAAATATCAGTAGTTTATGGAATTGTGAAGGCTTTCATTATATCATATTATTGAGGGTATTAAGTAATTAAATTCCAAAGGTGTTAAATAGAAGTCATTTGATATTGTAATTTTGACATACATTTATAAAATGACTTAAGCATACAATTCCTACCACAGCCAAGGGATTGTTTCTTGAGATACAACAGAACCTATGACATATCATGTGCGTTCATGGCATATTAAACAATACCCTTAATTTTAATACATATTGGAAAATACCTCTAAAACTAACATTATTTAACCCCCTACTAATATGAACCCAATTCACCCTCTCAATTTAAAAAACCCCTACTGTTGGGGTTCCCATGTTTTGGCAGATTTGTGATACCAAAAGATGAGACAACATCAGAACCACTTTGGGGCGCTAGTATCTAGCCCTCCTGGACCCGGAGAGGGATCTCTCCAAATAGAGCAAAGAATGATGTATCTTTGAAGCTCAAAATAAGATGTTAGGCTAGTTATGAAGCACGAGAGGGGGTTTAAATGATTTGGTTGAAGGGTTGCTTTGGGTTGGTGACGAGATCATGGAGTGAGAAAACGATGGGAGGAAAGGAACAAAACGACGGGGATATTAAATAAGATGATAGAGCCAAAACTGATGTAAATCCATTGGGCTATGGAGTCATGAAAGGGAATTACTTGCAACAACTAGCCAAGGCTTCCAAGGGCAAGTCATCTACACTAAAGGATATTTTTAGATAGATGATGGGATGGAACATTAAAGAGGAAAGTGAAAGAAGAGAAAGCAACCAATTTTACGCGTCTATAGATCGGGTCGGAGGTCACATTTAACTCCCGGACACCTTGGACATACTCGAAGAGACAAAGGGGCAGCTTATAGATCCAGACCGAGAGGTCATTTAACTCCGGGTACGCTTTTGTAACTCGAGGGAAAAACGGAGATAAGATTACAAAGAAACATCTAAGAAGAAAACCCAGTTCATACATCGACCGAGCGGGCAATAACATCCTGCTTGCCAGCAGATTCCCAAGCTCACGAATTTACTCTTAGATACACATGAAGCGAGAAAACATAAAGGTAGGGAGAGCGAGACGGCATAGGGCACCTAACACGGGTGAATCCTATACCATTATTACGATGCCTACCCGACGAGAACATGAAACGGTATGAAAATGTAAATAACGAGTTAAGAAAAAACATCACCAATAGTAATAGACCGGAATCTGTGAAATGTGCTTTGATTAATTGATGCAAAACCGAGTCATGTACAATATGGCTCAATGATAGCTATCCGGTCCCAACTTCTCCTCCCAACCTATTACATACAAACTACTGCACGCTTCCTCCCAGACCGTTCTAACGATCGAACGAATCCCTCTAACGACAAACTACGCGGCTTAGTGAACAACAACAACCTTTACATTATGTTCTCGGGGATCTTTATAGGAGAAGAGAGAAAACGAGTAGATGAACAATTAAATGAATCTCATCGAGACGAAACGGCGGAAGTGTCCAAACCCATCTTGCTTAATGGCTTTACGCGGTCTTGTATATGCCCTGCGTAATACGGATTTGGGAGATCTCATCGATAGGAAATTGACCTCGAATATTTCTTTGGAGTCCTTTACGGGAGCTTGGAGCTCTGTGTTGCCACACTCTTTGAAATAAATGACATGGATGGAAGTCAAGCGAGGCTCCCCATACCTCATAGCGCTGCCTAGACGATCTTGTAAAAGCTGCGTAAATTATATTCAATCGTTTCGGGGCTCGAGGAGATATACAGAGTATTTGTAGGTAGATGTATGTCACAGGAGAAAACGCTGTGGAATTCACACAGATAAGACTTGTTGTGTGTGCATTAGTCTTCAAGCTGCGTCCTGGTCCTTTGAATACGGAAGAAACATTTAATTTCATTAATAACAAGCACCAACCCCTTTGAATTCCTTCGCGGCGGTGGCGGCAATCTTTGGTGGCCATCTACGTACTACTGCATAATGAAATGAATTGTTACAAGCGGCGGTGGCGGAGAAATGCGCTGGAGGCGGAGGGATGGTGGCGAGAATGGTGGAGAAACGATGGAAAGCGGTGGAGAAATGGTAGCATAGTGCGAAGCCCAAAGACTAGCGTTGGGTCGAAACACAAAGGAAATGATGAAAACAATGGAGCGGAAGCGCGTGGAGGTGGGACCCGGCGAGACGGAGGGCGGTCGGCACCGAGCCGTCGGATGCGGGAGGGAGATGGACGGTGGAGGTGTCCGGAGGATCACAATCGCAAGGGCACAAAAAAGGAGACACTCACAAACCTCTGCGATTGCGATGCGACGAAGCGATAGCCGTTGGATCGTGAAACAAGCACGACGGACGAGATCCGTCGGAGGGGGACGGAGGGAAGGCTGCCCGAGGAAACGAGTGATCGGAAGGAATGACGCGATTGGCGTTGGCGAGTCGATCGCCGGGGGAGGAACGGACGGCGGGGATGAAATCGGAAGGGCGAGGAGGGAAAGCATGCGATTGTGCGATAGCGGGTGGATCATGCAACGGAGATAGACATCTACCTATGATGCAATCGGAGGATCTCAATTGGGGCTGCACCATTGGGCTTTGCGATTGCGATTGGGAATGGGAAAGCGATTGAGCGCTGACCGTCGATCTGGGGGAGGAATGGACGGTGGGGATAACAATCGGAGGGGCCGGCGAAAGACTTGCGATCAATCGGGGGGTGTCACTTGAATGTTGCGATTTCGATTGAGCCGCCGGTACGTGATTAGCGCTCGGTAGTTGATCTGGTGATAGATCGACGGTGCACAACAACGGAGGACTTAACGTTAGCAAAACGTCGCCGAGGCTTTCCCCGGCGGTAACGAAAGGATTTTACACCCGCCCAGGCCTTGGGTGCGATAGCGTGGGGACTTAAGCACTTGGTCTGGCGCCTTGGCACATGTGGGGAAGTGGTTTGAGAGGAGTTACGGGAAAGGGGCTAGGCCTTTTAATAAGGTCGGAAAGTGGGTTTTTAGCCCATTTCAATGTAATTTGAGGGTAGGAAGAGGTAACGATAGAGGAATAAAGGGGAAAAAAGGGAAAACAAAGGGGTAGGGGAAGAAATTAAAGGGGATTTTGGGAGGATTTGGGGGGGTAAATGGGGAAAAAGAAGGGAAAAGGGGGGAATAAAAAGAGGGTTAAATGAGGGAAAAATAAAGGAGAGGAGGCCTTTGGGCATTTTTTCACATATGAGAGAGCTTTAAAAGGAGAACCGGCGGAGGGGATTTTATCAAAGGATAAAAAGACACGAAAGGCTTCAGGAGGCTTGTGTTTCGGAAGGGAAATGCATTCCTTGAAGACTCAAAAATAATTTAGCCCCCTATTTGCTTGTCAAAAAATTTATAGGGGGCTAACGGTGGCTCCACATGGGGATGGCTTCTTCTTGAAGGAGTGGGGAATTCAGAAATTGATCTCTTGGTGTAGGCCAAATGCCTGTTGCTTGAACCATCCTTTTCTTTCCTTGATAAATTTGCCACAAACTATAGAAGACAACATATCGACGATAAAATTCTCC
The DNA here is from genome assembly GCA_034641835.2 of Pinus albicaulis. NCBI lineage: Eukaryota > Viridiplantae > Streptophyta > Pinopsida > Pinales > Pinaceae > Pinus > Pinus albicaulis. The sequence goes on along the minus strand of JAXQQM020070706.1, from coordinate 44,067 downwards.
CACACAACTACCTACCCCACACTATAGTCCTAACATTTTCTTCTTGGGTGCATTTGGACTTGCCGGACCCTTTCGCATCATTAACTTTTCTAAACGGGAAAAAATAAACCTAATCTACTTCTACCCTTATTTACTCCATGAGACCAGATTAGGCCCAATTGGTCTCATATGACTACTTATCTACACCTACCTTTTCTGGTAGGATTAGTATCAACGGAGTTTCTTCTCTACCTTATAAGACGAAATTTAAACAACTAATCTACTGCTCATAAGTGCAGGCTTTATTGAGCTTCACACCTACCCTACTCTATTTGGAATATTTACAATCTAGCTTACAAACATTGTCTTCCAATGTAACCGAGTCCATCGAAGTGATCCCATGGGCGGTCCTTCTTGCTCAACTCCTTGAGCATGCGGAATGGCGAGGGCATCTCCACTCTTTTGTTCAAAAACGGCGGCTTTGAGAAAATTTCTTTGTGTACGTAACATCTTCTTTGAGCAAGACCTTTGATCCTTCTCCAAATGTATGCGGGAAATGGCACGCAAGGATCATGAAAAGATACCTGGCTATGAATATTTGGCGAGGCTAAGCAGGCAGGGATCTCTTCTTCTTCAGGATCAAGAATGAGACTCTCTTGGAGTAGAGTGTCTCCTTCATCTTACGAAGCTCGGGAGGACTCATCGTATATGGCGGTGTTGTCCTCTTGGAGCTACGATGTGATACCTTTGGTGTCTTGAAACTCTGTGAAAAGATCCATGTATTCTCGAGCGAGAGGCTTGTTCTATTTCCTCCCTCTTTCTCGAGAAAGCTGGGTGTATTCACATCTGCTCGAGAATCTCTTCTTTGCTTTCCTCCTCATCTTACGTAAGGAAGAGCTGGCGTCCAATCTCATGACACTCATCCTTGATGCTTTCATAACTTTCTAGCGGTGTCATAAATAGGCGGGACTTGACCCGAGTCCACCATTATGGCGCACGAGCGGAGCCTTTGTTCGTGCGATCCCACGGAGGAGTCTTGATTACGAATCATCAAACTCGCAAATGGTGAGCGAGGAGCGTGTGTTCTATAGAAGGCCTCGGAAGGTGGGCTGCTGATTTAATATCTGTTCAATCTCTTCTTACGTGTTTCCCTTTCATCATGGACGGAAAGAACGAGCGTCCTCTCTCTCTTGCGTTGGGCGGCGGGAGCGGGATGTGGCTGGCGAACCTATTCTTCTTCGTATGGTTGCCTCTTCCATGTAGTCGTCACAGCTTCCTCGAGGCGACCACTGTCGGCCTTTGCTGTGGAATGCGATACTTTTTTGGTCGAGGCGTAACACACGGCATAGGTAAGCAATCGGGCAATTCACGATCACTTTCCTCTTCATCTTCTACGAATTCTTGAGCATCCTTGCTAGGTCCACACTCATCTTCTATATCTTGAGTTTGTTCTTGTTACGAAGACGACATGGCCTGCTCTAAATAATCATCATACGTATTCATATTGGCCATGTGCGTCTCCGACATTTTGCAGCTTATGACCAATGCATACTTTGTTATACAAAGCATTATACTTTGCATCCCTGTCCATGCTTGGATTCACGCTTATGAAAAGAAGGCTACGCACTCTTCTCAACTTGATTCGGTGTTCTTCACCGATTAGGTCATTTGGTCTTTGGATCATAGGGAGTGTGGAGTCGCCGGAGTGGATGATTATGGCTTGTTTGGGCCCGGATGTTGTCCACCATCGGCAATGAAAAGCCAATCTAGAGACAAAGCCGATTCTTTCCCCGAATTGATCACCATTATGTTGGTGACGACAATGAGAAATAGACCAACTATCGACGGTTCTTGACTCTCGAGATTCTTCCCCGGTGGAGTCTCCATCATGTTGGGGTTCCCATGTTTTGGCGAGATTTGGCAATACCAAAAGATGAGACAACATCGGAACCACTTTGGGGCCCTAGGGGGATCTAGCCCTCCTGGACCCGGAGAGGGATCTCTCCAAATAGAGCAAAGAATGATGTATCTTTGAAGCTCAAAAATAAGATGTTAGGCTAGTTATGAAGCACGGGGGGTTTTAAATGATTTGGTTGAAGGGTTGCGGGTTGGTGACGAGATCACGCATGGAGCGAGAAAACGAGTGGGAGGAAAGGAACAAAACAACGAGGATATTTTAGCAAGAGGATAGGCCAAGGCAGTGCCATCCATTGAGGCATGGAGTCATGAAAAGAAATTACTTGCAACAACTAGCCAAGGCTTCCAAAGGGCAAGTCATCTGCTTCAAAGGATCTTTTTAGATAGATGATGGGATGGAACATTAAGGAGGAAAGTGAAAGAAGGAAAGCAACCAATTTTTCGTAATGCATTGGAGTCGGGTCGAGAGGTCATTTAACTCCGGACTTTGCTTGGACATACTCGAAATTTTGCTCTCGAAAAGAGACAAAGGGGCGGCTCCATAAGATCGGACCGAGAGGTCATTTAACTCGAGTGCTGCTTTAGCAACTCCAAGGAAAAGCAGAGATAAGATTACAAAGAAACATCTAAGAAGCAAACCCCAAGTTCATACATCGGCCGGCCAGGCAATAACATCCCTTGCCTTGGTTAAACTCCACGAATTTACTCTTAGATACATAGACGAGGAAAACATAAAGGTAGGGAGGAGAGTAGACAGCATAGGGCACATAACACGGGTGAATCCTATACCATTACGTGCCTACCGGTAGAACATGAAACGATTGTAAATGTAAATAACGAGTTAAGAAAAACATCACCAATAGTAATAGACCGGGATCTTGTGAAATGTGCTTTGATTAATTGATGCAAAACCGGTCATGTACAATATGGCTCAATAGTATCTGATCCCGACTTCTCCTCCCCGGCTGATACATACAAACTACTACGCAACTTCCTCCCAAGACCGTTCTATGATCGAAACGAATCCCTCTAACGAAACTACGCGACAGGCGAACAACAACAACCTTTACATTATGTTCTCGGGGATCTTTATAGGAGAGAAGAAACGGAGGTAGATGAACAATTAAATGAATCTCATCAGACGAAGCAGTAGTGTCCAAACCCACTCTTTTGCCTTAATGGCTTTACTGCGGTCTTTTGTATGTACTACGTAATACGAGTTCGGAGATCTAAGCTCGGGCGGTGACCTCGGATATCTCTTTGGAGTCCTTCTGGAGCTTGGGGCTACGTGCCACTACGAAATAAATGACATGGATGGAAATCAGAAGTGAAAAGGAGCTCCCATACCTCCTCCGCTGCCCTGGACGCGATCCCAAAGCTGCATCGGTATATTCCAATACGTTTCGGGAGCTCGAAGGGAGATATGGGGGCGCGTAGGTAGTTGCGCTCACTGGAGAAAATGCTCTGCGCTGGAATTCTACACGGATACTGGAACTTTGTGTGTGCATTAGTCCTCATGCCGTCTGGTCCTTTGAATACGGGGCAAAACATTTTTAATTTTACGTGTGCGAGGCACCGACCCCCTTTGAATTCCTTCTTGTTCCATTTGGAAATGTTAGACGGCCATCTGCGTACTACTGCATAATGAAATGAGCGGTACAAGCCGGGGCGGTGGTGGCGGAGAAATGTTGTGTTGGAGGCGGGGAGGGGATGGTGGCGGAATGGTGGAGAAACGATGGAAACGGCGGAGAAAGTAGTCGCATAGTGCGAAGCCCAAAGATTAGCGTTGGGTGAAACCTGAAAATGACGAAAACAATGGGCGGAAGCGTGGAGGTGGGACCCGGCGGAAGCGGAGGGCGATTAGAAACTCGGAAGTCGTCGGTCCAGGAGGGAGGCCGGACGGCGGAGATGCAATCGGAGGATCACAATCGCAGGCACAAGAGACACTCACAAACCTCCCTGGAGTTCGATCGACGGGGGGAGAGAATGGCCGTTGGATCGTGAAAAAAACGAACGAACGAGATCCAAATCGGAGGACGGAGGGAAGGCTTGCGAACGGTGATCGGAAGGAATGACGCGATTGACGGCGGCGTCGATCGCGAGAGGAAACGGGCACGGCGAGGATGAAATCGGAAGAGCGAGGAGGAAAGCATGCGATTGTGCGTGGCGGGTCGGATCATGCGACGGATGGAGCCCGGCCATGATGCGATCGGAGGATCTCAATCGGTACCCGGTGGGCTGCGTTGCAGACCCAGGAATGGGAAAGCGATTGAGCGATGACCGGCTCAGGCTGGGAAGGAATGAGGACGGTGGTGATAACAATCGGGAGGCAGAGGCGGGGGCTTGCGGTCAATGGAGAGTTGTCACTTGAATGGTTCGCGATTTCGATTGAGCGCGGTGGTCGCGCTCGTGGCGGTCTGCGGCCGTCGTGTGCGACGGTGCACAGCAACGCGGAGGACTTGCGTTATAGCGATCGCATCGGGGCTTTCCGGCGGTAACAAAGGATTTACACCCACCCAGGCCTTGGAGTTGCGATAGCGCGGGGACTTAAGCACTTCGGTCTGGCGCACAGGCACCTGTAAAGTGGTTTGAGAGGAGTTACGGGAAAGAGTGAGCCTTTTAATAAGGTCGGAGAAAGTGGGTTTTTAGCCCATTTTACGTGTAATTTGAGGGAAATTTAGGAAGGGTAACGATAGAGGAATAAAGGGGAAAAAGGAAAACAAAGGGTAGGGAAGAAATTAAAAAGGGATTTTGGGAGGATTTGGGGGAGTAAATGGGGAAAAAGAAGGGAGAAAAGGGGGAATAAAAAGAGGTTAAATGAGGGAAAAATAAAGGGAGAGGAGGCCTTTGAGCATTTCTTCACATAACGAGAGAGGCTTTAAAGGGGAACCAACGGAAGGGGGATTTGATCAAGGATAAAAAGACACAAAGAGGCTTGAAAATTTGTGTTTTCAGAGGAAATGCATTCCTTGAAGACTCAAAAATAATTTAGCCCCCTATTTGCTTGTCAAAAAATTTGTAGGGGGGCTAACACCTACTTTCACTTGATATTTTAGGTATCCATTTTTTCATTAACATTTTTTATACCCTTTTATATATTTTTTCATTAACTTTGAGCTCCTTTTTTTAATTCCTGCCAATATAAAACCCCTTTACCCCCTATATATCTCCTAATATATTATATCATTTTTCCCTCAATATATATCCCCCAATATGAACCCACGTGGTATGGTATTTCTCCCCTAATGAAGCCCCTTGTGGGAAAACCACCTCTAGGCTTTACCGTATATCTCGCCATTCACAAGAAAGTATTCATAAGCATACCGAGGCAACACATTATCCAGATTTACCGCAATCCACAGTCTGGTTCAAGGGTTACTAGGCCATGTGTATATCAATTCGTAGATCCACCTTACTCAGCTTCAAATCCAATCCGTAAATCCAGCTCAACCGAAGTATGAAAACCCATCTCATCAAGGCTATCCAGAAATGGAAAGGCTAGGATGAAAGCACTATCACACCTGGAAAAAACCCATGCATGGACAAAAAATAACAACATGAAATACCATGCATGCCAGATCTAGTAAGGAAATCACACATGCAAATCAATACCTACAAATAATCTTGTTGTAGTTTCTCGATCCTGCTCTTCCTTTCCTGATCCTTCCTTCTTCTTGATTTCTTTTCTTTCTTGCTCCAATGCCAAATTTATCCAAGAAAAATCTAAGTGTTAAATAGAGAGAGAGAGAGAAAGAATAACGAGAGAGCTCCAAAAACTAAACTGACAAAAGGTACCAATTGATTATAATAAGCCTTTTTATTGATGAGGCCTTTATTTTCTTCATTTTTCATTATTTTCCTTCATTTTCCTCCTCACATGCAACATGTGACCTATCATCTCCATTTTCTCCTATTTTCCATTATTATCATAAATAAATGTGCCAAAAATATTTTTTCCTCTCCAAAGCCTTAGTCATTGCCTTTTCCAATTTCCTTTAGCCATAATAACCGAAATGAACACCCACTGGGATTTTTTGCCCACCATTCAGCTTGGAATACATGTCCCATCAACCATGGTTATTATTTTTAACTTTATTACATGGAATTTTCACCATGGTTGTTATAGGTTTAAGGATGTGATTGGAAATTTGAGCTACCATATAGATCCAAATCATCAATGAGATTGGTTCATGAAAGCGTTATTTCCCCTTCCCACACATCGTTGACTCAGCAGAAATTTGATGCGTTGCAATACGCTTTGGACCAGGAAATTCAAATTGAGGTTATGAAGGGATACACACAGGAATACAAGGGGGGGTAACCTCACATGACCCGTCCATAATGCGTCTGCAGCATAAAATTGCAAACCTAATAGAGAAGCTGAAAATTTTACAACTGGAACGGCCTGTGCAACCAAATATATGGTGTACCAATTGTCTTGTAAAGGGTCACATTGTTGCGAATTGCCCAAGGGTAAGGGGCCCGAATAATACACCAGTGGGACCATCCATATTTGCACCCATTGTAGGAGTTTCATAGATCGGGATACAAGGGTTATACACAGGCTGCACCCAATTTCATGTGTTTCCAAGCCAGCAAATTTCAGCACCAACCGAGTACTGTGAGATATTCAGAATGTGGTGAGCCCTAGTATTGCACCAAGAGTGATGCAACTCCTAGAGGCTACTCTACTTTACTTTATCAACCTAGGGTTCATACAAACTTAGAGGTGACAGTGCTATATACACAGCAGATGCATTCTACTCCTGACATCCTCTTCTTAGTTCTAGGAAGGGGTGTTATTGCTAGGGTTGCTTCTAGGGAATGAAGTCTGTCACACTTCTGAACGAAACCTAAGACTGAAAATAACTAACAATCATTACTCTATCAGCAAGAAATAAATGATTCTAGAGCATAAACACTCATCTAGGTATTTTCAAGAAAGGAAATCCACAATTAGGTTAATGCAAGAAATAGAGTTAAACTAAGTGGCATTCATAAAGTAAATTGTTGAATTGAACTTGTAGAAAGGGAAACTAATATAAGCACACATGTTGGGCCAAATGGCTAATGAAACTCTATCTACTTTATGCTTGACTGCTATGCTTAACAATTCATCTACTCATGAGCTAACTATGCTTGTAAATACTATGTTTTTTAGAAAAAGAAGGAGGCATTGAGGTGGCTTAAGAAGTTCTTGGACTCATGGTTTTAGATCTGAAGCTGTCTTGGAGGTTTTTCCAAGTCTAGGTGAACTGAAAAAATGGTTTTTGGGCTGAAGAAGTGGTTGACTGGCACTGTTACAGGATCTGCTACAAGATTTCCTGTAATGCTACACGATTTCCTAAAATGCTATAGGAAACAGGCCGAGGATAGTTTGAGGCCAAAAATGGTGAGGAAATGGGTAGGAAAGGTGGACTGAAGGTGGACCTAGGTGGATGGAAGGTATCCAACCCTTTGGCCAAGCTCAGAACTTATTTCAAAGCTCATCTTGCACCTCTAAGTTGGCTCTCAATTTTGTGGTGAAGATCTCAAAAAAAACAAAGTTGAAGGCAATTTTTTTGAAAGTATGTTGGTGAAGGGTGGAAACTAGAGCTAGGGATGTTGGTGGAGTTCTCTTCTACTGATCTACTCAATCCTATAAGAAAAATATATTTTCACGCATTTATCATTGAAATATCTATGATGAAAATGGCAGAAAATATTAGTTGAATTTAAGAAAACCTACCTATGCATTTGAAACATAAAACTAACTCAGCAATCACAACATGTTCATGATAAACAAAGAAACCTATCTATTCTTTCCAAGAAATCATAAACTTAAAGCAATTTTTCCTGTGGTGAAGATCTTCCATCCTCAACCTCCAATGAAAGAGGTGAGAGAGCGAGGCTTTAACACACAACTTTGGAGTCTTATATCCTATTGTACTATGAACTACAAGAGCCTAACTACAGTAACATGAAATGGAATAAAACTAAACATAGCAAGATTAAATGTAAGAAAACTAACTACAACACATGAAATAAACTAGCTATAATGGCATGGAAAGTAAACACAAATACATAAGAGAAGTGAGGCCAATGGATTGGGCCCTAACCCTGAAAAGCTTATCTCTAAAACTAAATCAGTGAGGAAGAAACAAGACCCTCATTTGTTATGTGGCTGATCTGTTCACATAGCATCTGAGAAGGACATAAATGTATCTATTACAGAAACTAAAGTTATTCATAACATGTCAAAGAAAATTTAGTCTAACATGGCAGCTCTTCTCGCTATTTGTCTAAGGTAACAACATCTCCCAAAGACAGTGTTTTACAGGCTTCAGAGAGATTCCCAGACTGTTCCACTAATCTTAAACTTCTTCTCTCTACTGACTGTGGTTGGTGAGAAATCTAAGGTCCTGGCTGCCTTTATATGAGTTGGAATGGACAACCCATAATCATCATGACATCTTAACTAGGCTTCCACGATTGCCTTTAATATTCATAGAAAAATGGCATGTCTCTTGAACATCTACATTTAAACCACTGTTGAAATTGATGTGACCAACCAAATGCTATCTCATCCAGAAGCATTTTGATATAATGTAATTTAAATGTGAAAGAAAGATAATAAGGTAAAAATGGCTAATTATTACAAGAACTTAATTATGGTATCAGCCATCTTCCCACAAGTGGTTTCTGTCCTCTGTAACAGTCCTCTTCTTCATTTCTTATCATGCCCATGCCCTCTGTTGCAGTGTTGAGGAGATCCCTGAGCTGGAATTGTTATTATTTTTGCCTCCTCTATTCTTGTTTCTCATTAAATGTTTTCCCTTCAGCAGGTCCCGATGTGAAGGTGGGTAGGTTTTAAATCAAGTCCATTGGATCTTCCTTGTGCCTGCATATGCTTTTGTAAAATGGTGCCCTCTCTAGGGAATTTCTCAATCTCTCTGGGGTATGATATTCCATGTTCCTGAGACTAAGAGGGAGGCCATTCAATCTTCTCTAACTTGCCATTACACATTCCTCTCCTAAAATTCTAGAAATGTCATCAAAGTGTGCAACGGCTTGTGCTTGGGTGTTGAGGTACTTGTCTGCAATGTTGGCATCATTTGTTATCATCAGGTGATTGTTAATGACCCCTCTAGGGCTAAATAACTTTATCCTTATGTGTAGAGGCTCTCTCCCTTATCTTCTATTCACCCTTTTTACCTCCTCTGCCCTCGCATCCTCATTCACCATCCAAGAGGCTAATTCCATCAACTGCATATCCCCCAACCTAGGGTTTGGGTCCCAAATGTTTAAATCAATCAAAAAAGGATTGTGCATATAAAATTATGCCAACTTGGGTTTGTCTCCTATGTTGGACTGATTGCAAAATTCAATAAACTGCCTACAGTTTTGAAAAGGCAATGATCCATTAGATCCTAGTGTTTTAATCTGAAATTTCCGCCACCATTCTTTCAGGTATATGGCATAGGAATTCAAAGGGTTCCTGTGTTGGATTGCCTCCATGCACAGATCTACCATGGTGGAAATACGTTTGTCCTTCTGCTGGATTTGGCTTTGTAACCTTGCATTTTTTGCCTATGTTTCTTGAAGTTTCTCCTTTAACATGGTTTCTCTAAGTTTAACATCACCTAAATCCCTCCCCATTTCAGTGGGATTTTCTTCCATGATTCCTACATCTTGCACAACTTTTGTTTTGGAAATTTGCATCCAATGATGTGCATGTGCTCTTTCTTGCACTAGCTGATAGGGGAACTGAGATATTTTGAGGAATCATTCTTTCTCCTTCAATAAATGTGTAGTAGGAGCTCAGATTTGGCTGAGGGCTAGGGTGTGAAATTACTTATATGTCTTTAGGGACAGATTTTGGGGAGTTAGGCTCCTCCTTTTGTTCCTCCTCTTCCTTCCCTTTGGCATCATGCCCCTCAATTTGTGCATCTTTTTCAACATCTTGGGCCTCTTTCCCTTCCAAGGGTACCTTATCTCCCTCCCCCGTGGCTTTCTTCTCTTTTTTTGGCACTGCTAGAATTTCTTGTAGCACAGGCAGAGTTTCTTGTAGAAAAATTTGTTTTTCATATAGCAAACCCTCCTTTTCTTGTTTCCCCTTCTTTTCTGCCTCTTAAAGGTCTGTCGGGGTTGCTACTTGTTCAAGGGATTCAAACCTTGAAGAATGTCTCCTCCTATAGGTTATAGGTGTCCTCTCAAGTGAGGTGACCTCTTGAATTTTCCCTTTTTCTAAGCTTATTTCATCTTTATTTTTACGTGACTCCTCAATTGTTATTGGGATTTTTTTTGGAGTTTGGGGTTTCCCTTGATTCACTCTGGCACTATTTCTAGTTCTGAAGTACATGGGGGTCTATATTTTCCTCTTGGCCTTCGTTGGTGTGCTTCCATTAGCTGGGTAACAGCAAATTTTTTTTCTGATGTTCCTGGTGATAGGTTTTTCTATTGGGGAGAGATGTCAGTGCCCAACATGGGGTCTCATATCTCTTCCTCCCCTTTATTTCCTTCCGTTTTCTCTTTTGTTTCTTGCTCCTCCTTCTCATTTACGACGCAAGCATTGGAGCTTGCAAATTCCGGGATCCTCCATCGACCATTCTTGTAAAACATGCGCCCAAACTTTTTCTTAATGTAAATCAATACATGGCAGAATTCCCGCCAATTTTTTGCGGAGAAGCATTTCATGATTAACAAAAACCATGCTTGGAATTAAAACTCAATTTATAAACTCAAATAATTTCCCTCTAAAATAATTCCAAGACAACAAGCTTTTCATAAATTCCATTCAACTCCAATATCACTTGCATGCACAAATTTACCTGTTCAACCAGTCAAAGCACCAAATATATGTGCGCTCTTTCTCTTACAGCGTACCTAGTGATACACAAGTACTAGGCCTGCAATTACTCCAGAATATTTATTCTCTGTTGCATATCAATGTTCATCTCAGCTTTTTACCCAAATCAACATCCTCAATACTTGTCAAACTCACACTTTGCCATTATCTTGCAGAAACTATTTTCATTTTATATTTTAACATAAGGACCCAACAATCATTACACAAGAAAATTTATCATCATTCCAATCACATCAAGCATTCAATGCTTCCAAAGCAAACTTAATACTTCACATGTGGCTTGATCTGGCATGCGCCCTTACTGTTCTACAAACCCAGAATTTAAATACAATATGGTCACTCATATGTGCAAATCGATCTACGCTCATTTACTTACTTTCCATATGCCGAATCTTCTTCAATATACTTATCAATTCCATAGACATCATTCATATGTGCCATATTTTAATTTGAAGACTTGAACTGCGCCCTTGTATGCACCATTTCAACATAACACAATTCGAACTTCTTTTTTTCTGTTGTACCAGCACTCTCAGAATGTAAATAACAACTATCAAAATCAACAAATGCGCCCTTGGTTTGTTTTTACAAACATTTCATGCCACAGCTTTTAATACCATCTTCAAATTCGAATTCTAATTCATTTCAAATTAATAACACTGTTCGGATTTTTAAAATGGCAATCTATATGTGCGTCTTATTCAGACAATTGTATCTGAATTCCATACCTGGGCATCTGTATCCATTCCAGCGTTGTACCATCTGCAACGATCTACTATTCTATTTACCTCCTTGGACGCTGCAACTGCTCAATTCGTTACTTGCCAACCCACTTTCCTCTGTCTTCATTTTCATATTGCGCCCTCATCATTACTCTGGCAATTTCAATTGTGCGTTCAACACAAGTATGTTTCTCTGTTTAATGCAATTTGGCAGCTTCTCCTCCATGTAGCTCAGTTCAATTCCAAATGCAGGTTCAAACAACAGGTTTCCATGGCAAGTTCAACGCAACTCACCACACGTTTACTACGGATCTTATTTACGTTTCTGCTGCACTTTGCCACTAAATCAAACCTGCACTTTATTCAACGCAAACTGCAACTCAAACACTTAGTCGATTTTACCAGTTAGTTATTAGAACAGCGCGTCCAGATAATCTCGATTCTCTCAATTCATATGAAAAACACCACACCCAAATATATTGAATTTAGTAATGCATTACATCCTACTGCTTCACGCATTTGTTCAATGATATTTCTGCGACTGGACTACTGCATTTACCCATCCAACTGTCTATTGAAAACATGTTTCTTTAAATCGAACATTCCTGGATTTCTTGTAAGCTCATAATTGGACGCTCTCTCTTGCAGACTACAGAATAAACCATTAACCATTTCCAGCCATGTACTCATACGTTTTCCCAACGCACATACAACCTGGGTATCAATTCAATTTAGTTGCAGTTCGACTATTAAAACACCTGCAATTTCTTCAATTCAGCATTTCAAACGATCATTGTTTTATTTGCCATTGTCAGTCACAAAACTCTGCATTTAACATAAAACAGAAACCTTGCGCCCCGATTGATTTTGATTAGACCATGCTTTCCACAATTGCATTTGAAACAAATTTCGATTTAACAGTTTTTCCCCAATGTAACTTCTTCAATTCTATGAACGCAGTTTCACAGTGCGCCCTTATAGATCGACATAAAAGTATACAAATTCATCATTTCAAATATGAACTATAATACTGTTAGTGTCGATTATTAACTTATGTGCAGAGCTTATCTATAAATCTTATCAAATGACTGAATTTAAGAACTCTAACTCATTATACCAATTCGACCAGAAATGTAATACACACACACAAATTCAGAACAAATTCTTCATTGTAAAAAAATGCAATCAATTTAAAAACTCTTTGTACATGGCCAGAATTCCAACATTTGGCCCTTACAAATTTGCCAAAGGCTTATAGCCTTGGCTGTTCAAACCCTGTTCTCCACTCCTCTCACTATCTCTAATGTATTTTTCTCACAAAAAGCCCTCCTATTTATACAATTTCTAAAAATCATTACATTAAATGCTCAATCCCTTAAAATCCTCAACAAACCCCTAAATTTCTCAACATCCCTAAAGGATAGGTTTTTATCCCTAAAATCCTTCAATTTATTAAATTTCCTCATATCCTTTTATTAATAAAAATATATTTACATAAATCCTCACCTTCTCCTATTTAATTCAAATTAATTAATAAAATATTTAAAATCATCACACCCCAATTCATAAATTAATATTATCAAACCCCATATTTACAAATGGGAAAAAGGTCTTGATGCTCCTGCATCAGACTCCCCATGTAAGAAAATTCATGACCACCTGGTCATAAGTCTGGATATCTCCTCCTGGATCCCAAATTTTATTTTGTAATCTGTTCGTGCTTGTCGATTGCTTCACTGCTGTTGTCATCTGCTGTTGTCTTCCAGGTTTCCATATTTTGTGTTGTAGTGCTCCACCTGCTCTGCTCTTGCAATCCTTCACTGTCATTCTCTTGTTGTCGTTCCTTTTCTTTCTTTCGGTTGTCTTTCTCTGGGATGTTTTTACCATTAACCTCCTTATCAACTCAATTTCTCTGTCCAGTATGTCCTCTGTCTGCTGATTATTTCCATCTCTTGATTGCTCCTTTTCTGCTGCTGCTACTATAAATGTTGCCTCACATGTTGCTCTAGCTGTCACTATGAATGTTGCGGCCTCCCAATCTTCCTTTCCCTCTGCAACATTCCTTTGCTTGTCACCTGCAATTTTATCTGCAATTTCTTCTTGATTATCATTTATGACAACTGCTTTGTCATCCTTCTTCAGCAATCTATCCTGGACATCCTTCAGTAGATGTTCTTCCTCTTCTTCTTTCATTTGACTATCCACCTGTGTCAAATATGTTCTAGCGTCTGCAACAACATCTTCAATCATAAGACAATCATTATAATAAAAAAAATAAGGCCTCTGTACCTCTTTTCCCTTTAGCAACACTTCAGTATGTTGTGTTGATTTCTCTTCTTCTGTCAGCATATCAGTATGCTGATCCAAACTCAAAGAACTCTTGAGACTGTCAGCTAGTCTCCACTTCTCATCAGCTATCTCAATGATGTCTTCCAGCATTTGTCCATTGTAGTGAACTGATTCTTTCCCAGCCTCTGCTTCAAAACTTTCATCTTCTGGAAGGTACTCTTCCACTTCTTTGTCAACTTCAAAACACTGCCTATCTTCTTCCAAACCTGCAATCACACACCAATCATTAGTTTTAAAATCACAAGACCTTACGGTCTTGTTTGATGCTTCAGTCATCAAATCTTTGCGCTGCTTTGAATCATTCATATGATTCAACTCCTCCAGCTCTTCATCACTTTCAGAAAGTAATGGTCCACTCTCTGGGTAACATATGGAAACTTCAACATCTTCTTCAGCATCTTCCTTTTGCTGTAGCTCAACTGTTTCGAGCTTCTCTATCCTCTGCCTGGCATCAATAACCCGTTCAAGTTCCCTTAGCTCCTTTATCAACTGCATATTCATCTGATGATTCCACTTCTGTTGTAGTCTCTGCCACCTCAGCTTCTTTCTTATGACATAACTATGCTTCTGGTCTTCCTCATTTCTTTGCAACATCTCCATTAACACCTCAAGCTGAACTGCTATCTCAGCCTTCTCCCTCTCATATTCCTCTTTGCTTAACTGTCTCTGTATGCCAACTGCCTTGGCACCCTTCTCCTTTTGTCTTCTGCTGTGGTTGATTTCAGAACCTCTATTATGACTGTCACTAGTCATCATCCTTTCCATCTCTATGAGTTCCTTACTCACTTTACTATGAGTTGCACTAAAGCCTCTTCAGCAGCAAGTCCTGTTTTGCCGCCACTTACCTCACCAAGCCCTCCTCACTCGGTCTTTTGGAAAGCAATTGGTTCTACCTCTGGAACCTCCTTTGAGCACTTCTCTTTGCTCTTCTTGGCTTCAACTCATCTGCCTGTTCACAACTGTCCTCCTTACCCAATCTCTATTGGATTTCTTCAAGGTTCTACCACCTATGCTTTCACCAATTTTCTGTTAGCAATTTTAAACATGTCTTCTATGGATTTTCCTTTTGGGAGTTGCAAAAATATTTCTGCTTTAATGCAAAGACTACAATCTTCAAATTCAAATAAACCCAGATCACCTTACCTTCAAGATCTCAGTCTGATCTTGTCCTTTCATTCACCTGCAATTTAATTACCTTCAGAATCTCACCACTCCTGCAATTTTGTTTCAGCAAATCTTCATTGCTTCCTCTGCATAAATTCTCGATATTCAACCACTGTCAATCAGATTTTAAAATCTGATTCTCTCTTTATCTGCAAAATTTAGCTGTCAGCAACAATTCCTTCCTTGCTGAGTTTCTTCTTTGCTGCAATCATCAATTCTCATTCCATTTCTTGTCAGTAAAATTCAAATCAAAATTAACCACACCCAATACCTGCTCAATTCTTCAGCTGTACTCTGGTTTGCTTTGACTGTCAGATTAGAATCTGACCTCCTTTGCCTGCATGCACATCTGTTACTTCATCATTCATCACACATTCAGAAATATATTCCAGTTCAACAAAAACCTTCTTGTCATCATTCAGAAGATAAACATTCCAACAGAGCATTCCGGCTCTGATACCAAAAATGACGCAAGCATGGAGCTTGCAAATTCCAGGATCCTCCATCAACCATTCTTGTAAAACATGCGCCCAAACTTTTTCTTAATGTAAATCAATACATGGCAAATTCCCACTTAAATTTGCGGAAGCTTGTTTCATGATTAACAAAAACCATGCTTGGAATTAAAACTCAATTTATAAACTCAAATAATTTCCCTCTAAAATAATTCCAAGACAACAAGCTTTTCATAAATTCCATTCAACTCCAATATCACTTGCATGCACAAATTTACCTGTTCAACCAGTCAAAGCACCAAATATATGTGCGCTCTTTCTCTTACAGCGTACCTAGCGATACACAAGTACTAGGCCCTGCAAATACCAGGATCTTAAACATCTGTTGCATATCAACGTTCATCTCAGCTTTTTACCCAAATCAACATCCTCAATACTTGGCAAACTCACACTTTGCCATTATCTTGCGGAAACTATTTTCATTTTATATTTTAACATAAGGACCCAACAATCATTACATAAGAAAACTTATCATCATTCCAATCACATCAAGCATTCAATGCTTCCAAAGCAATCTTAATACTTCACATATGGCTTGATTCAAGAATGCTCCCTTACTGTTCTACAAACCTAGAATTCAAATACAATATGGTCACTCATATGTGCAAATCGATCTACACTCATTTACTTACTTTCCATATGCCGAATCTTCTTCAATATACTTATCAATTCCATAGACATCATTCATATGTGCCATATTTTAATTTGAAGACTTGAACTGCGCCCTTGTATGCACTATTTCAACATAACACAATTCGAACTTCTTTTTTTCTGTTATACCACCACTCTCAGAATGTAAACAACTATCAAAATCAACAAATGCGCCCTTGGTTTGTTTTTACAAATATTTCATGCCACAGCTTTCAATACCATCTCAAATTCGAATTCTAATTCATTTCAAATTAATAACACTGTTCGGATTTTAAAATGGCAATCTATAAGTGCGTCTTATTCAGACAATTGTATCTGAATTCCATACCTGGGCATCTGTATCCATTCCAGCGTTGTCCCATCTGCAACGATCTGCTATTCTATTTACCTCCTTGGACGCTGCAACTGCTCAATTCGTTACTTGCCAGCCCACTTTCCTCTGTCTTCATTTTCATATTGCGCCTCATCATTACTACGGCAATTTCAATTGTGCGTTCAACAAAAGTATGTTTCTGCATTTGTGCAATTTGGCGGCTTCTCCTCCATGTAGCTCAGTTCAATTCCAAATGCAGGGTTCAAACAACGGGTTTCCATGACAAATTTCAACGCAACTCACCACACGTTTACTACGGATCTTATTTACGTTCTGTTGCACTTTGCCACTAAATCAAACTGCACTATTCAACACAAGCGCAACTCAAACATAGTCGATTTTACCGGTTAGTTATTGAAACCGAGCGTCAGGATAATCTCGATTCTCTGATTCATATGAAAAACACCACACCCAAATATATTGAATTTAGTTATGCCTTACATCCTACTGCTTCACGCATTTGTTCAATGATATTTCTGCAACTGGACTACTGCATTTACACCTACTGCATTTACACATCCAACTGTCTATTGAAAACATGTTTCTTTAAATCGAACATTCCTGGATTTCTTATAAGCTCATGATTGGACGCTCTCTCTTGCAGACTACAGAATAAACCATTAACCATTTCCAGCCATGTACTCATACGTTTGCCCAACGCACATACACTCTGAGTATCGATTCAATTTAGTTGCAGTTCGACTATTAAAACACCTGCAATACAGATCGACTTCACAATTTCTTCAATTCAGCATTTCAAACAATCATTGTTTTATTTGCCATTGTCAGTGACAGAACTCTGCATTTAACATAAAACAGAAACCTTGCGCCCCGATTGACTTTGATTAGACCATGCTTTACACAATTTCATTTGAAACCAATTTCGATTTAACAGTTTTCCCCCAATGTAACTTCTTCAATTCTATGAACACAGTTTAACAGTGCACCCTTATAGATCGACATAAAAGTATACAAATTCATCATTTCAAATATGAACTATAATATTGTTAATGTCGATTCTTAACTTATGTGCAGAGCTTGTCTATAAATCTTATCAAATGACTGAATTTTAGAACTCTAACTCATTATACCAATTCGACCAGAAATATAATACACACACACAAATTCAGAACAAATTCTTCATTGTAAAAAAATGCAATCAATTTAAAAAACCCTTTGTACATGGCCAGATTTCCAACATTTGGCCCTTACAAATTTGCCAAAGGCTTATAGCCTTGGCTGTTCAAACCTTGTTCTCCACTCCTCTCACTATCTCTAATGTCTTTTCTCACAAAAAGCCCTCCTATTTATACAAATTTTAAAAAATCATTACATTAAATGCTCAATCCCTTAAAATCCTCAACAAACCCCTAATTTTCTCAACATCCCTAAAGGATAGGTTTTTATCCCTAAAATCCTTCAATTTATTAAATTTCCTCATATCCTTTTATTAATAAAAAGATATTTACATAAATCCTCACCTTCTCCTATTTAATTCAAATTAATTAATAAAATATTTAAAATCATCACACCCCATACTACTTAATTAATATTTATCAAACCCCATATTTACAAATGGGAAAAAGTCTTGATGCTCTGCATCAATTTCCTTCTCTTGTGTAATATTTCTCTTGCTCTTCTTCTTTCCCTTCCTCTATTTCTAGGGTTTCTGTGTTTTCTGCTTTTGTCTCCATCTCCTTTTATTCCTCCTCTTCATATTCTCCTTTTTTCCCTTCAATCTCCCCTTCTTCTTCTTCCATTCCCCTCCCTCCAAGACTAAAGGTAGAGGTTTTTCCAGCTTGTGTACCTATGAATGCTTCCCTATCCATATCTATGAAGGTGGACCAAGGTACTGTGATGTTCAATCTATTTAGAGAATCTTCTACTATAAGTTTGATGAGGCCATGGTGAGATAAGTGTTGATACTTTCTCCCCCTCACTTTCTAGATCATGTACCTAATTAAATGTAGGAGGAAGTAGGGAATGTTTAGTCTTTTTTCTAGAGGTAGATCTCCTTGGAACCTAAGCTCATGTAGTAGTTTGAAGTGGTATCCATAAACCACATTGAGTCTTCCCTCACAGGAAATGTATTTCATTATGTGAAATGCTACTTCATCCCAAGGGTAAGGGAGGCTTTCTCTTCTCACCCTATTTTTGTCCTCGGTGAGTACTTCATTTGACAAAAAGAAACTATTTTTAGTTGTAGTTTTGGACACCGTATCTTCTCTATTCCACTTGACTCCTAGAGGCAATGTGGTCACTCTTCGAATCAATTCAGGTGTTATGATGATGGCTAGACCTCTGACCACAGTGGTGGCCCTATCATTTTCTTGTAAGTGCAGGGCCACTACAAATTCTCGAGCCACCCCATCATCAAAGACCTTGAGGAGCTCGAAGAATCCTATCCACTAATGATTCCTAAAAATATCAACCACTTGAGGGTGTAATCTGATTCTTTTGATATCTGTGGGTTCCCTTATGTTAAAACCTCCCCCCATTTTATGGATGTGTTAAGGAGGTGGCTGGATGGTTTTTTTCTGAGAATTTTGGTGATATGGGGTCTTAGAGGTTACAATTCAACACAAACTCAGACTTCCTTGATTCTATTTCTTTAAGAAGTCTCTTAAATTTTGAATTATTGTTGCGCCAGTGTATAATTTTTCATCAAAAAATTTCACAACTTGGTGAGGTGACATCCACTTACCTCTAAAATCTAGTGTTTTCTTGCTTGGGAGATGGTTTTTTTGGGTGTCAATACCATCTGTGAGTGGCCCTCATCGCAATTCTAATCACTATGCATCCTTTTGTAGACTTTCTTGTAGCATCAGCAGATTTCCTGTAGCACAGGTTTGCATGCAATCTTCAACCTTTTTGCAGAGTTGTTCGATGGCTCCTGTCACTCTCCTTCTCTAATTGCTGTTGAAATTCCTAATTGAATGATGAGAATGAGCCAAAACACCCCTTTATGTAAACTTGAACAAATTTGGAGCGGAGTGATGACTTGGAATTTGGCATGGGGTTTCCTCTTTTGGACCGTTGGTCCCACTCAACTTAATCATTGTTATTTTCCCCAGAATCACCTCTATCTCCCCATGATCTCATCCTTAACTTATTTTATTTCCCAGGTGGCATGTATAACTTCACTTATCTTTCACTTTAACTTCACGAGGGTGGCCAAGTTAACTAGCCACCTTTTTTCCTTTTTAACCTCTAATTCTTGACATTAATTCATTTTGGCCAATATGATTCATAGCGAGAGGGTGAAGGGCCATACCTGAGCCTACTTGTTGCTAGGGAGTTGTAGAAATTATTTGATGCAGGGAGCTGGAGTCTGGTGATAGTCATTATTGTTTTTTCCTTTGTTATTGTTTTAGGCATATTTTCTGAGTGGGCAGCTTATTACTGAGTGAGTTTCTCAACACTTTTATTTGCTGGTTCTTTTTGTAGGTGTTACATGGAGGTCCTCAGGTGATGTTTCTTGTGTGGTCTTACTCATGGAGTATTCTAGTGGTCATTTGGAGCCATCTGAATCAAATTCCTCTCACATTTTAGGCTTCTTGTGTCATGTGCGTGATTTCTACAGGAAGTGATCAACTTCATGTAGCAGTCCTATTTATGCTGCTTGGGAGCTCAATGTTGCTGAGAAATGAGGGGAAACAGTGTAGGGATGCTAGGGATGGAGCTATGGAGTGAGCGGAGTGATGGAAAGATGAGGGTAGAGGTCCCATGTCAATATGTAGGTGAGCTAACTCATAGTGGCAAAAAATAGGGTTTAGAGAGTGAATAGAGAGTGAATACTTATGCATGGAGTGGAGTGAGGGTTAGGAATGGTAGGTATGGGGAAAAAAATGATTTTCATGCTTTTCTTGAAGGTTAGGTGTCCATGAGTGAGATTCCTTTATCTCAGAAAACTTTCCTATAATAGTACAAGGTTTCCTGTAGCACTATAGGAAATCCTATAGCATCCTAGGACATCCTATAGCACTTGTAGAGAGGAAAAAAACATGGGATTTGTGCTCACCTGAAGGGAGAAATGGATGGTTGGGTGCATGTTGGGGCTTCTCATGGAGTGAGTAGGTAGAGGAGACAGAGAAGAGAGGAAGAAAATTTCTCCTCTTTGTTGAAACCACCCTTTATCAGCAACCTGCAAAAAAGAAATAAGTGAGTGTATAGGTGTTGTTTTCATCTTTTCTTTTTCTCTTTTTCTCTTTGTTTTTTTCTCTTTTTTTATTTTTTGAAGACAGGTGGGTTGCCTCCATAGAGGTTTTCAACCCACAAGACTACCTTGGGTGCCTCAAATAGTTTTTCACCCAAGGGTTTTTTATTTCTTTGTTTTTTTTCTTTTTTCTGCTCTAGGATCGCCTCATGGAGGTTTTCAACCGAGGAGTTGGCATTAGGTGCCTCAAAGAGGTTTTCACCCATTCCCCTTTATTTCTTTTTTTATTTTTTTCTTTTTTATAGAAAGGGGAGGCACTGGAAACTCTGGAGCTTCCAATGACATTCACCTCCCTGTTTATGGAAATTATAAACCCAGCCCTAAATTGGGGCTTCTTGTACATTTTGAGACTGTATCCATTGACAAGCAATGGGATCCCCTCCTAATATATGGTTCTGATCTTCACAGCTCCATTGTTATAGAAGTTTTCCACTTGGTAAGGTCCCATCCATGTTTTCATTAATTTTCCTTTGAAATCCTTAAACCTGGAGTCATAGAGCAGTGCCTGATATCCTTCTTGAAATATATTTTATTTGATGTGTTTGTCATGTCAAACCTTCCTTTACAACTAAATTACCTATGTGTGAAGAAGGGTCTGCATTCTGAACTCATCCAAACCATTTAACTGCAGCAACCTTTCTTGTTGGGCTTTTTGGATATCTAGATCTAACTCAGCTTCCATTCCCAAGGTGTTGTACTCAAACTTAATGGAAAGCAGATCTTTCTTCCCATAAAATAATTCATAAGGACTAAACCCTGTGATTGTCTTGCAAGTGGTATTGTAAGCCCAAGTGGCTTCCACCAATCTGTCTTCCCAATACTTTCTATTTTTTCTCACAACATTGGTGAGGATATTCTCCAAGGCTCTATTTTTCATCTCCACCTAGCCATTTTCTTGAGGATGATAGGTGATGGAAGTCTTTTGATTTATCTTGTGCCGCCTCAGGAGGTTTTCAATGAGATGAGATGTAAATTGAGCACCCTAATCAGTGACTACCTCCTTGGGGTATCCAAACTTGTAGAACACATTCTCTCTCAGAAACTCATCTACCTTCTCCTTTGTTTCTACCTTTACATCCCTAGTTTCAGCCCACTTGGTCAAGTAGTCAATGCAGACAATGATATACCTCTTCTTCTCAGATGGTGGATGAATGGGTCCAATGAATTCCATGCCCCATTTTTAAAATGGCCCTAGAGCCACTTGAGAGTGCAAAGGCATGTCATCATTCAATGTAGGTCTCCCCATCCTTTGGCACTGGACACATCTACTGGTGTACCTCATGGCATCTTGCTGGAGGGTAGGCCAATAGTAACCTGCCTACAAATATTTGAAGGTTATCCTTTTTGCAGTAAAGTGGCCTCCACAAGGACCATAATGACATGTCGAGAGGATGTCAAAAACCTATCCTCCCTCACACATATTCTGATAATTTGGTCAGGGCCCAAGTTGAATAGATTTCCACCAATCCAGGTGAAAGGGGCGCTTTTCTTGATAATATTGCTCTTCTCCCTGGATTAAAGGTTTGGAGGGAAATTTTTAGCAACCAAGTAGTTAGCTATGTCAGAAAACCAAGGAGAGAGTGTTGAGATAGAAAATAGGTGTTCATCCGGAAGTTGATCATCCACCATCCCTTCCCCATCTGCAAGTATAGTTAGTCTAGATAAGAAATCTACAACAACTTTCTCCTTTCTTATTTTATCAACAATTTTTAAGTCAAATTGTTGTAATAACAACAACCATCTAATTATTCTAGCATTAAAATAAGTTTTATTCATTAAGTACTTGATGGTTGCATGTTCAGTGTGCACAAAGGTCTGATAAACAGTAATATAATGCCAAAATTTGTTTAATGAATGGACAATGGCTAAAATCTATTTTTCTGTGACAGTATATTTAAGTTCATCTTTAGACATATTCTTGCTAATGAAATAGATGGCATAGGGTAATTTGTCTTCTAATTTCCCCAAAGTTACCCCCGCATCTTTGTCTAATGCATCTATGAGGATGTAGAAAGGCAGAGCCCAATTTGGACCTCAGAGAATGGGGACATTAGTTAGCTTTTCCTTAATGAGCTCAAAATCTTCTTGACGAAGAATGGACCAAAAAAACTCAAAAATATTTGGCCAATACTCCAAATAATAGCGAAGCCAATTTGCTGAAATATTTAATGAACCTCCTATAGTATCCAGCCAGACCTAGGAAACTTCTGACATCTCTCTGCTTTTGAGGAACATGCACCCTTTTTATGATCGTGATTTTGTTCGGGTCTACTGGTATTCCTTCTTGTGATATTGAGTGGCCCAGGACTACTCCTTCTCTTTTTCAAAATTCACATTTTTTCAAACTCAAGGAGAGATGCATTTCAATGCATCTTCTCAGTACCTTTTCCAAATTAGAGAGAGCTTCTTGGAAATCATCCCCATAAGGTGTGAAATTTTCCATGTAGATTTTGATAGAGTCATGGACTAGTTCAAAAAAAATGCTCAAGACTACTCTCTAGAAAGTAGCTGGGGCAGTGCACAGCCCAAAGGGAAGGACTTTGTAAGTGAAGGTGCCCTGGGGACATGTGAAAGTAGTCTTGTCCTAGTCCTCAAGGCTAATTTGGATTCAGTTGCACCCACTATGTTAGAAATTATGTATATTACAGAGCAATGAAACACATAAAATATGCGGAAAACACAAACACACAAAACACATAAAATCAGAGACACAGATATACGTGGTTCACCCAGTTTGGGCTACGTCCACCTTGAACAACCAGTCCTTCCTTTCTATTATCCAGCAAAATGAAGAGACACAACCTACAGCAGATCCACTGTAATATCCTTTGTTCTCTCTCACAGTCTCCCTATCTGTTTCTCGCTCTGAGAATAAACATCCTATACACAGCCGCAATACAATACCCTCATACATAGCGAGGGGTTGCCTTCTAGGGAAAAAAATCCTAAACTAAACATAACTTCTATCGTCAGATCATTCGCCTAATGAACGGCCCAGATTGACTAGAAATTACTATACTTTTACAAGGCAATTTTACATTTGTTTTTAGCTTCGGGGGCGCTGCCCCCGAAACCCCCCACCAGGGGGGGGCTCCATAAAGTCGCAGCTGCCCCCCCTGGACCCCCTAGGCAGCGTTTAATTACAGGGGTGTTGCCACCCCATTAAGGTACAAGGGTCCAATGCTATGATGCAAAATAAACAAGATAATTAGGCTCCACACCCAACAATCTCCCACTTGGAGACTAATTGTAGAAACTCCACCGCTGCTTCATTTGCTGGAAAATGACTCCTCTGTGGACCTGGTTGTTTCTCATCTTCATCGTCATCCTTGAAGACCAATTGAAACTGAGCATATTCTCAGTTTCTCCCTGGTTACAACTTTTGTTAGCATATCTGTAGGATTCTGGCTAGTGTGTATCTTTTCCAGCTTCAACTGTCCATCTTCCAATACTGACCGTATGAAATGGTACTTGAGCTGTATGTGTTTAGTCCTGGAATGAAACGCTGAGTTCATTGCAAGATGAATGGCACTTTGGCTATCAATGTATAACATTCCCATATCATGATTCTTACCCAATTCATCCATAAACCTTTGTAACCAAATCATTTCTTTACTAGCCTCTGTAGCAGCAACATACTTTGCTTATGTTGTTGAAAGTGCAACAACACTTTGGATTTTTGAAACCCAACTGACAACTGTTCCACCTATAGTAAATACATATCCTATAGTGCTCCTCCTATTATCTGTGTCACTTGCCATATCTGCATCAACATATCCCTATAGAGCAATGTTTGAACCACCAAAGCATAATGCTTGATTTGTGGTACCTCTCAAATATCTAAGAATCCATTTTACTGCCATCCAATGTTCTTTTCCCAGATTTTTCATGTACCTGCTTACAACTCCCACTGCATGTGCAATATCAAGCCTTGTGCAGACCATTGCATACATTCAGCTTCCAACTGCTGATGCATATGGAACTTTAGACATATAGTCCATTTATTCTTGGGTCTTGGGGCACATCTCCTTACTAAGTTTGAAATGGCTAGCAAAAGGTGTAATAACTGGTTTTCCATTCTGCATATTAAATATTTTCAACACCTTTTGTATGTACTCATTCTGAGACAGTGTTAATTTGTGATTTTTCCTGTCTCTAGTTATTCTCATACCAAGGATTTGTTTTGCAGCTCCCGAATCCTTCATTGCAAATGAATTTGCCAATTTTCTTTTGAGCACATTTATTTCCTACATGTTAGACCCTACAACAAGCATGTCATCTACATACAATAACAGTATAATATAACTACCATCATTTTTATTTTTCATATAAACACAATGATCATAGCGACATCTAGTATAACCTTGTTCAGACATAAACCTGTCAAATTTTAGATACCACTGCCTTGGAGCCTGTTTTAAGCCATACAAGCTCTTATTTAACCTGCACACTAATTTTTCCTTCCCTTTGACCTCATATCCTTCTGGTTGCTACATATAGATCCCTTCCTCCAAATCGCCATGGAGAAATGATGTCTTTACATCTAACTGTTCAAGATGTAAATCTTCCACTGCTACAAGACTTAAAATAGTTCTGATTGAAGTCATCTTAGCAACAGGAGAAAATATTTCATCAAAATCAATACCTTTCTTCTGTGAAAACCCCTTCACCACAAGTCTATCTTTGTACCTATGTTTTCCTCTATCTTCTTCCTTCAACCTGTAAACCCATTTATTTTGCAATGTAGTTTTTCCTGCAGGCAACCTGACTAAGTCCCAAGTCTAGCTAAGCATTACGGAGTCCATCTCTTATTCCATGGCTAGCTCCCACTTCTTCCTACTTTCAACCTGCATTGCTTCTTCATAGCATTCGGGTTCACCAAAATCAGTCAACAATAAATAATATAATGAAGGAGAGTATCGTTCAGGGGGTCTACTTATCCTAGTAGATCTTCTAACACCACTTTCAGGTGTTTGAGGTTCTTGTTGTTGTGGTGGTGGTTGTTGTTGATGTGGCTGTTGATTATTATTATTTTCAGGCACCTTTACTTTTTCTATGATCTCATCAAGAACTGTGTATTCTTTGTTTTCTTTTTCCTGTTTCTTTTCCTGCAACTAATTCTTATACAAGACCTTTTCATTGAATA
This sequence comes from Pinus albicaulis, assembly GCA_034641835.2. NCBI lineage: Eukaryota > Viridiplantae > Streptophyta > Pinopsida > Pinales > Pinaceae > Pinus > Pinus albicaulis. The sequence continues at coordinate 18,187 of JAXQQM020070706.1, read as the reverse complement.
TTAAATCTTTGCTCCTAATGATTTTGTGATTTTCATAATCATATAAGCGATAACCAAAATCATTAACACCACATCCAATAAAGGTACATTTCTTTGATTTTGCCTCAAGCTTTGTTCTGTTTTCTTTATTAATATGGAAAAAGGCCTCACAACCAAAAGGTTTTAAAAAAAAGTAGTTTACCTTTTTACCTATCCATGTTTCCTATGGAATACCACCATTCAAAAAACTTGAAGGCCCTTTGTTTATTAGATAAACAGCAGTATCTAAAACATTTGCCCAAAATTGTAAAGGTAATCCTGCATGCAATCTCATGCACCTTGCACGCTCCATGATTGTTCTATTCATCCTTTGTTACACACCATTTTCTTGTGGTGTTCTTGGAACTATCTTCTCTCTGCGTATTCCATTTTCTGAACAGTACCTATCAAACTCTTTGCTACAATATTCACCTCAATTGCCTGATCTGAGACACTTCAACTTCTTTCCTGTCTCAATCCAAAGCTTTCCATTTCTTGAAAGTATAAAATACATCAGATTTATTTTGAACACAATAAATCCAAGTTTTTCTAGTTGCATCATCAATAAAAGTAACATAATAATGAGAGCCACCAAGAGATGATACCTAAGCAGGTCCCCATATATCTATATGCACAAGCTCTAATTTTTCACTCTTCTTTTCTTTCCCAACTCTGAGAAATCTGACTCTCTTCTATTTTCCATAAATACAGTTCTCAGAGAAATCCAAATCAACATTCTTCAAACCTGGCAACAAATTTTTTGAGAGAAGAATCTTCATCCCCTTCTCACTCATGTGTCCGAGGCTATCATGCCATAATGCTGCATCTACTCCTTTGGAATTTAAAGCATTAACAGAGTTAGAAATACCATTGCATAAATAAAATGTACCAACCTTTTCACCTTTTTCTATTACCAGGGCTCCTTTGGTGACCTTGCAAGTTTTATCTGTGAAAGTTGTCACACAACCTTCACCGCCTAGCTGCCTTGTTGAAATCATATTTTTCTTCAGATCTGGAACATGTCTTACCTCCTTTAATAGACATTGGTTTCCATTCTATTGTTTTACAAGAAATTTACCCATTCCAACAATTTTACAGGGTTTATCATCACCCAAACGAACTTGTCCAAAATCTCCTTGAACATAGTCATGAAAATATTTCTTATCAAGTGTGGCATGGAAAGAGGCCCCTGAATCTACTACCCAGGAATCAGTAACATTTTTGAAAGAAAGAATCAAAGCATCTTGTAACACATCATCTGTCACATTTGCTTCATGATTATTTTCTTTCTATGTGTCTCCTTCTTTTCCCTTCCGAGATCTACAATATTTCTTCAGGTGTCCTTTCTTTCCACATTTCTAGCACATTATCCCTGATCTGGACTTGGATCTGCCTTTCCTTGATTTACTGTGATATCCTGAGCTCGTTCCCCTTTCCATTCTTCTTCCCCTAGACTCTGCACTCAAAGCATTACCTGATGTCTCACCAAAGCTTTTCTGTCACATTTCCTCGCTAAGGATAGCACCGACAACATCATCATACTTTAAAGTACTAGATCCAAAGACAGAGTTACTAATGGCCATAACTAAACCATTCCAGCTTTCTGGAAATGAGTTCAGAAATAAAAGAGCCCTAACTTCATCATCAAAGTTTACCCCTACAAAACTTAACTAACTGGTACCTGTATTAAAATCATTTAAATGGTCTGCAACAGATCCACCTTCCGACATCTTCATATTAAATAAACGTTTCATGAGAAATACCTTGTTTGAGGCTGAGGGTTCTTCATATAATTTCGCCAACGCCTTAATCAAACCCTCTGTTGTTGTTTCCTTTGAAATATTGAAGGCTACCAATGCTGCAAGGCACAACCGTACTGTTTCGAGTGCCTTTCTATCGAGAATCTCCCATTTTGCGTCTGTCATAGCCGTCGGCTTCTTTGTTTTTCTGCTCAATGGTAGGTACAGATCTTTATGATACAGATAATATTCCATCTACATCTTCCACAGCAGGAAGTTTTGGCCATTAAATTTCTCGACCCTAAACTTACCATCTACCGCCATTGCTGCCACTCGAACTAGGAACCCTTCTTTCCTGTGATTTTATCAACCAAATAGACCTCCGGCTCTGATACCAGTTGTTAGAAAATTATATATATTATAGAGCAATGAAAGACATAAAATATGTGGAAAACACAAGCACACAAAACACATAAAATCAGAGAGACACAGATATACGTGGTTCACCCAGTTTGGGCTACGTCCACCTCGAATAGCCATTCCTTCCTTTCTATTATCCAGAAAAATGAAGAGACACAACCTACAGTAGATCTGTTGTAATATCCTATGTTCTCTCTCATAGTCTCCCTATCTGTTTCTTGCTCTGAGAATACACATCCCATACACACCCACAATACAATACCCTCATACATAGCGAGGGGTTGCATTCTGGGCAAAAAACCCTAAACTAAACATAACTTCTACTGTCATATCATCCGCCTAATGAATGGCCCAGATTGACTAGAAATTACTATACTTTTACAAGGAAATTTTACATCTATTTTTAGCTTCGGGGGCACTGCCCCCCTGGACCCCCCAGGCAGCGTTTACTTACAGGCGGCGTTGCTGTCCCATTAAGGTACATGGGTCCAATGTTGTGATACAAAATAAACAAGATAATCAAGCTCCACACCCAACACACTGAACCCATCTAGGAAATAAAATAACTTCTTCCATGCAAGGCCATCAAGGACTTGATCTATAAAGGGAAATGGGAAATTTTCCTTCTTAGTAGCTTTGTTTAGTTCCTGGTAGTCAACATATATTCGCCATTTTCCCTTCTTCTTTGGGACTAGGACAAGAGGAGACACCCACTCACTGTCTGATATGGGATAGATGAAACCCGCATCCAATAATTTCTGCATCTCTTCTTTCACTATGACCTTTAGAGTTGGGTTCATCCTCCTTTAGGGTTGGTGCACAAGCTTGCATCCTTATTTAATGTAGATATGATGTGTTCACACTGAGGGATGCACCCCTTTCATGTCTTTGTATTCCCAAGCAAATGCATCAAGGTTTTATTTCAAGAGCTAGCATAGTTCCTCTTCTTCTTTGGCTGAGAGTGATGAGTTAATCTTCAGATATTTTGATGGGCCAAACTCCACAGCCTTGGTGGTTTCAGAGGTTGAATCAACTGAGTGTAGCTCCATCCAATGGTGGCTTTCAAACTCTTTGAATAGGTCATCGATTTGACTATCATTGGGGGGAAATGATGTGGTCGATGAGCTCATCCTCATCATGTTTTCCCCCTCTAAGAACAACATCTATGGTACAAATGCAGTAGGGCATGGTGTTGTATACTTCATCGTATTCTTCTTCATCCTCCAACCACAAAGGTAGGTCATGGTCAATGGAAGGTTGGGTAGGAGGATACAACACTAGTTTTTAAGACAAAGGCCCATTCTTTATAGTCATGTTTCTGGCTCGACATCTCATACAAGCATCGGCAGTGGCTAACCAAGGTCTTCCTAAACTGAGAGGATATCTATTAAACTTTGTTTTTGGCTGGAGGACTAGGAAATTTGTAGTGTACTTCCAAGATTCTATTGAAACCATAACATAATCTACAATTCCTTCCAGAGCTACTGTGGATAGGTGTGCAAGTTGGAGAACCATTTTGGTTTTCCTCAAATTCCCTTGGAGGTTGAGTTTAAGCATAGTTTCCTTGGTCATTACATTGATGGCAGCCCCGAGATCAATCAGAGTATAGGGGACTATGACACCATTGATGTGTACATCTACTACTAGACTACCAGGGTCTAGGTACTTCAGTAAAATCACTCTTAACAACATTAATTCGGATAGTTGTCCCACTACATTGATGGTCGCGGTATCTTTCTTCTTTCTCGCAGGTTTCTTAAATTACTCTTCCTTGATGAGCCTATTGCAAATAGGAACATCCTTAATGGCATGGAGAAGGGGTATTTTCACACACAAATTTTTCAATTCTCCCATAATTTCAGTCTCCTCTGGGTGTGTTAACTACAATGGATCAAGCACTCAAGAAAAGGAAGTTGTTGGATCTGAGTGTTACTCTCTTCCTTTTCCTCCTCAACTTATGGAAGTGGAGATGGAAGATTATTTTCTGAGATTACTCTTCCCAACCTAAGATTGATCTCATGTATCTCCACAACATAAGCTAGATAGGATGTATCTCCACTAAAAACCTATTGTGCCTGCTTGTTGTTCGGGTTCGTATTGGGCTGGGCAGGCATTTGAGGCAACTTAGGTGGAGCAAAATGGGTGAGATGAGGTTGAGGTTGGGGTGGAGGCAATAAATTAGGTGGTTGATTATGTAAGGGCATCCACCCTTGTGATGGGTTGCTCCACTAAGGTGGTTGAGGAACATATTACTGGAATGGTTGGTTCACAGGCTGAGGGTGATATAAAGGTTTGTAAGGCCAAGTAGGAGGTGTATTCCAATATGGAGGAGTGGAGGTGTACGAAGACTGCATAAGTGCATTCTGATTGGTATGATAGTAGGATTAAGGTGCACCTTGCATACCCTGCTGATATGACCAAGGCCCTTGAGGCCTTCTCTAATTTATGAAACAGAATTGCTCGGGTCCTACTTCCCCACCTTGATATACAGCTTTGAGCCCAAGTAAGGAGGGACACTTTTTTGTGGCATGATTCTCTTCGCAGACTAAGAAAACCTCTATGACATTTAGTAGACATTCATTCTAAGGGTGTTTTCTAGTACATCTAGGGAAAAAGATATCCAAGGACCTTTCTGCTTCCTCTTGCTTCCTCTTGATTTGAATTGTGTCCATTTGCAAAGCAAAGGTGTGTAGCATCTGACTTTTGAATTCATCCAGCATATTTCCAATCTCATTCTTGATGGAGGTGGAAGAGGAAGGGGTGTTGGTCATTCTTTAGCTAGCTCTACATTTCTTCCTAGCTGCCCTGGAGTGGTTCCTAAAGACAATTTGCATGTCCTCATAAGGTAGCTGGCATATATATCCTCCTGATATCATATTAAGGGTTTATGTCACTTTTTCCCTGATCCCCTGGAGAAGTACCAGTTTAATTGATCCGGGATAAAGGGTGCAGTTGGTTCTTTAATATTTTAGCTGGAATATTCCTTCATAATCTTCTAGGGATTCATCAAGTCCTAGAGTCATCCTAAATATCTCAACTTTAGTTTCCTTGGATCTGCAGTAGTCCTTGTATTTTTTGTTAAAGGGCTCTTGCATTTGTGCCAAGGTAGTGATGTTGTTCCCATTAAATCCCATGAACCAGTGCAAGGTTGCATCCTTAAGGGTGGATGGGAACAATTTCAACTTTTGGTCATCTGAGGCATAGTCGTAGGTCCTGCAAACAACAGAAAATTTGAACATGAATGTGTCAGGATCCTTAGAGGTAAGTCCATGTAAATGTGGAAGGGTTGAGGGATTTATTTTCTTCATCCTAGTTTCCCCATCTGTTTCCCTAATGGGAAATACTCCTTGGGTCCCAATCTCAACCATAGCTTGAATTGGTGAATTAGGTTCCTCAGGTGAAGCAAGTTCTTCTTCTTCTCCAATAAGCTCTTCAAATTTTTCCAGTGACTCTCCTATGGTGTTTTCAACCTCACAGTCATTGAAGAAGAGTGAAGGGTGACTATGTGTGGATGTGTGGGTTTTTGGTAAAAAACTTCCATGGTTATCCCTACTCCTACGAGGCATTAAAGTCAAATTTTTTTTGTATTTTCAATATTTCAGAACTAAATGTAAAAGAAAAGCAAAAAAGAATGCTAAAACATAATCAAGAATCTACTTAGACACCTCCTTGGAAACGGTGCCAAAAATCGGTGAGCCCTCGTAATGCACCAAGAGTGCTGAAACTCCCAGAGGCTACTCTACTTTACTTTATCAACCTGGGGTTCGTACAAAGTTGGGGGTGACAGTGCTACATACACAGGAGATGCATTCTACTCATGCCTGATGGGCCTCTAAATTAGAAATAAATTAATTCATATATAACCTTTCTTAAGCACATAAAATATATATTAAAACTCTCCTTCTACAGTTAATAATTTTTTTTTAAGCTTTAATATGTTCTTATTAAGGTTTATAGATAATTGCATATTTGTGCCTAATATTATTTATTTTTGAAGAATATTGTGAGAATATTGGGCAGATTATGAATATTTGGAGAAGGAGATAATTTAGGGACTTTCTCCCTACTAATGGAGGATAAATATTTGAGAATAAATGAACAAAATATCATGAAATTGTTGAGAAATTCTGGAGTAATTATGGAGCTCCAATGACTGAGAAAATCTAGGAATGTGTTCCCTGTCATTTAATGCAAATTCCTAGTGTTGAGAACCAAATCCACTGTTTGAGGGATTTTGGATGGGAAAGCTTACTCCTTTCAAGGAGAATGCTTCCTCATCATTTTTTATAAGTACCAATTTTAATTGGCATCTAGAGGCTTGTATTATTTAGTCTTATTGTGGAGAAAACTTATATTTTTCAGCTCCACTTTCTTTTCTTGCAGGGATGTACTTGGATTGATTCAATAATGAAGTTTGGTGCCATTTTTAGCCTCTAAGGCTTGGTTTCTTCCATAGGACTTTGAGTCCTCCTTGGGATTGGCCATCCCCAGGTCCTTAGATCCCTCTTGCACAAATTATTTAGTTTATTTTCACTTTTATTCGCATGCATCTCTCATTTTTGTTTTGCATATATTTTTGTATTTAGTATGGTTTCTTTTCTTGGTGTAGGATTGAGTTAAATAATTGAAGTGAGTTATTTTGCAGGTTATTCTCATATTCAAAAGCATTACTCATCCTTATAATAACTCTGTAAGGTCATATTAATCATTAAGCTACTTGGATTTGGTTACTAGTTCACAAAAATAATATTTCTAGAAATGCCTTGTAGCGAAATAGTAGTAAATTTCAGCTATTTTTTCTAATGGGTTAATCAGCTTCATTTGACTTTATTAAACTTGGATTATGTCATAATAATGTTAAATTTAATAACAAAATTTTCCCCATTGTATTTTCACTTTATTATGTCAAGCATTTGATAGATTAACTAGCTCACTAGTTCTTGAATTTCCAGATTTTATAGTAATTTACGTTATTTTTTAACACGTGTGAATAGGGGTATTTTGGAGTGATTCCACTTGGAATGGAGACTTAAGAAATCCTACTTACTAAAAAAAATTCCCATCCCATTTTAATTTGATTTAATTATTCATTCGGTGATTTATCTCCAAAACATAACTTCTTGTAGCACTCTTGTAGCAGGAGCAAACTCGACCATGTCTGCTCCCAAAGCTTGGTTTTTGCCTCTTAGGCTTACATCATGACCCCTAGGATCTAAATCCATGATTGAGGAATAATAAAAACCACTTAGGAAATGCATTTTCACAAAGTAGATTAGGCTTATTTATTTGAATTCATGCTCTTAGGATTTCAATTACAAATTGTTTTTCTTACCTAGGATTAATTTATTTTCAAAGCAACACTTCCATTTCTACAATTAATTAAGCCTTTTATTTCATGAAATTCACTCCATTACATCATATCAACAAAATAAGAACACATTGTATGTTGCACATACAGTTTCGATGCCTCTTAATTTTGTACGAACCTTGGGTTGATAATTAAAGTTGGTAGCCTTGGGAGTTCCAGAATTCCTATTGAAATACTAAGGCTCATCAATGTCGTCCTCTTCTCGGTTATACGAAGGGGTGCTAATGCTAAGGTTTCTTCTAAGGAATGAAGATTGTCAAACTTTTGAATTAAACCTAAGACTGAAAATAACTCATGATAATTACTCTATCAGCAAGAAATAAATTATTCTAGAGCATAAAGACTCATATAGCTATTTGCAAGAAAGGAAATCCACAGTTAAGCTAATGCAAGAAATAGTGTTAAACTATTGGCATTCATAAAGTAAATTGTTGAATTGAACTTGCAGAAAGGGAAACTAATCTAAGCACACATGTTGGGCCAAATGGCTAATGAAACTCTAGCTACTTCATGCTTGACTCCTATGCTTAACAATGCATCTATTCATTAGCTAACTATGCTTGTAAATACTTTGTTTTGCAGAAAAAGAAGGAGGCGTTGAGGACGCTTAAGAATTTCTTGGACTCGTGGTTTCATATTTGAAGGTCTTTTGGAGGTTGTTTTAGGTCTAGGTGGATTGAAAAAGGGTTTTTGGGCTAATGAAGTGGTTGACTGGCGCTGCTACAAGATCTACAATAGGATTTCCTGTAGTGCTACAGGATGTCCTGAACTGCTACAGGAAATAGGCCGAGGGTAGTTTGAGGCCAGAAATGGTGAGGAAATGGGTAGGAAAGGTGGACTGAAGGTGGACCTAGGTGGATGGAAGGTAGAAAACCCTTTGGCCAAGCTCAGAACTTCTTTCAAATTGTTAGAAAATTAAATATTATAGAGCAATGCAACACATAAAATATGCGGAAAATACAAGCACACAAAAACACATAAAACCAGAGAGACACAGATATACGTGGTTCACCCAGTTTGGGCTATGTCCACCCCGAACAGCCAGTCCTTCCTTTCTATTATCTAGCAAAAATGAAGAGACAAAACCTACAGCAGATCCGTTGTAATATCCTATGTTCTCTCTCACAGTCTCCCTCTCTGTTTCTCGCTCCGAGAATACACATACAATACACAGTCACAATACAATGCCCTCATAAAAACGAGGGGTTGCCTTCTAGGGCAAAAAACCCTAATCTAAACATAAATTCTACCATCAGATCATTTTCCTAATGAATGGCCCAGATTGACTATAAATTACTATACTTTTACAAGGCAATTTTACATCTGTTTTTAGCTTCGGGGGCGCTGCCCCCAAAAACCCCCGCCAGGGGGGGGCTCCGAAAAGCGTTGCCACCCCCCCCTGGACCCCCACGGAAGCAATTAATTTCGGGCGGCGTTGCCGCCCCTTTTAAGGTACAGGGATCCAATGTTTTGATACAAAGTAAACAAGATAATCAGGCTCCACACCCAAAAATCTCCCACTTGGAGACTGATTGTAGCAACTCCACCGCTGCTTCATTTGTTGGACAATGACTCCTCTTTGGACCTGGCTATTTCTCATCTTCATCGTCATCCTTGAAGACCAATTGAAACTAAGCATGTTCTTAGTTTCTCCCTGGTTACAACTTTTGTTAGCATATCTGCAGGATTCTGGCTAGTGTGTATCTTTTCCAGCTTCAACTCTCCATCTTCCAATACTGACCGTATGAAATGGTACTTGAGATGTATGTGTTTAGTCTTGGAATGAAATGTTGAGTTCTTTGCAATATGAATAGCACTTTGGCTATCACTGTATAGTGTGCCCATATCATGCTTCTTACCCAATTCATCCATAAACCTTTGTAACCAAATCATTTCTTTACTAGCCTCTGTAGCAGCAACATACTCGGCTCCTGTTGTTGAAAGTGCAACAACACTTTGGATTTTGAAACCCAACTGACAGTTGTTCCACCTACAGTAAATACATATCCTGTAGTGCTCCTCCTGTTATCTCTGTCACCTGCCATATATGCATCAACATATCCCTGTAGAGCAATGTTTGAACCACCAAAGCATAATGCTTGATTTGTGGTACCTCTCAAATATATGAGAATCCATTTTACTGCCATCCAATGTTCTTTTCCTGGATTATTCATGTACCTGCTTACAACTCCCACTGCATGTGCAATATCAGGCCTTGTGCAAACCATTGCATACATTAAGCTTCCAATTGTTGATGCATATGGAACTTTAGACATATAATCCATGTCTTCTTGGGTCTTTGGGCACATCTCCTTACTAAGTTTGAAATGGCTAGCAAAAGGTGTACTAACTGGTTTTGCATTCTGCATATTAAATCTTTTCAACACCTTCTCTATGTACTCATTCTGAGACAGTGTTAATTTGCGATTTTTCTTGTCTCTAGTTATCCTCATACCAAGGATTTGTTTTGTAGCTCCCAAATCCTTCATTGCAAATGAATTTGCCAATTTTATTTTGAGTACATTTATTTCCTGCATGTTAGACCTTGCAACAAGCATGTCATCTACATACAATAACAATATAATATAGCTGCCATCATTTTTCCTTTTTAGATAAACACAATTATCAGAGTGACATCTAGTATAACCTTGTTCAGACATGAACTTGTCAAATTTTAGATACCACTTCCTTGGAGCCTGTTTTAAGTCATACAAGCTCTTCTTTAACCTGCACACCAATTTTTCTTTCCCTTTTACCTCATATCCTTCTGGTTGATGCATGTATATCTCTTCCTCAAAATCTCCATGGAGAAATGTTGTCTTTACATCTATATGTTCAAGATGTAAATCTTCCACTGCTACAAGACTTAAGATAGTTCTGATTGAATTCATCTTAACAACAGGAGAAAATATTTCATCAAAATCAATACCTTTCTTTTGTGCAAACCCCTTCACCACAAGTCTAGCTTTGTACCTCTGTTTTCCTCCATCTTCTTCCTTCAGCCTGTAACCCCATTTATTCTGCAATGTAGTTTTACCTGCAGGCAACCTGACTAAGTCCCAAGTCTGGTTATGCATTAAGGAGTCCATCTCTTCTTCCATGGCTAGCTCCCACTTCTTCCTGCTTTCAACCTACATTTCTTCTTCATAACATTCAGGTTCACCAGAATCAGTCAACAATAAATAATATAATGAAGGAGAGTATCGTTCAGGGGGTCTACTTATCCTGGTAGATCTTCTAACACCACTTTCAGGTGTTTGAGGTGCCTGTTGCTGTTGTGGTGGTTGTTGCTGTTGTGGTTGTTGATTATTATTATTTTCAGGCACCTTTACTTTTTTAGTTATCTCATCAAGAACTGTGTATTCCTTGCTTTCTTTTTCCTGTTTCTTTTCCTGCAACTGATTCTTATACAAGACCTTTTCATTGAATATTACATCTCTGCTCCTAATGATTTTGTGATTTTCATAATCATATAAGTGATAACCGAAATCATTAGCACCATATCCAATAAAGGTACATTTTTTTTATTTTTCCTCAAGCTTTGTTCTATTTTCTTTATTAATATGAACAAAGGCCTCACAACCAAAAGGCTTTAAAAAAGAGTAGTTTACCTTTTTACCTGTCCATGCTTCCTCTGGAATACCACCATCCAAGGAACTTGAAGGCCCTCTATTTATTAGATAAACAGCAGTATCTACAACATCTACCCAAAATTGTAAAGGCAATCCCGCATGCAATCTCATGCACCTTGCACGCTCCATGATTGTTCTGTTCATCCTTTCTGACACACCATTTTCTTGTGGTGTTCTTGGAACTGTCTTCTCTCTAAGAATTCCATGCTCTGAACAGTACCTATCAAACTCTTTGCTGCAATATTCACCTCCATTGTCTGATCTGAGACACTTCAACTTATTTCCTGTCTCAATCTCAAACAAAGCTTTCCATTTCTTGAAAGTATCAAATACATCAGATTTATTCTGAATACAATAAATCCATGTTTTTCTAGTTGCATCATCAATAAAAGTAACATAATAACGAGAACCACCGAGAGATGATACCTGAGCAGGTCCCCATACATCTGTATGCACAAGCTCCAATTTTTCGCTCTTCTTTTCTTTCCCAACTCTGAGAAATTTGACTCTCTTTTGTTTTCCATAAATGCAATTCTCACAGAAATCCAAATCAACATTCTTCAAACCTGGCAGCAAATTTCTTGAGTGAATAATTTTCATCCCCTTCTCACTCATGTGTCCGAGCCTATGATGCCATAATGTTGCATCTGCTCCTTTGGAAGTTAAAGCATTAACAGAGTTAGAAATACCATTGCATAAATACAATGTACCAACCTTTTCGCCTTTTGCTATTACCGGGGCTCCTTTGGTGACCTTCCAAGTTTTATCTGTGAAAGTTGTCACACAACCTTCACTGCCTAACTGCCCTGTTGAAATCAGATTTTTCTTCAGATCTTGAACATGCCTTACCTCCTTTAGTAGCCATTGGTTTCCATTCTGTTGTTTTACAAGAACTTTACCCATTCCAACAATTTTACAGGATTTATCATCACCCAAACGAACTTGTCCAAAATCTCCTTGAACATAGTCATGAAAATATTTCTTATCAGGTGTGGCATGGAATGAAGCCCCTGAATCTACAACCCAAGAATCAGTAACATTTTTGAAAGAAAGAATCAAAGCATCTTGTAACACATCACCTGTCACATTTGCTTCATGATTGTTTTCTTGTTGTGTATCTCCTTCTTTTCCCTTCCGAGATCTACTGTCTTTCTTTGGGTGTCCTTTCTTTCCGCAATTCTAGTACACTATCCCCGATCTAGACTTGGATCTGCCTTTCCTTGATTTACTGCGATATCCCGAACTCTTTCCTCTTTCCATTCTTCTTCCCCTAGACTCTGCACTCAAAGCATTACTTGATGTCTCACCGGAGCTTTTCCATCGCATTTCCTCGCTAAGGATAGCACCAACAACATCATCAAACTTTAAAGTACTAGATCCAGAGACAGAGTTACTAATGGCCATTACTAAACCATTCCAACTCTCTGGCAATGAGCACAAGAATAACAAAGCTCTAACTTCATCATCAAAGTATACCCCTACAAAACTTAACTGACTGGTAACTATATTAAATTCATTTAAATGGTCTGCAACAAATCCACCTTCCGACATCTTCATATTAAATAGTTGTTTCATAAGAAATACCTTGTTTGAGGCCGAGGGTTTTTCATATAGTTTTGCCAACGTCTGCATCAAACCCTCTATTGTTGTTTCCTTCGAAATATTGAAGGCGACTGACGCCGCAAGACACAACCGTACTGTTCTGAGTGCCTTTCTATCAAGAATGTTCCATTGCGCATCTGTCATGGCCACCAGCTTCTTTGTTTTTCTGCTCAATGGTAGGTACAGATCTTTCTGATACAGATAATCTTCCATCTGCATCTTCCACAGCGGGAAGTTTTGGCCGTTAAATTTCTCGACCCTAAACTTACCATCTTCCGCCATTGCTCCCACTCGAACCAAGAACCCTTCTTTCCTGCGAGTTTATCAGCCAAATATACCTTCGGCTCTGATACCAGTTGTTAGAAAATTATATATTATGGAGCAATGCAACACATAAAATATGCGGAAAATACAAGCACACAAAAAACACATAAAACCAAAGAGACACAGATATACGTGGTTCACCCAGTTTGGGCTACGTCCACCCTGAACAACCAGTCCTTCCTTTCTATTATCCAGCAAAAATGAAGAGACAAAACCTACAGCAGATCCGCTATAATATCCTCTGTTCTCTCTCTCAGTCTCCCTCTCTGTTTCTCGCTCCGAGAATACACTCATAATCCACAGCCGCAATACAATGCCCTCATATATACAAGGGGGTTGCCTTCTAGGGCAAAAAACCCTAATCTAAACATAACTTCTACCGTCGGATCATTTGCCTAATGAACGGCTCAGATTGACTAGAAATTACTATACTTTTACAAGGCAATTTTACATTTGTTTTTAGCTTCGGGGGCGCTGCCCCCGAACCCCCGCCAGGGGGGGGCCTCCCGAAAAATTTGGACCCCCCACGGCGGCGGTGGTCGGGCGGCGTTGCCAGCACTAGGTACGAGGGTCCAATGTTGTGATACAAAGTAAACAAGATAATCAGGCTCCACACCCAACACAAATCCCGTCCTTCACCTCCAAGTTGGCTCTCAGTGTTTTGGTGAAGATCTCAAAAAAAACATAGCTGAAGGTGATTTTGTTGAAAGTAGGTTGGTGAAGGGTTTAAACTGGGCTAGGGATGTTGGTGGAGTCCTCTTTTGCTTCTCTACTCAAACCTGCAAGCGAACTACATGTTCGTGCATTTATCATTGACATATCTATGATGAAAATGGTACAAAAATATAGTTGAATTTAAGCCAACCTACACCTGTGCATTTTAGTGACTTGGGAAAACCTTTCATTCACAACATGTTCATTATAAAAAAATCAACCTATCTATTTTTTCCAAGAAATCATAAACTAGGCTAGGGATGTTGTTGGAGTCCTCTTTTGCTTCTCTACTCAAACCTGCAAGCGAACTACATGTTTGTGCATTTATCATTGACATATCTATGATGAAAATGGTGGAAAATATGAGTTGAATTTAAGCAAACCTACCTATGCATTTTAAACAGAAAACTAACTCAGCATTCACAACATGTTCATTATAAAAAAATCAACCTATCTATTTTTTCCAAGAAATCATAAACTGGGCTAGGGATGTTGTTGGAGTCCTCTTTTGCTTCTCTACTCAAACCTGCAAGCGAACTACATGTTCGTGCATTTATCATTGACAAATATATGATGAGAATGGTGGAAAATATGAGTTGCATTTAAGCAAACCTACCTATGCATTTGAAACATAAAAATAACTCAGCATTCACAACATGTTCATGATAAACAAAGTAACATGTCTATTATTTCCAAGAAATCATAAAATAAAATTAATTTTGGGCTTGTGGTGAATATATGCCCTCCTCAAGCTCCAATGAAAGAGGTAAGATATGGAGGCTTTAACACACAGCTTTGGAGTTTTATATGCTATTGTACTATGGCCTACAAGAGTCTAACTACAACAACATGAAATGGAAGAAAACTAAACACAACAAGATGAAATGTAAAAAAAATAACTACAACACATGAAATTGTTGGAAATCTTGAGAGGGTGTGAATAAGTATTCCTTTCCAATTAGAGCATTAGTTAATCTTCAATTATTATCGGTGTTTGTACAATGATAGCAGTAAACAAAAGGAACACAAATGCACACAGTTTTTAAGGTGGAAACCCCCTCCAGGACAAAATCCACCTGAATGCTTTTCTAATAATTCTTCAATATTCAACTCCAATTTAAAATAAAGCTCCAACTTTCTAGAAAAGCATTCTTCTCCAGCTCCCGCTAGATGGATGTTGCAATGCCCGATATTCTTTAGTAGTAAACTGAACGGATTCCCCAACACCCAATGAGCTACAACTCAACCTAGCACCACCCTAGCACCCTATAGAAGAATAAAAGAAGGATGGACTCTCGTACTAGGGAAAATGGTCCACTTTACAATGATATAGAATGATGTAGAAGAAGAAGACACACTAGACCATAGCCCCAACTATGACACAAATACCTAATGATGATCCTATACCTCCTGACACTGCCTCTTCAATTCTTGGCAGATAGAGACTTGTACAAATTTTATAATGATGTATTTACAATGACTTAGTACAATGATACCTTTACAATGATTGTATGCAGTGTTGCCCACTTGAAGACTTCATATGATGAACTTCTTGCTGCTGTTATACACCTTGGTTGCTGCTCTTGTCATGCTACCCTCTGCTGCACCTTTCTTTGCTTTGTTGCCATAGAAATTCTAGTCCTTTGCAACCCTTGACAAAACATGATCTAGCTTTTTCTTGCCTTCTAGGAGCTCGATATTGAATCTGGTGTATCTCTGTTATTTCAGATCCTCAATATCTGATTTTTGGTCTTGTATTAGTCCTTCGAGTCTTCTTTCCAATTCCATAGGTCTGACCCAATTTGGATTCTTCAAGAGAAATTTATACCCAATCTCTCACAATGCCCCAATTATGGACTATTTCAGCAAAGCACACTTGTACGGTGTGCCACGTGTCACTGTGTTATTCATTTGGCTCTGAAATTGATAGAGAGAAAAGTACAGACTATGCATTATCTGCCACTTTTTACGGAATTCCAATCCGATACTTAGAGAGAGAGATTTATGATGCATTTACCAAGGTCACTTCTTTGAGATGAATTTCAGGAGCCTGCAAAAACCCTAACTTCCACAGATCATATCTCCAAAAATGTTGCGCACCTTGATCTGGAAATTTCACCTACACAGTAGCTTCCTTAGGATTTCTACTTCCCCTCATAAAAATTTCAGCTTTTGAACCTTCGTAGAAAAAAATTTAGAGTGAAAATTCCACGATGACTTGTTTCGGATAGCGAAATCCCCTGCATGAGGAGGATACGAGGATCACAATTTATATAAATGCTTAGGTTGAGAGGGGCTTCAACAAGTGAACGTGGGAGGGATTTTAGGAGCTTAAAAAATATTAATTATGACTTTTCAATGACCCGTGCCCCAACCCCATGGGGTTTTAGCCCACTAACTGGGGGTACAAACTTCAAACATGAATATCTCTCAAACCGTGAAGAATTACATGGCGTGCCATATATCAACGGAAACATCTCGACAAGTAGAAACCATAAAAATAATTATTAGCCCAGAATATACTAATTTGGTAGGTCAAAATTCTCATGCATTAATGGGTTAGCCCCTGGTGCTGCTTGGGTTGACATCAAGGACAACCGCTGATCAACAGAAATAAACTAACTATAATTGCATCGAAAGTAAACACAAATACATAATAGAGACTGAGGCCAATGGATTGGGCCCTAACCCACGAGCTCAACTCTCTGAAACTAAATCAATGATGGAGAAACTAAATACTCATTTTATTGCATGACCAATCTCATTACATAGCATATGAAAGTCACAATTTTCTATTACAAGAGCTAAGAGTAATCTATATATCTCCAAAAATTGAATCCTAATGAGCTCTTGCTCTACCCTATTTATCCTAAAGGGTAGCTACCAAAAACTCCATAAAAAGTAGGTGATTTGTCCCCTTGGACTTCGAGAGAAGTGGAGCATTAATTCCCTTTATCTTCCAGTTGCTTGGATGCCTTTGATTTTGAGTTGTTGGAGGAGAATATCAAGGATCTCTTGGCTACCTTTAGGAGTTAAAGAGGTGATCAACCCCCCTATAATCACTCCTTTTTGTCTAATTGGTGCTTTGATTTCACAATATTTAGCAAAAATGGTGTATCTTCATGATTATCCTTCATTTAAACCATATTAGACTTTCGAAGTATGACAACCCTTAATTCACCATATACACTAAGCAACATATGACCATAATGTAATTAAATGTGAGAAAGAGAGACTAATAAGGCTAAAAAGGTGACAATTAACCCCTTAAAAGATACCTAATGATGGTGCTCATCAAAATGTATGGGCATTTTCGTCTTTGTCCATTTCTACATAAATTTTCCAACATTCCAAATAAGACCTTTTGTGAATTTTGTGCTTCGCCAACTCACCATGTTGATCAGTATAGAGCACTGGACTCCCTAGCTGATCGACTGGACCAAACATCCTATTGGATTAATGAGACTCCTCGAGGACGAGAAGGCGGAGGAACAAGAGGGGGGGGAGAATAGGAGGTAGAGACCTGGTTTATTGCTATAATTGTGATTGGGATGGGCATGTTGCATGAGACTGCCCACTACCCAGAAGACCCCGGTGCTCTTAGTGCAGGGTTAACACATATGCAACAGAAGACTGTCCAAAGCTGATTTTTAGATGGGAAGAACGCAACTGCAAAAGGGGAAAAAACTTAATCAATGTTGATCCAAGGTTTCCAGATACATATCCCCTCTCAAACATTAACATAGTCACTCGTGGAGGGAAAAATATTGGGGCTGACGTGGGAGCCACTGAATAGCCCAAAATTATAAGACCAACTTCACCAAAATGCTTGTATGACCCTGAATAGCAGAAACGGTACTACAAAGAAGTTGTAGAAACTTTTAGTAAATTAATGTTAGGCCTGGGACCTCAAGAAAAATAGCCTAGATCTATAAAAGTTGGTAGTCTGGACCCACTGCAATCCAATGCTTGACCCATAAATGAACGGTTCGGATTATTTCTGCAAATTGTGAATGACGATCAGATGCTTGGACAGCTGTGGGAAATTTTTAATTTTTTTTCAAGTATGGATCTATCAAGGGCAAAATCATTTCCTCCAACCTACTCGAAAGACATTCCAGGAGTGTGCGAAGGAACAAGAAGAGAATGGGAAGGGAGTTTCTGATTGATGCCCATATTGTGCGATTTCAAATTAAGGATACAATGTTGGACTTGGGTTTAGATGTGAATATTTTTCCGAGGAAGACCTGGGAAGGCCGAAGTTGGCATTTTCTCCAATTCAACTACGTATAGAGAATCAATATTGTATCCTCCCATTCAGACGGCTGGAGGAGGTAGAAGTCGACATAGCGGAGGTGAAAACCTATGTT
>JAXQQM020086143.1:0-282152 GCA_034641835.2 Pinus albicaulis | reverse complement strand
CTTAACTGCTCTTTAGTAACCTAAGGATAATGTTTGCTAGTTTTATTTACAAGTTCTATGCATGTTGAGTAGGATGTATGGTGTGCCCTGCCTACCTATAAGTTGTCCATAGTTCTGTCCATAAAACTTTCTCTTTGACTGATTTGTTGAT
This sequence comes from Pinus albicaulis, assembly GCA_034641835.2. NCBI lineage: Eukaryota > Viridiplantae > Streptophyta > Pinopsida > Pinales > Pinaceae > Pinus > Pinus albicaulis. The sequence continues at coordinate 282,001 of JAXQQM020086143.1, read as the reverse complement.
CATCTTGTTGAACCAAGGAGGCCTAGTCCCGATCTAGCCCTTTGCCTAAAACTATGAAAGCTTGTTTTTCAAAGTGCCCAATGACTTAGAGACTATGTTTAGGCATTCCGGCGTATTTTATGAGTTGTTAGTTTGTCTTATGTGTTTTCCCCAAAGTCTGATAGCCATTTCCCGAAGTTAGAGAGTCTTATACCTCTATGTATGGCTGGAATGTTTGATTTCTATGTATTAATTAGCTCATAGTTGCATTTAGCATGATTAATGGCTTTCTATAACATGTTTATGTCTGCTATTAACTAGTTACACTTGAAATCCCTTGTCTTTCACCAACTTATTGTCCACTTAATCCATTTTGCCCAAAGATCCCTTCTACCGTGAATCAAATCGGCCCTACAGCAGCTTTTACATCATCACCTCATAGTTTCCTTGACCTGTTTGACCCCATAGCCCAATCTATCTACATCTTGTTATCCAGTTTATGTATTTGATCAGTTTCATCCCTCACAAACTTAAAAAACCAAAAAACCAAAAACATACTTCATAACTAGCCTAATATCAGAACATCGCAAGTAAACACACCGACATCTTTTACACTTATAGAGAGAGCCCTCTCTGAGTCCGGGAAGGCTAGGTCCTTGGGCTCCAAAGCTTGGTTTGATGTTACATCGTCATTTGGCTAGCCAATCGGCCAAATCACGGGACCCTAACATAATGGCGATCACGGTGGGACTTTGAGTCAAAACATCCTAGGTATCCCTTAGGAAGCTCTCAAAATCTCAGTCAAACTTAGAAGAGTAGAATCTGGTTGTCTCACCATCCTAGCAAAATGATGACTCAGCTGTAGGACACTTTTCCAAACCTCAGGACTACATAAAACTCAGAAAAACCCCAAAAAACTCCCTTAGATTGGTTTTTGATAGTACTGGTGGTGGACCATACAAGTATATCTCAAACAACTAAAAATCCACCTGGCGACTCCACTAACTTCTAGTAAGCCTTACTACCTTGCTAAATTTTAGAATTCCATCCGATAGACCTTCCCCATCACTCACTAACATAGCGGGAGATGGTAAGACACTGAGTACATAATAGTCCAGCAAACTCTTACAGACTCTTTGGTCCTTTAGGTACCATAAACAAGCAAGCAGTCCATAGACTCATTTTTAGAGTAAACTCTTTTTGTTCTCATCACCCTAGCAAAGTGTTGAAACAAGTCTAGGATACTTTAACAAACCATAGGCTGCACATAAAACTCAGAAAATCCAAAAACATTTCCAGATTAGTTACCGGTGGTGGACCATATCTATCTTCACAAAAACAACCCAGTTCCACCTGGCGACTCCACTAATCCATCCCTTTTATTTTTTACCATCCTTCACCTTAGTAAAGCTTTAGAAAAACCACTCATCCAGAACATTCACCAATACCATTCTCTCTAAACTCTGGATCTAAAATCTGGCTTCACGAAGAATCAACACCAGATCCCATCCAGACCCAAATCCCCCTATCATAGTAGATGACCCAGAGAAGATTCTGTGGCAAGCTTCCGAAACTGATCATCTAGCTACTGGTAGATCCATCCGTAGAACAAGATCTGTACCTAAACATCGCACTATCTTACTAGATTCACCTTTGGAACTAGAGTCATCACAAACTCTTCCCAGGAGCAAATCATATAGTAAGATAAACTTTGATGATCTTGAACCCCTAAACCCACCACAGAGTCCTGTTAGAGAAGTTTCACCCACTACTCCTCCTGATTCCCAGCTTCTTTATCAATTTGGCTCCTATCATCCCAGATCTGCTCAAAACCAGATCACTAGTCCAAGTTCATCCGCCACACCTGGTCAAACCACCACTGTTCAAACCACTTCATTTCAGCCTACTAGTCCTCATCTTGTACATCATCCATTAGCTCCGGTCATGGCTGCCTGGTACGCACCTTTGGTGTTACCACCACCTTTAGCTCCTCTCCCAAACAAATATCAAGACAAAATCCCACACTTTACTGGAGAAGACACCACCACACCTCAACAGCATATAAGTAGGATGACTGATGCTTATGAATACCTAGAGGTACAAGACGAGACTGTCAGAATGAGAATATTCACACAAAGTCTTGGTGGTGAACCCAAAGCATGGTTCAAAAGCTTAACTCCAAACATTATCCATGATATCCCAGAACTACATCAAGTCTTCAGAAATAGGTGGGAAATCCGAAGAAACCCCATTCAAATCCTGTCAGAATATAACAACCTAAAACGGGAAAATGGGGAAAGTGTCCAAGCTTACTGTACTAGGTTCAACAGTGTATATAACTCCCTCACACCTCATTTCAAACCCCCACTTGGTCTAGCCTTGGCAAAATTCCCCGAGGGTTTCGATCCGGACATGACATATCATCTGAGAGATAAGGATCCCCCTACCTTAGAGGAAATGCAACAAATAGCCATAAAAGCAGATGCCAACTTAGCTGAAAAAAGAGCTAGGACTAGATCAAAAAGAAAGGTCACTTATAAAGATGAGGGCTCCACTTCATCACCTTCCCTAGATCCTCGAATAGATGACTTAGTCAAATCCATGGCCAAAATGCGGGAAAAGATAAATGAAAAAGCGCCTATTAGGGACAACCAACCAAACCCTCCAAACAGAAACCGAAACCAAAACTTTAGGAGGGAACAACCCCAAAACAGACCAAGAGAAAATGACCAACAGATTAGGCCACCATTCAATGAAAACTATGTGGAAGAGGATGATAGGGATATAGAACCTCTTGATGAACATCATTTAAACCTCATAGGATCTGATAATGAGAGTGAGGTGTACCTCATAGAAGAAGAACAAGCGTTCTTTTCTCCTGATCAAGATGAGAACAACTATGAAGATCCCGATGACCCCGCCATAGAGTTTCAGAATGCCATTATAGAAGCCCACAGGCAATATGACCTTAGAAGCAAAAGAAACCAAGATAATGTCAAGAAAGGTAACTCTGATACTGCTAAAACTCCAGATACCATCCTCAAGAAAGCATCAAGCAGTGACAAAATCAAGGTTGAGAAGACTAACCAAAGCAAAGCTAAAGTTATCCAAACTAGTCCTCTCTCAGATACTCCTGGTACTTCTACAAAAGTCACCGAAACAACTATGGCAAACAAAATCCCAAAACAAGGTCAACAAACTCAGAACATAGAGAAGGTCGTGGCTGAAAAAACTGAAACAAACATATCTAAACTTCAGCTTCCTTTCAGTTTTGAAGGCGAAATCGCCAAGATCAAGATCACCATGCCTCTTACTGAACTCATTGCCCAAAACTCTTATAAATCCCAAGTACTAAAAGTTTTAAATCTAGGGAATGATGCAAACACTGTTAATCTCACTGATGACACTCCTGAAGTATTGTTTGGTCCAAAGGTAGAGGGAAAATTCCAAGAGGGAGCTACTCTTCCATTTTACATTAGCCTCAACATCCACGACCAAATCCTCCACAATGCCATGCTAGAATCCGGCGCCTCGCATAATCTTATGCCGAAGGTAGTAATGGAAAGATTAGGTTTGGAAATCACAAGACCATACAAGGACTTGTATTCATTTGATTCAAGTAGAGTCCAATGCCTGGGTTTGATCAAAGATCTTTGTTTTAGTCTGGCCCAAATACCTGCGAAACATCTGATCATGGATATAGTAGTGGCAGACATTCCTCCCAAGTACGGGATGCTTCTATCCAGATCTTGGGGAGCCAAACTCCAAGGGAATATCCAACTGGACATGTCATATGCCACCATTCCTGTGTTTGGCCAGACCAGAATACTCTACCACGAATCACACATGAAATATATGATTAGCAGTCAAGATAGGCCAGACAACATTCCAATGTGTTCCTTGCGTTCCGACCTGAACTCTTTCATTATGCATATTGATGAAAACATGGAGGAAGAGTCAGAGGAAACTGATGTAGACTTAGATCCACCACATCAGCTGTCCCTAGTGCCCTATGATGAACTAGACACTCAAAACTACCATGATCATGAACAGTTGTGTCTTGAGGAGAGTAAGTTTTCCCTTTCTGAAGTAGGATTAGAACAAGAAGCACAAACTCTTATGTACTATCAAGCAAATTGCTCTAGTTTTAGTCAAACACCAGCAGTGACTTGTGGAAACTTCTTCCGGGTAAAGGCTTTAGAAGACCTACACATCATAAACCTATTTGGAACCCGGGAGCAAGGGAGTTTAATGTTTCTACCATACCTCAAATATTTACCATCATATGACCCTCCTACTGCAAATGAAACCTTGATCATAACCTCAGCAGCTCAACATCTTGAGAAAATGCCAGATAAACTTCTTATGAGCAAGGATGACAGTTGCAATCCCAGCATACCTGAACTACTGAAATTGGCTCATATTCTGTCTTTTCATGAAGAACTTAGAAATGCTAAAATCAGAAATCTCATGCAGAATACCAATTTCTACAGAAAAAGCAAGGGAAACTACTGTGTCAATACCTTCCCCTCAAAGAACAGCTTTGACAAGAGAAAACACAACAATCTGAAACAAACTGAAATAATCAGGAATAAAACAGATGGCCATAGAGTCTACTTTGATTTTAGAAGTAATACTGCATATCCCTATAACAGAAAATATGTTTTTTCTACCCAAGACCATGATTTACCAAATAAAAGTGCTTTTAATCATGTATTTTCGCAAGATGATGTTTCAGGTCATGATCATAAGATTCCCTTGCAAAGTAGACAGCTAAAAGATTTTTTCAAGTTTGCGGGAGGTAGATCAGATTTCAAGTTCAAAATTGCAAAACCACCTAATATCAGAAATCTGTTCATGAAGGCCATGTTCCCAGTTTTAAATTTCTGCATTTTTTCATACCTTGATGATGTCATTATCGTATTTAAGAATGACCAAGAATACATGCATTACTTGAGGAAAGCATACAGTAAGGAAAGGAGTGGAAATCAGATATTCAGAGAGGTACAAAGGGAAGATACCGGGCTGTTCAGAGATTCTTGCATGAATCCCTATGTCATGTTAGAGAGAGAGAATTTCCCAAATTTTTCTTTTCAAGAGTTAAGTGGGCCAAGGGTGAGAGGAGATCCTTACGAGGATAAGATTCTTAAATTCCATCATTTCCAAGATTTCTGAGTTTGGAACACTTTCAGTCATTGTACATACCATTGTTTGAAATATTGAAAAAATAGAAAAGTCAAAAACAGTAAAAGATAGGAAAGTCAAAAACAGTAAAAACAGAAAAGAGGGCAAGTGAAGATAGGACAAAGGCCCCATGTTCCAAAAAATAGTTTTTCAGAAAGCGAGCAAGTCTAAATGCCGCTACTAGTGCTTCAATGTCTTGTTCAGCTATCTAGCCTAATCATAGCTGAGCATGTTTAAATTTATTTGTTGATAAGTTAGTGAGTGCAAAGATAGTCAACATTGTGTAAGATTGACTTATCACAGAGCTTAGATTAGGGAGAGATTCTGGTTCCACATGCCTAAAACAGAACCAAAGGGAGAAGCGAGGGATGAAAAACACATTGTGCATCTTAGCCCCGCTTGTCTAGTTTCCTTTTATTGCAGAATAACATTTGTGTGCAGCTTGTCTTTTACGCCGCAAATGCATGACAAATCAGACTGCCTAATCATGATTTGATCATTTTTAAATTTCATGTTGTAGATTAGAGAATGAAATCCTGTCAAACTGCTTAATCTTGACAGTTGATCTAGCATAGGTAGAGCAATGAAGGAGTTCATCAGCTTAATCTGAACTCCCGGCAGATATAAGAGTAGAAATAGATAGGTTTATTTTGCAAAAAGAAAAATATACATTGTCAAAAGGCTGCTAGTTCAAATGCGCCAAAGAGAAGAAAAAATGTTAGGAAAGATAGTGGGGTAGGTAGAAGTATCATTGATGTTAACCATGCTATCACTTTTCAGAAATAACATCAAGAGAAGGGTAAATTTTGCGCCAATGGATAAGGCACTGGTCTTCATAAGCCAAAAATCTGAATTCTGGACACCTCCTGACGAGGAGTTGCCCTCCCCAAATGGAGCCACTGTTAGCCATCAATATTTTTTACATGTTAGTGATGACTATATCTATAGCTGAGTTTTCTAGAAGCTGATTATGTCAATTTTTCATCTAGAAAACCATCCTAAAAAAATTTTTCGCCCTTCTACTTTTCAGTCCACCCATGTCAAAATCAAAACCTCATTATCACTATCCTATCTAGCTTCAGCCCTATTGGTTTTCCCATCAGCTTTAAAAGGAAAAGTCCAAGTCTGTTTCAAAAGTCTCCCCTATGTTAGGAAGTGGCGCTTTAAGACATTTTACCCTTGGCAATCATCAAAAAGCCAAAAAGCCTCCATCTGTTACAGACCAACCATGACTGACCTCCCACTCTGCAAATAAAATTGACAAACAGCTCTAAGTCGCGCCACTTATACCCCTAGGTTTCAGCACTGCATGAACCACAGTCTCAAGCTGATTAGTAGGTGTTTCACAGTGTTTTATGGATTCTGCAAAGAACAGGAAATACAGCTTCATCTCAGGAGGAAATTCTTGAATCTACAGTTAGAAGAACAACTGCTTCTAAAGGTAACATGAGCCTGAGATATGTCTGCAAAATAGAGAGCCACTCATCAAAACCTTGCATTTTCCTTCCAGCATGAAAATCACAGTAAGAAAAGGACACCACTGTCTCAGCAAACTGGTAAATTGTCATGGCCCAGAACCTCCTTCATTTACAAGCAGAGGGTTAGGGCGCCTCCTTCATCTACAAGCAGAGGGTGCTGGCCAATATTGACTTTAAAGATTGCAAAAATCCAGGTTTGCCTTTTACTGAACAGTGAAACAATATCTCCAGGTTTTGTGAATGTGAGTGATGATCATAACAGGGATAGAGTCTGAAATATGCAAGTTCAAAGGAAAACAGAGTTTGGCTTGATATAGGTCATTTGAAGTTTCAAATCATATGAATTGTTAAACTTTAGAAAGGCATGTCATGAGTAAAAACAATTTTAATCATAGGAAGCTTGTTTTACCCACAAAAAACCAAATTGAAGAGATGCTGACAGATCATGTCATCACCTAGGCAGAAGAAAAGTTGTTTGTTTTTCAAAGGGTGCTGACTTCCATAGTCACAAAGATTATCTTTCAAAAATCTGTCATAAGTTGACTAAAGCAAATAATGATATTTCAGTCACCCTCAGAGCAGTGCAGAGAGACAGTGACACTTTGGCTAGGGTTTTTCTGAAGCACAGTGATGATTGCTAGCAGAGGTGCTAGTATTGATGTTTCTCGAGTGGTTTTCTTACCATCACATCCAGGGAAAATCTGTGTCAAACAGATTTGTCAAACAACCTTCAGATACTTTACCTGATGAAGAGCCTCGTCCATTTATGAGTAGATGGCCAAGGCATTGAGTGTTGTTGAAAACTGATTTGGTCAAAAGGTGCAGTGGAAGGATACAAAGGAGGTAAATAGAAATCTGTACACAGGTAAAAGATAGTGTTTATGATTCAAATATATTGTTTTTCCTATCCATAGGAAAATTTCTGTCAAACTATACCTATAGTGGACAAGAGACAATATTGACTGTGCAGGCCATTGATACAAAAAGGGCAGTTTCCTTAGGGGAAGAAGCCACACAGTTACCTCACTGTCACATGCCAAGAAGTTTAAAGGGAACTCCTCTTAAGTAAACAGAGAAATCTAGTTTGAATGGATGCAACCAAAAATGGCACTTAAAATCCAAAGAGAAGCCTATAAATCACCAAGAAGGTAAAACAGTGAACAGAGTTGAGCTATGGAATGGTTCTATTACAAAAAGGTCAATACACTGGTCAAAGCAAAATGATAACTGTGTATCAAAGAACCCTGTTTTTCTTGCTTCACAAGCTTATCCTTTCAGATATACACCCAATATGGACATGGTGAATAGGTATACAATTTTATGAATAGGCAAAGAAGTTGTTTTGATAAACTGTCACTGTTTAAATGATTTAAAACAAACACAATTTTTCATCATTCCGAAGGATAGTTATAACGCAGATGATACACCTATAAGCAAGAAAGTATGTTGAAAGAGTGAGCTTTTCTTAGATCAAGTCCAAGAAGACCAGTAAACTTGGCACCTGCTGTAGATAAAGGTTGAAGAAGCGCTTAGAGGTAGAGTTTGTCAAACCAAGGGTAAGCCATCTCCTTTCAAATGTCAGAGACAAGTATGCCATTCAAGAATCAAAAAGTATAAAAGATATTTGAGGCAACAGTTAAATTTCTTCTGCAGCAAAGGGTCCTACAAGTAAGTTTACAGGTTCATAACATACAAGGAAGCACTTTGACATATCTTCAGTTTCTGGAGAATGATCCTAAAACTTATATAGGCATGTTCACTTTAAAAAGTTGATGGCACCATATAAATACAATTGAGTAAGAGAAATATGATTGAAGATATCTCTTTTAGAAATGGACAAAGAGGAAAGCGCTTGAATAAATGCAATTGATTTCTGCACCCACAGTCAGAAAATATGTTAAAAGACACTTGGCAATCAGATCAGTTTCACAGTAAGTATTATCACCGCCAGAACATCCAGAGCAAACACTATCATTTTCAGGGTCAAAAGGTAAATTTGTCTCCTTGAAGAATGGCTGAGGATGCTTCATCAATTACTAGTGATTTCTGAGTATACTTGCTATGTTGAAAAGGTCAGCATCAACAGAAAACCACTTTCAAATACATAACACAGACCTTTATGCTAGCATTTTAAAGTATGGACCCGTCTGGACACATGCATAAATATTTTTGTTTCTCTTTCAAATGACAGATTAATGGTTTAAAGGGAAGAAAGGCCTCCCAAAACCTTCCGAGTCACAACCAAAGATATTGTGGTCTTTGCATTTCCAAACAAGTTAAATACCATTGGAAGTTCATCGTGCAAACTCAAAAGCCCAAGCAGTTGATCCCTTTTTCTGCCCTCAAGATCAGAAAAGGAGGCATTGAATAAAAAACAGAGTTTTTGTGGGTCGAAGTGTTGCGCGGTGCACCTGGAAAAGTGCGCAACGCGCCTGGAGCGAAAAATACAAAGGACCATAACTAAGGCGCGACGCACCTGTAGTGGTGCGCGACGCGCCTGTGCGTGTTGGTCCTGTCGGCCCGACAGTGACCCGACACCACAACCTTGCGCGACACTCTCCACAATAAACACGTCGCGCAGGGTGATAAACCTCTAAAGCACCTCCCAACTGCTTTCAAAGTTTCTCCAACGCTCGAGCAAAGACTGCCACCGATTTTTAAGGAATGTTGTCTTGCCCCTTACAAAGATTAAAGTTGATAGACAGTGTTCGAGACAGCAAAGGCCTCTGTGTAAATCAGGATATTTTGAGTAGCTGTTTTGGAAAGAAGGTGTCAGTTGGTTGACAATGAGGTGTTATTTTTAATCTTCAAGAGCCTAAAGTTTCCCTCCAAGGTGCTCAAACATCACATTCCTTTTCTAAGGGTAGTGTTAAGTGTTTAGGACATCTAAAATACTGTGGCATAAACTCCATAACCCTGTCAACTATATGTAACAAAGAAAGGGTGCTCAGGAGGTGTGATTTTTTAGAGTTGCTATAGTATGTGATTGACCAGCAGTAAGTATAACAAGGCTTGGATTATTTTTAAATGTTTAAAAAAACCTGTAATCTGTCCCCAAAAGAGTATTAGGAAATGAGGTCACCTTTTCTTTAAAGAAGCTCAGCATTTGAAGTAGAAGCAGTGGTCAGAACACCAAACACAGAAATCATCCATGTTTTTCTAGGTTTTTTTTTCAAAGTCTTCTTCAGTGTGGCAAAAAGCAAGGTCATGGCTGCCTTTTGACCATAAACAGGCTTTGGTGAGTGAAGCTGCTCAAAACAATTAGAGGCATTGTCAAAATTTTGTGAAAAGGACAGTAGAGTTTAAAGAGGGCAGTGTTATGTTTGAGGAGGGATTTATTGTTGTTAAAAATGCTACAGGATTCTTTATGACCACATCAAAAGAAAAATGAAATCTATCACCTATTACACAGTAAACCTTGGACTATGTATTTTCTTGCTGATTGACTGTCTTTATGTTATTGAATCCACTAGTTGAGTGGCCTACAAAGAAAAGAACAGTGTTGTGAATTAAGAAGGTTTGTGTTCTGCCTTATCCAAAAAACAAGGCTGTCTTGTGTCCTCCAAATTACTAAAAGCAGAGAGACCTTACCACAAAAATACAGAAAAGATTTTTGGATTGTGTATCTTCTACTGACTGTGTTTTTATTTTTGAGTTTTATTGTTGAGTGGCATACAAAGAGAAGGGGCAGTGTTTTTAAAGGGAGCACAGTGAGGCAGCGAAGCAAGGTAAAGGAGAATACATTGATGATATGCAGCAAAATGATAAAGAGCAACGCCATGAAGAAACTCAAAACAGTGATGAAAAAGAAGGCTAAAGAGAAGCGCCCGACACGGAAAGAGGAGAAAAGCATATCATCCCTTGATATTGTGGCATCAGCTTCGGAGCATGTTGCTAGGGACCCCTGAGGGTCATATGTGCGAATTTTGGGCCCATTTCGGCAACTTTTTGTTTTTTGGCATTTTTTGGGTTTTTGGTCGAAAACTCATAATTTCGCCATTTCAGTTTGAGGATTTGTCAAGGGAGGAGGATGATACCAGTTGATGCCATAATTCTATGAGCAGGTCCCCAGCTATTTTCAGAGCGTTTGGAGATCATTTGCCCCCTCAAATTGGTGAAAAATGCCCTCTTTTTGCACATTCTGCCCGCCATATCAACAGTCTGCTATTTCCTGGTTTTTTACACACAGGTACAGTTTTGGATGACTTCTAGGCCTCAGATTGATATGATTTCAGTTGCGCCGGAAATTAGACACAAATAGCTTTCCAACGAGCTATCATGAGCCTCGTTTCGACACCAGGAAGGCTGCCAATTGCCTCCAGCAAGTCAGGGGACCTTTTTCAGACATAAATATGAAGTATTTTTGTAATTTTTGAACCTCAAAAATCTGCTTTTCCCAAATGTGCATTTAGCTATTTTTATACTTGGGAAATGATGTAAAGTCAATATAATTTCCGTTTTTAGCAGTTTTTAGATATTTTATGGGATATTTTGTGCCTTGGGATTTGCAAAGCCTCAAGGACAAGTTTAGATATTTTGACTTGGCCAATGGGATAGCTAGTTGCTCCATGAGGTTTTCCTCCCTCAAGCCTATTTATTCCATGGGTTTCATTGTAAATCAGAGGCTGAACTTGAGAGAAGAATTAATACATTGGTCATATGAGCTTTGAAGAATACACTTGTATTATGATTTTTGGACTGCCTCTTGGATGCTTTTGAGGAATGATGAAGGATTGTTGATGGATTCCATGACATGGTAGAATGGTATAGTTTTTCTTGCTATGTTTTTGTCTTCTAGTTTTCATTCATAATCCATGCTTCTTGCTGCTATAGATCAGTAGAGATTAGTTTTGAGATATGCCCATGGAGGCACCTCAAAATTCCCGAATCTTCATAGCTTGATGTTTTCTTCTTTCCTTAGTTATGCTAAGAATTCTTAACTTCTCTTTAATGGCGAAGGATAATGTTTGCTAGTTTTATTCACAAGTTCTATGTATGTTGAGTAGGATGTATGGTGTGCCACTGCCTACTATAAGGCATCCATAGTTACGCTCCATAAAACTTTCTCTTTGGCAAATTTGTTGATCGTATTTGTTGAACCAAGGAGGCTTTAGTCCGTCCCACAGCCCTTTTTAAAACTATGAAAGCTTGTTTGTCAAAGTGCCCAGTGACTTAGAGACTATGTTGGCGTTAGAGCGTAGTTTTATGAGTTTTTAGTTTGTCTTATGTGTTTTTCCCCAAAGTCGATAGCCATTTCCGAAGTTAAGAGGGTCTTATACCTCTATGTATGGGTAGGAATGTTTGATTTCTATGTCTTAATTAGCTCATAGTTACATTTAGCATGATTAATGGTTGCTTTATATGTTTATATGCTATCAACTAGTTACACTTGAAATCCCTTGTTTTTTCAAACTTGTTGTCCATTTAATCCATTTTTCCCAAAGATCCCTTCTAATGTGAATCAAATCGGCCCTACGGCAACCTTGCATCATCATCTCATAGCTTCCTTGACTGTTTTGACCCCATAGCCCAATTGATCTAACTTCTTGTTATCGGTTTTTACATCTTTGATCGATTTTATCCCTCTGAACTTAAAAACCAAAAATCAAAAAACTCATTTCATAACTAGCCTAAAATCGAGAGGAACACCATAAGCGAACACTAACGATATCTTTTACATTTATAGAGAGAGCCCTCTCTGCGAGTCCCGAGAAGGCTAGATCCTCGGGCTCAAAGCTTGGTTTGATGTTACATTGTCATTGCTCGCCCGATCGGCCAAATCACGGGACCCTAACGGTTATGATTTTATCTCGGCTTTTGGTCTTGCCCGATACGGCAAATCATGGGAACTGACACGGAAGGATTGGTTGAAATATGCGGAATTTTCCAAAATGACGGGAGTTGCGGGGTAGCGGATGCAACTCAAAAGCTGGGGAAATGGATGAAGATGGTAATCTTGCATATGATGGGCTAGAATCTCATCAAATGGATCTATCGGGTGAAAGGATAATCCAATCTTGAAGATCTCACCCTCCAAAAATAGCGGTACGATCCCCAGCACAACGAGAATACACTCGGAAATAACACGGTCAAGGACAGATGTTTGTATAAGAGATAGGAAGTGCTTGGCCTAATGCCAAAGATGTACAATCAGCTCAAAAATATCCCTCACTAACCTCCCGGAGGAATAAGCTCCCTCCTGCGAAAAACAAGCTGAAAAATGGCATCGTGGAACCCTCCCATTGCAACACTCGGCAACACAACGTTTCCTACTATAGGAATAACGCTCTCGTATTTGAAGGAGGTGGCTTTTCCTTGAGCACGAAATGTGGAGAATGAATTAAAATCCCTCGAGGCCTCTCGAAAGGGAGAAGGATTCCTAAACGGAAATCCCTTGTGCTAAGTAGCACAAATTTATTCTGAGGTCAAAATACCTCCTGTGACTCGAGAGGAGAAGATAAATATCGGAAGGAATACAAAGACCTTAACTAAACTTTATTTCTACCAAGGTAATGCCTCGCTATAACAACACAAGAGCATTGTAACACACTGATGGAGTGAATAGGGCTGTGTTGGTAGGCTGAGGAGAATACTCTTGTTTGCTAGAGGGCGGCATTACCCATGTTTCGAGTTTGGAACGGGAAAAACCTACGAGAGAATGATTTGAGAATTTCTAGCTTTTCTCCACCAGAAGTCGATGCAAAGAAGCGCCAAAGCACTAATCTCTTATTAGGCCTTATATCGCTCATGAATCTCAAGAAAGGCAAAAGCATCGAAGTTGAGGAAACATCACGGTTTTTATATTCGGAAGCTGAGGTGAAGGGAAGGAAATGATTGCTCTCTCCATCTCTATAAATGGAATTGAAGGATCTTGGTTCAAGGTCGAAGGATTGTCAAACTTTTTGAATACTTGTGAAGTAAGGAGATCATTTTTGGTGAAGGTCAAAGGTAAAATAGGTTCATTGAGAACTTGTTGATCGAGGGCATGCCACTTTGAGAGATGAGAGATTGGAAGGGTAGGGAGGCTTGGTACAAGCGCGGTTGTAATCCTCCTTTTTATAAGCCAATATAACTATATCTATTTTTCCATTCTATGTGTTGATATTGTCATTATTGTTTAATCACTTATATGGCATGAGATGAATGGCTTAGATGTGCATAGTTGAAATGTTTATTATATATTGAATTAATTGATAGGAAATGTATGTTATGGTAGAGATTACACGGGTGCTTTGAGCGATTGCGGGGTCGAGATTTGGAGATGTTGAAGAGGATCACAACCCATTTGTTCAATGCTCTCATGAGACTTCAAGATCATTAAAGAGGTAATCTTCCATCTTATTCCATCAAGTTGTTTTTAAGTTAATGTGAACATGTATGTGCCATCTTTTTGAACTATCGACCAATCTTACTATCTACCTTGACACTAGAAAGCCACGATAGGGATATTTGATAACCAAAAAACCCAAAAATTTTACCCTATGGCATAATTGGCGACTCCACTGAGAGGTTTCCCCATAGTTTTAGGACTATTTCTTTCCTCCTTTCTTCTTTCCTCTGGTCACGGACCCTTCGGAAACCGAGTATTTATGCCGGTAGACATTTCAAAATCTTCACGAGTTCAATCCTGTTGTTTGACCATATAAAGAACTTTACCTGGCTAATGCTACCTCTTGTTGGTCATTGAAGGTGCGTTTATAATGCGGGATGCAGCAGAAATATAGTGCGTTAGTCTGCGGATTAACGTTGTCTTTACTCGAAAGATAGTGTGTTACTCGGCCAAAAATTTTTGTTCATCCACTGTCATTGTGTTTTGGTTGCGAGTTTTTGGCCATCGAGTATCTCTCCTTGGTGAATCCTGTGCTTGTTTACTAATTTAAATTTGTTGTTTGCTCTTGTCTAAAAAAGTTAGTGTCAAAAACATTTACTTTTGAGAAAAATAGTTTTTTTAATACTACAGTGAGTTAATTCTATTTTCGGTTCATGGTAAGAAGATAGATGGAAGTCTAAATATTTAAAAGTTGGCCCTGTGTTATTTGAATTTTTCTTGCATGGATGTTGAAAAACTCTCCTTGCGAAAATACTCTTCATCGGGTGAATATTTAGAGCATATTTTTGCATGGTTTCTTAGTCAAAGTCTCATTACATTTCATATGTCCACTCCCCCCTCACTTAAGAATAATAATCAAGTACACACAAATCGAAATAATAAAATCAATCACATTACTCTTTTTGAGCTCACACCAGTAGTAGTTCGAGCTAGGATCTTGGGTTCGGAAAAGTGAGAAAAATCACCTTAAGGTCTCAAAACTTGAAACTAAGTCATTAACGAGCGAAATCTACGCACTCATATTATCGGGACCGTTCCTTTACGGAGCTCAACGCGAGACAACAACGGTGAAAAAAAGAAGGTATCCGCCTTCGATTGCACATCACAGTGGGTGTGTTATATATTGGGGTTTCCCTTTGGGGATGTCAAAACTAGATTGGGGATCTAAGTATTACGCTTGTATAGCATATTTTCCTTGACCATGGACCCCCATTGATGTACGCCCGATTTGAGGTATCTTTAGTGGCCATAATTTTTAGGGACTTACACAAGGAGGTATTTTGAGACGGGCTGTCCTAGTACGAAATAGATGGACCCACTACGTAACGGTCTTTAGGAGGGTACTCCTCTTCATGAGAGTGCTTACTGTCGTATTGGGTTCGAGCGAAGCTCTAGGTAGTCGTATTGTGCTTTCGACCAACCCTCTCCTGTATACGACGCGATACTGGATTTCATCACCAACAAATGGTAGTGCTCGGATAGGGCACCCTATTACGCTGCTTCTTGATTGATTTTAGAGAGTCCTTTTTTCTTTTTTCTTTTTTTAGGTGTGGTTATTATCATTGAGACTTTATAATACATCACAATTTATTAAAAAAATTTAAAAACAAGCGGTCGTTGTGGCGTCATCTAGCCGCCATACGTACGTGACATAAGGGTCTACCTCCTCTGCTCTTGAGGAACAACTAAACCTTGGTGAACCGTGTATACAACACGAATAGTAGTCTCCATTGACAAACACGATTTACACATAGCCTTATATCATACGGAAAATTTACGGGAGGACCCTTTCACGGAAGGTGTGGCCCCTCTGCCTTCTGATCCTCCACTCATTGATGTTGGGGCACCGCGGTAGTTCAAATTCCACCACGCAATACATGTCTTCGAGCGCTGTATCCATTTCTAGTGGCATCCATAGGAGTCGATGCAGTGGCAGCCATCCCCGGGTTCGCCTGTCTCCTAACGGAATTGTCGGTTCTATGCCATCACTTGGTAACCCTAATGATGAGCATATACCTAATCCCAACCATATGGTCATCACGGCCATCGGTGGCTAGCGAGTCCTTTGAGATCTGCTCTACATGACCACGTTGGGACCCATGGTCACTCCTCCCACGAGTGTGACTACTTCGGTTCCTTTTAGCAACCCTTTCGGTTGGAACCTTTTCTTTGAGTTCGAACCCCTTGGCCACTATAACGGGGGCGGAGTGTCACCGGCATGCGAGTGGTAGGGAAGAATTTCACTTCCCTGCTGATCCTTAGGACAAAATGGACAACTTTGTTGTTAATCTTATTCCATTAAGTGGTTTAAATATAGGTGTAAGATACTGTCTTAGATTCTTAGAGCTGACCAGTAGTGGCATTATACAGGAAACTCTTTTTGCATCCATAAGTTTTAACCCACCCAACCTCATCTAGAATGGAAGGGCACTTTTATATTGAACGCGGCCACATTTTCCCCACGTACAGCCTATGCCCTATGGACGATGACCATATGTCCCTACCTCTTTATAGAAATTTTTATTAAGTCCTACTTATCCTCACAATACTTCATTGATGGGCGGACCACCAGCCAATTCCAAATATTTAGCCCATAATTCACTTGGTTGAATTCGAGCAAATCCACAATTTCCATTTTGGTAGCTGGACATCCACGACATCCATAAGCGAGCTAATGACCCCATCAATCACAACCGCTCGGCCTCCCGGTACCACGAATTCCTTACGACATCCCAAAGTGCGATGGGAAACGAGGACGTCGTTCGCACACATCACTACCTTTAATCTATGGTATATATCTAATTCCATGGTGGATGATAGTGTACGCTTCGACTGTTTCGCACCCTTACGAGCGATACTGCAAGTGAGTATATTTAATTGCCACCGTCTTAGTCATAAAAACTTTTGGTGCTTTGAAAATGGAGTTTAAAGAAATTCAGTACGATCAGATTTCAGGTGAACGGAGCTGGTAACCTCGCTACGCCAAGAACACCACCACCCATCTCGGTCACATTCATGAATGGAGACGTAGGAGGAGGTGAGTCGAAAGTGCCAATCTCGGATCATATCTTAGCTAATTGGTTTGTCGTCTCTCTTGTATCTAAAGACATTGGCCTTTCTGGTGGAGTTACAAAATATCAATGCATTCATCGTGCCCAACATTTTGATTTAATCTATTCACAATATGGCACACTATATGATTACTCCCCCAATGCCCACGGGAACCCAAATCCTCCGACTACTCGGCAAGACTCACGTCGATGGTCTCGTTGTGGAAATCTGCGAGGTGTAGCGACAAAACATTCTCGGGGCAAGCCTCCCGACCATCCTTGGGCGCGCGCCTAAACCTTGATAAAGCTACTCTTCCTACGGCGGAGGTAAATTCTGTGAAAACTTCACAAAAACTACTGGTGGAAAGAATAAGAAGAGCAAGTAAAAAGACATCTTCTTCGGAAGAGCGGTCGGACAATCGAAATAATCCTAATCGACAAAACAACGCAAAAAATGATAAAGGAAGGATAAACCCATGAAATTTCCTTGTAAGATGCATGCCGGAGGACCACTTGACATACAAATGTCCTCGGCTGCATGAATGTAGGTTATCACAAAGGGATTTTGGGTGAACACACAATATCATTCTTCATAATCCTTTCCCTAATCGGCAATGACTGACACATGGTTGACAACCCACCACAACCCCGGCCGTGGGGAAATGGTGGTTGCATCCTTCAGGACAGGACCATGCTGCACCATGGCATTGAGTGTTGAACTTCAAACACGAAGCCAAGCTTTGTAAATCCTACCATAGATGCTCGAGAACATGAAATCTTAGTTCAAATCCACCACACCCGATGATTTGCATATCGAACGGCCTATTAATGACCCGTGATTCATCCCCCCAAAGGGACACTTCGACGCATGACTCATAACACCTGCGCACGTGTAGCCTAAAACTTCAGCATTTTTAGAAGATTTTCGCAAGCATATATCTATGTTTTTGCTCTCGAAGTATTGAAAACTTGTCCGGCCATGAGGAAAGCCTTGCTTTCGGCCATTGGTGGAATAGACCCCCGAGTTCCATCTTCGCTATACTTGATATGGAAAACTCTAAAGCTCGCCTCTCACACCAAATCACATTCCGAGGTGCGGGTTGTGTTGAAAGGGAGACCAATCCATCGCGCGTCATAGACGAAGGTGCTTCGACCTCCGTTATGTCACGAAGCTGACGGCTGCTTTAGGTTCTCCTACCTTAACACCACCATCGGAAATTCCCTCGAATTTCGATGGCCACACATTCCTCCCGAAAGGATACCTTGCTAGATTTCCCATCACTTTGAGTGGGAAAAACGATGGTGGATGTTGAAGTCGTAGATCTCCATCTTGGTATAATCTATTACTTGGTCACGAGTTGGTGTACCGCAATAGCCATTGTTTCTTTGGTCTTCGACTCATCCTATTTCCATTGGATGGGGAAAATAGTCATAGTGGATCAGTTATCATACGCACCCCCTTATTATTCCACGTTACAAAGTAGCATTGTACCCCTAATAGGAGGTAGTCACGACTCTTATGTCGATATTGGTCTGCATTGATAAAGTGCTCTTCCCCTCTTGAGTTTTTTTCCTCTCCACCACTAGAGATCCCAAATACGGTTGCAATTATATCCACCACTTTCGATGGCTCTATCGCCCCATGGATCATCTCGGCACCTTGAGACGTCCCAGTTCCTACGAGGATGGGATGTCACTCTCGGCGGCCAAGTTGGCCTCTGAAGCCATCAATTACATGCAGACCCTCCGCTGCCTGGGTTCCAACCAAAAGGGTACAAACCTCCCACCCTCACGAGTTCTCTCTAAGGATCTTCTTAATGAAATATTGCCTACGAATGTGAAGCTATTCGAGAGATGTATCTCCTAGAAGAATGACCTTGGGCGAGGGATTTCACCATCGCGCTTCGATGATCGGCTTCCGGACGTGGTAAATACGAAATCCCATCCATTGACCCACACCGAGATGGTTCCCTCTACTTACACGGCCCATTGTTATCGATTCGAAGGGAACATGGGTAATATTTCTAAGACAATTCTCATTGATATCTCGATGAAAATGGGTATCGTGGAAAATATTCATATTGGAAGTGAATTGCAATTCTAAGGAAATTGCGCGCTTCACATCCTTTTCAAGGTGCAGTGATGTGTTTGCTTGGTATTACGAAAATTCTAGACATAGATCCTTTATTGATGATGAGAAAAGAGATCGAGAAATTTCGAGCATTCTTTTTATGGTAATTTTCTTTCTCATTAATCAAAGAAAACCTTGAGTCCTCTTCTTTGGGCTCGTTAAACTTACGAAGAAGCTTCGAGCATTATTTTATGGTATTTTTCTGCTTGTTAATCAAAAAAGCCTCAAGTTCCCTTCTTCGGACTGGTTAAACTTATATGAAGTTGATATCGAGCATTATTTTTATAGTACTGTTTGCTCGTTAATACGAAAACACAGGTTCTCTTCTTCGGACTTGTTAAGCCCGATATGAAGAGCCCGCGAGCTTTCTTTTTTAGCGACCTTTTTCTAGCTCATAAAACTAAAAAAACCCCGAGTTGACTTTGTCGGGCACCAAGCTAAACTACCACGACGGAGAGTAAGGAGCCACATTCTTTTTCCTCTTTTTCAAAGCTCTTTAAGCGAAAAAGTAACCAATTTTTCTCTGCGTGACTCGTTAAATTTCACACGGAGGTAATCGAGTTTTCTCCCGGCTCTGTAAAAATTTCACGGAGGGCACGATTTTTATTTTCGGACTCGTTAAAAATTTCACAAAAAATCACGAGTTTACTCCCAGTCTTCTCGTACTCATAACAAAATGAGGTAGACGTCCATCGAACATAGATTTCTCACTTTTGCGGCTTCGATATAATATGCATGGAAAATGAATTGTTTTAGGGCTTACTATTCTCCCTTTTCCATGCCCAGGTTATCAAGACATGACAAAGGTACCCTAATGGAGGTTGTATTTTATGACATTTTTAGGACTCTCTAAAAATGTAGAAAAAAATTAAACAAGTTTACTCATGCGGACTCATTAAACTGTCGGATAGGGCACGGAAGTTGTCTTTTACGACATTTTCTCAAACTCTCTAAATATGAAAAATTCACCAGTTTACTCATACGGATCGTTAAACTTAATCGGACGAAGAATTTAAACCAGAATGGATACCACCTCTGTTACATTTCGGAAAGGTCGATTTGGGAGCAAAAATCTTGAACGACGCGCTGTCAAAAAATCTTTCGCGGTTAGCCAAACCATACCATACATTGGGTATGTGTTATATTCTTTCCACGGCCCCAGCCCCACGCGGCGTATGTTGCGCGGCGCGACGGGGGGTCACAAAGGGAGGAGGCGACCCCCAATGTTGGGGTCGGGGCGAGCGCCCGGCAAAAAAATTGTTTTGGTGTGCGGACCCACTCATGGCGAATAGACCCATGTTTTGTGCCGCATGATTTGCATGGTTTCAGTACGATGGTTTGTCTGACCATTTTTGTGAATCGGTCGAGGACTATGGTTATGTTCTAATCCGGGGGTTAATGGATTGGGGTCTATGTATCCTTCGACATGTGCATATATATATATGTGTTGTAACACTAAAATGAATATAATGAAAAATCAAGGCGGTCGTCCCGATTTGGGATCGAGGGGAAAATCTCGGTGTTTATCATTTTTTTATGTTTTATGCTCTCACTATTGTTATTTTACGTTATAATATTGTTGTGTAGATAATTTATGTTCGGGGGTTAAAACCCATTTTGGTATCGAACGGAGTTTCGGCTTCAAGGGGATGCCTTTCTTTGCGCTGAGGTTTTTCTCGGGCACGAGGTAGACCATTCGATGCGGAGATACGTAGGATCGATTCTTGCGGTGAAAGAAGATGGCGAGCAGCGGAAAGATAGAGATCGAGAAATTTAATTCGAGTTCGAGTTGTGGAAGCTCAAGATGGAGGATGTTGCTAGTGGATAAATGTCCGGTGGATCGTGATGATCCAATTGCTAAACCAACGACGATGTCGGATAATTTGGAAAAGCTTGGATCGGAAGGTAGGCACAATACGGTTGTGTGTCTCGGTTCGGTATTTTTGAATGTATACGGGGAAGCTACGGCAAAGAATTTGTGGGAAAAACTTGGGACTTTGTACCAATCTAAGTCTCACAGTGAATAAGTTGTTTCGCCGGAAAAAGTGACGCTAACTGGGATGAGATGGAGACTCGGTGACATAGCATCTGAACGCCTTCGATACTGTGGTAAGTCAGCTCTCATCTGTCGATATTAAAATCTCGGATGAAGATAAGTGCATCGAGTTTGTTGTGTTCTCTACCGAGACTCGTGGGATAGTACGGTTATTGCGATAGGTAGCAATACAACTACCTTGAATTTTGATGACATTGTCTCGACCTTCTTTGTTGGAGAAATAGGAAGACAGGAAGGAAATATGGAGGGCCGAAATGGAGATGCCTTATACGTACGACGAAGGTCCCAAAACGAGAAACGAGGCAAGGTTTAGTGGGAGATCCAAATCTAGAGGGAGGTCTAAATCTCCTGGAAATTTTGTAAGGTATGCTTTGGAAATGCGAGAAAGGAAGGAGCCTTGCAAGGAGTGCGGATCAAAACTCCTAAGAAAGGAAAGGGATCGATGATGCTCATGCAGCAGAGGAAAAAACCACCTTGGATGAAGGTGGGGATGTGTATTTGGCTTCTTCTTCAAATACACATGTAGATCATGAGTCATGGTTGATTGACTCGAGTGCATCCTTTCACTTCACTCCCCATAGGGGTGGTTAACGATATGAAAAATATGATGGTGATGTCTTCTGGGGATGATAGGAAGGCCAAAATTGTTGGACGTGGAAGGTCAAGCTAAAGGCGCAAGGTGGAAGGATTAGAACACTTCCGGTGTTTTGCATATTCTGCATTAGCCGGAAATCTAATTTTTCTATACCATGATATGGATGATGTAGGTGTAAAAACGGTGTTCGAGAAAGATTCCTACGAATGGTTTGAGAACGGTATTAATGCGGGGAGTTGGACTGGAACTACATGCAAACTACGAAGGTAGAACTATTATTGATGGGTGTAATAGTTATGTGGTTCTGAAAAGTGGAGCAAAAAACCTAGCTTTCTTTAGAGAAAAGACCATGCTATGGTATTAAAGGCTTGGACATATTGAAGAAAGGGCCTTGGGATACTGCATAGAAATGGTATGGTAGAAGGTATGTCTAATTTCTCTTTGGATTTCGATTTACGTGAACATTGTGTATATGGGAAGCCGAGAATCGGGTGATTTAACCACCGGAGTGCTAAGAGGGCGACAAGATATTAGAACTTGTGCATAGTGATGTGTTTGGACTGTGTCAATTCCATCATTGGGAAAGTCTGTGTACTATGTTTCATTCATAGGTGAATTCTCGAGGAATACATGGATATATTTCTTGGGAAAGTACGAAGTCTTTTGTGATTTAAATAATTTAAGGCTGCGGTAGAAGAACGGACGAGAGAAGAAGATAAAGGTGTTAAGGACGGATAATGGTGGGGAGTTACAGAAGGAATTTGAAGAGTTAAGTGTAAGAAGTGTGGTATATCACGGTAGAAGACTACTCCATACACCTTAGCAAAATGGAGTTGCGAGAAAGAATGAAAGAACATTAATGGAAAAGGCAAGAAGCATGCTCGGTGGTGCAGAGTGTTAGGACAATAGTGCAGGCGGCGATGGAAGTTGCATGTTACTTAGTTAATAGATCACCTTCATCGGCGTTGGAGGATAAGACTCCACATGAGGTATGGGTAAGTAAGAAACCCTCTTGTCACATCTAAAGGTATTTGGATGTGATTCATACATGTTCCAAAGGAGAAAAGGACCAAGTTGGATAATAAATGCGAAAGGTGCATCTTTATTGGGTATAAGGATGGTTTAGGGAGTTACAAGCTTTGGAACCTAGAAACGAGGAAAAGGTTGTGTCTGGTAGGGATGTGGTGTTTAGAGGTGAAAGATGTTGTTAAACATGAAATCATACAAAGGAACACAGAGAAGATAGATTTTGAGCTAAAGGAGGATGAATCGGACTCTGCAACGAGAAGAATATTCGAAGAGGAAGAACCACGGAAACTCGACACGAGGAAGATCGAGTTCGGGAAAGAAGGCAGCCATAAGAGTATAGTCCATATGCTTTCTATTTAGGTTTTTCCTTAACTATAATCGATGATGATCCCATAGCGTCGAGGAGGCGGTAGATTCGAGGATGGAAAACTGCGGAAGGAGGCCATGGTTAATGAAATGGCATCCTTGCAAAAAAATGAGGCATGGGATGCGGTGGAGTTCTTGTTGAAGAAGCCCATTGGGAGAAAATGGGTGTTTAAGAAGAAGATGAATGTAGAAGGCAAGGTGGAGAAATACAAAGTTGGTTGGTAGCAAGGTTATTTCCAAAAGTCTTTGAGGAATTGATTTTGGTGATATTTTTTCTCTTGTTTCCAAGGTTACTTCTATTAGATTACTTTTATACATTTGCTCCTCCATTTGATTTTGAGATAGAACGGATGGATGCGAAGACAACATTTCTTCACGGGGATGCGAAGAGTAGATATACATGAAGCAATCTGAAGGCTTTATGGTGAAGGGTAAGAAATACGCTTGGTATGCGGAGGTTGAAGAAGTCTGTATGGGTTAAAAACGGTCACGAGGATGTGGTATCAGAAATTTGATACCTATATATGGGGACTTGGCTTCTGACGAGGAGGATCATTGTGTTTATTTTAAATTAATTGGTGACCATGTTATTTATTTGGTCTTGTATGTGGATGATATGTTGTTAATTGGAAATGACAAAAATTATCTAAGATTTGAAGACAGCTTGTTCTCCAAATTAGGCATAGGATCTTGGTGCTATAAACTATATTTTGGGCATGGAAATTAGAGAGATCGGGCAAAGAGGAAGCTCTAGTTAAACCAAATGAAGTATGTCGAGACTATATTGTAGAGGTTCGATATGCGGGATGATAGCGGTGAATGTTCCTATTCACCGGCAGGAGTAAATTTATCTGGCCGGAACGGTGTCTGAACACGGGAGCAAGAGGAGGATGTCCGTGTTCCATATGCAAGTACAGTGGGTAGTCGATGTCATGATTTTCGTACTAGACCCGGACATTTCACACATTCGGTGGGGTATTGAGTTTATGTCGAGCCTAGGAAAGGAGAAATGAATGACGGTGAAAGCGG
This sequence comes from Pinus albicaulis, assembly GCA_034641835.2. Lineage (NCBI taxonomy): Eukaryota > Viridiplantae > Streptophyta > Pinopsida > Pinales > Pinaceae > Pinus > Pinus albicaulis. Next base: position 257,774 of record JAXQQM020086143.1, on the reverse strand, counting down.
GTTTTCGGATATTTACGTGGCACTAGTGATTATGGCTTGTGCTACCAAGGAAGACCGAGTTGGAAAGAATGTTGGACATTCGTGGTTTTGTTGATCACCGAAGTTAATTTCGGGAATCTGGACCCAAGAAGATCTACAAGTGGGTATGTGTTTAAACTATTTGGAGGCGTAGTCGGTTGGATGAGTAAAAGACGATGCAATAGTGTCTCTTTCAACTACGGAGGCGGGAGAAATACATAGCGACCACTCATGCGAAGCAAGGAACGGTTGGTTGCGGAGATTGTGTTCAAGTATGGGGTTGGTACGGCGAAGCTATAAGGATAGGCTGACGATAGACAAAGTGCAATTTTCTTGGCTAAGAACCACCTTTTCGTCCAAAGACAAAGCACATTGATGTTCAATATCACTTTGTTAGAGATATGGTTGAGAGCTAAAAGGGTGTTGTGGTAAAGGTGGACACTTTGAAAAATGTTGCGGATGCATTGACAAAGTCTGTGAGCACTCGAATTTCTCTTGGTGTAGAAGAAAGCAGTAGATTGACGGAAAGAATTAGCCCAATTCTTTAAGCTCTCCTGTGGCCCCATATGGAAAGAAAACAAAAAGTGGGAGAATGTTGGGTGTGTTATATTCTTTCCACGACTAGCTTCACGCATTCTACGTTTGCGCTAGGGCCTAGTAGAGTCACGAGGAGGAGGCGGCGCGAGGCGGGGTCCGGGGAAACACCCGGCGAAAAATTGTTTTGGTGTGCGGACCCACTCATGGCGGACCCACCCATGTTTTGTGCATGAGTTTGCACATGGTTTGGGGTACGATGGTTTTAGATCCCCCTGGTATTTTGTAGATCGGTCAAGGAACTACGGTTATGTTCTATTCCGGGGTTAATGGATTGTGGTCTATGTATGCTTCGCATGTATATATATGTGTTGTAACACTAAAAGGAATATAATGAAAAATCAGTGGTCGTCCGATTTGGGATCGAGGGGAAAAATCTGTGTTTATCTGTTTTATGTTTTATGCTCTCCTTATTGTTATTTTGTTATAAGATTCATGTGTAGATAATTGTTCGGGTTAAAACCTACACCATCTATGAGTATTAGCCTTCATCTCGGTGTCCTACAGGTAAAAATCCTAACCGTCTTTGGTGTTCATTAAGCTACAACTACCTAGTACCCTGTTACGGTGCCTTATTGACCGAGTAGATCTCGCTATCTCTTGCTCTCTTATCAACCCAATGCTCATTATGCCGAAATTATTTTTCGTTAGACATCTCCATTTACTCTTCATTATCTCCATCCATTCAGAAAATCATTGGTTTCCATTTCGTGGGCGTGTAGGACACCTCGGTGCCTACCTTTCAACATATCTCTTCCTATCGACTTCAACATATTATCTAGGAAGTTGATCCGAGAAACTTCGTGCTTTGGATACTTGTAGACATCGGTGGCGGTGGTCTTTTGTTTTATTGGGAGTCTTCATCATTAGCTCTGATCGAATGATTCTCAGTGTTCGACTTCAACTCTTTTTATTCCCCTATTGGGTGTATTGTGCATCTTAGGGGCCAGTCATCATTATCGGTGGCCACCTTCGCGTACATTACTAGTTTTATTATCAATGGTAATCAAATTATTTCTCACATGTTCGATGACGGCTTCTTCATTCACATGTTAAGAAATATGTATTTTAAGTGAATCGATGGTCGAGACCTTGGGTAATTCACATCATTAAAGTTGTGTTCCTTCCCCCAGTTGCGATATTTTTTTTATGGAGACGACTTCTTCGGCCTAATCCTGACTGTAATGAGACACTTCCACATTGTGCTCATCGGTGGACGAATTCTTCATATCTCTATTCTAGATAAAATCATGTTGTTTAAACTCGAGCATGGGAATGCTCCAACTCCAAAACAGAATCTTATATTTTCGACATATTTTGTTGTTTCGAGTTTTCACCAGTCTTCAATCCTCTTAATCTCTACTACACACATTATAAAGTATTTCAGCCATCTTCTTTCGTCTCGACCTCACACTTTAGGGGGGCATCTCTTACGGTCGAAATACCTCCTCATCGGCGCAAAGGAGAAGATAAATATGGAGGAAGGAATATAAAGACCTTAACTAAACCTATTACGCGAGGTAACGCCTCATTATACTTTGATCGGTGAATAGGTTGTGTTAGTGGGCTGAGAAATGCTTTTGTTTACACTAGAGCGATGTTACCCATGTTTTGAGTTTGGAACGGGAAAACAAGTGGAGAATGATTTGAATTTCCATCTTTTTTCTCACAAGAGAGTCGGTACAAAGAGCTACAAAGCACTAATCTCTTATTAGGCCTTGTCTTAAACAAGCGAACTTGAAAGAAGCGAAAAGCATGGAAGTTGAGGAAACGTATTGGGTTTTTATATTCGAGCGGTGGAAAGGGAAGGGCGATGATTTCTCTTTCCATCTCCTATAAAATGGAGTTGAAGGCTCTTGGTTCAAGGTCGAAGGATTGTCAGAAGTTTTTAAATACTTGTGAAGTAGAGATCATTGTTGTAGTGTGAAGGTCAAAGATTCAGAATAGGTTCATTGAGAACTTGTTGATCGAGACATCACCACACTGAAGAGATAGAGAGATTGGAAGGGTGAGAGGGCTTGGTACAACTAATGGTTGTAATCCTCATTTTTATAAATCAATAGAAATGTATCTGTTTTTTCCATTCTATGTGTTGATATTTCAAATTTATTATTTAATCACTTATATAGCATGAGATGAATGGCTTAGATGTGCATATTTTTAAATGTTTATTATATATTGACTTAATTGATAGGGAAATGTATGTTATGGTAGAGATTACACGGGTTCTTTGGTGATTGCGGGGTCAAGATTTGAGTTGGTGAAGAAAGATCTGTAGCTATTAGAAACTCTCTCCAATAGAATTCAAGATCATTAAAGAGGTAATCTTCCATCTTATTCCATCATGTTGTTTTAAGTTAATGTGAACATGTGTGTGCCATCTTTGTGAACTATCTGACTAATGCTATCTTCCTCGGGCACCGTAAATCCCTAAGAGGGATATTCAATAATAACAAAATGGATGAAGATAGCTAAAAAATGTTTCATATAGTGGCTAAATCTCATCCAAATGGATCTATCGAAGTGGTAAGTCCGATCACTTTGAAGATCTCCACCCTCCAAATGACGGTGCAATCCCCCACTTGCCAAATACACTCGGAAATAACGCGAGTCAAGGACATGGAATGTTGTAGGAGATAGGGTAACGGCACGATGCCAAATATGTGCAATAAGCTCGAAATATCCCTCACTAACCTCCCGAGAGGAATACGAGCTCCCTCCTCTAGCGAGGAAATGGCGTTGTGGAATCCTCCTTTTTGCCAACACTCGGAAACACAACGTTTCCTACTACGGGAATAATGCTCTAGCTGAAGGAGGTGGCTTGGCCTTGAGCCTAAAATGTGGAGAATGAATTAAAATCCCTCGAGAGGCCTCTCGAAGGGAGAGAGGACTCCTAAACGAAACCCCTTGTCTTGCTTGTGCCAAACAATCTCGATTAAACAAATGAAGACAGCAAATATTCATCCAAGACCAATTTCTATAATCAATAACATATCTCCCCATAATGCTCTTTTTCCTCCCTTATACAAATCAAAGCCTCCTTGCCTTGGCCCCACATAGTATGGTTTCTCCACCAAATGATATTTTCCCCTTTCACATTGCTGTACTGCTCTTCAAGGTGATCCATCCCACTCATGGCAACATTGTTGACTTGGTCAAACTTGGACTCATCCTCATACTTTTGCCCCTTTTTAAACTTGAGGGTGCAAAATGTGGCCACTCTTAGTGATCCCTTTCATACTATGAGGGATTTTATTTTCTACTCATAGGCCTCCCTTACCCATTTATTCATCTCCTAGATGATATAAGAAAAACTTGTCGTTCGCCTCTAGTAATCAAAGTCCTGAGAGGGATATTCGATAACCAACAACCCAAGAATTTTACCCTATATGTGCATCTGTTGACTCACTGGGAAATCAACCCAACAAATGTATAAAAATCTCACAAAAACAATCACTCGAGTGGGGGCGATGCAACCCTCGGTAGAACATATACATGATAAATGAAAAATACTTCTACATGAAGAAATCCATGGCTATGGTGACGCACGATGTATGAATATTAAATACGCAAGTAGTGTAAATATATGAGTATATCAATATATAGCTCATACAATATAGAAGAACAAATATATAGTATCCCAAAGGCAATTTCTAGACAATCCTGGAAGGATTGGGCCCAAAATATGCAAATCTACCAAAATGACGAAGTTGTAGAGGGTAACGACCACAATCGAAAAAATGGAAATGGATGAAGATAGTGAAAAATCTTGCATATGATGGGCGAGATCTCTGTCAGGTGGATCCTATCAAGTGAAATTCTGATCCAATCAACGAATATCTCACCCTCCAAAATAACGGTGCAATCCCCCATTGCAAATACACTCAAAAATAACACGATCGAGGAGATGGACTACGTTGTAGGATATAGGAAGTTCTTGGCTTTGGTCCCGAGGAATGTGTAATCGGCTTGAAATCTCCCTCATAACCTCCCGGAAGGAATAGAAGCTCCCCCTCTAAAAAACAAGCCAAGGAAATGGCATTGTGGAACCCTCCACTCCACCCGCAACACAACGTTTCCTACTACGTGAATAACGTCTAGCCGAAGGAGGTGGCTTTCCTTCCCACTCGAAATGTGGAGAATGAAGTAAAATCCCCTCGAGAGGCCTCTCAAGAAGGGAGAAGGATTCCCAAACAGAAATCCCTTGTGCTAAGCAGCACAACAATCTCAAGAACAAATGAAGACAAAAATATTCATCCAGACTCAATTTCTATAATCAATAACATATCTCCCCATGGCCGCCTTGTCCTCCGTTTATACAAATCACAAATTTCCGTTTCGCCCCACACAAGAGGGTTTCTCCAACAAATGATCTCTTCCCTTCTTCACACTGCACTATCTTTCAAGGCATCCACTCCCACCATGGCAACGTTGCTGGGATTTGGTCAAACTTGACCTTTTCCTCATGCTTTGCCCCTTCAAGAATTTGGAGTAAGTGCAAAATGTGGCCACTTCCGATGATCCCTTTCATACTATGAGGGATGTTATTTTCACTCATAGGCCTCCTTACTCCATTTATTCATCTCCTAGATGATATAAGAAAAATTAATGTTCCAATTACTTCATACAATTTTTGAACATTACATCTGAGGTTCCATACTCCGAAAAGGGAGTAACCCTCCCCAAGTGGAGCCACCGTTAGTCATCAATAATTTTTGTTATTTTGTAGATGACTAAATACTTACATTCTAGATTTCTAAAAAATAAAATTAATGAATATTGTGAGTTTTAGAAATCTCACTTTGTCTTCATTATCCTTAGAGAAAAATTTTCACTATTCTATCAACCTTTCCATTTGATGGTCACCCCTCTTTGCTCGAAAAGACTTCTTATGTGCTTTTACTGCCTTTGTTCTTGTAGATGACTAGGGTTTTTTAGGCCAATTTTTCTTGGTTTCATTACTTCCATGCTTAAATCATCTATGAGAGCTTGTATACTCATCCTCTTACCTCCTCTATCCTTAATATACCTTCATAAACACTTCCCATCACTCCTGTCCCTCAAAATCAACATTTTTCTACAAAACCCTAGCCAATTGCTACAATTTGACACTTTCGAGACTAGGCTTCTGTTTTGCCTTTTGACCCCTTCCCCTCACTCAATCCTTCAAATTCCACATTTCCTACTCTCTGGCTGCCCATCCATCCCATATCTAATTTCCCCAAGAATTTAGACAACCCTTAACCCCTTCATTCCCCTCCCTCTCTGGCCGGAGTCCTAAATCCCTTGTTTTTCCCTGCACAAACCCTAACTTCCCCTTAAAACTAAGCTAGGGTTTTCTATGGAAAGGAGGAATAGTAAAAAAGGATCCATATGATAGATCATATCAGAAAAAATAAATCCATACCAACTCATAAACATCATACCTCCATCATTTTCCAAGAATTCATTCAAGAGGCAAGCCATTTGTCACACACAAGGGCTAGTTTTCCTTATTTATGTTCGACCAAAAATAGATGAATTTGACAAATTTGAGAGAGGTTGTTTTTCCATAATAGGTCGAAGAAAAAACCTCATTCATATTTCTGAAAGGTTTCATTTTTTTAGGGAAATGTAAAAAATACGGGTGTTATGGGAGGATTGCCTTGTTGGCGTGAGCTTGGAAAAATCAAGTTTTATCATAGTTGGAGTGTCCAAATAATTTATTTATGAGTCAAATGATAACTATACTAGATGATATTTTTAGTGAGCTATCTAGCTCAATTTGGAGTTAAGGAAGGCCTACAAAATTTGTTTGCACCATCACTCTACATTTACGCACCATCACTTAGGACTTTTTGACCGATTCTTGGGAAAATCCCAACTTTGTGATAGGTCCCTCCAACTCAATCGGAAGAAAAAATGGTACGTTTGGAAATTCGACGGATAGGGTTTCAACAAGCTATCATGGGCCCAATTGGACATTGAGGAAGACCTCCACGTTCCCTCTACAAAAAGAGCCTTCACACCTTTAGAAACTAGCACTATGCCTTTGAACGGAAAAAACACAACCCCCCTCACAATAACTCAAATCACCTCAAAAGCTTCCAAAATATTGCTAAGGTTCCTCCAAAAATATTTTTTAAAATTTATGAGGTAAGTGTCCTAATGAAGAACATCTTTCGGCAAATAGGACGGGAAGCACTTGGCTTTAAGAGAGCTAGGGTTTTTGAGATGATAGTCCAATGAGTATACCCAGCCGGTGATCAAATGCGAAAATGACTTGAAGATGGCATACAAAGTCCAAGAATGAAGCAAAAACTTGCGAGAGAAAGAAGGTAAAGAGTATTAGTATGGGGAAGATCAAGCCTTCATTTTTCCGGACATTTTCACTCTGTAAGTCGAAGGAATAAAAGCATGGGGTTGAGTTTCAGATGGAAAGAACAAGTTGATCATGGGGTTAACATTTGTATGGCGAACGTGTCTAACTTGAGAAATATCAAAAAAGGGCTAAGATAAATATGTCATGGAACCTACAACAAATCATAAGTGGCAAGAGGAGATATGGAAAACATGATTATGGTCATTGTAAAAGGTAAGTTTATCATGCCCAAAGAATAGTAAAAAAGGGAAAGAGCCATGTTATTAAGTCACCCACATTCGAGAAGGCCAAAGGAAGTAAGAAAATGATTTCAACTTCACAGTGCAGAGCGAAAAGGTTTTTGATAGTGCTAAGCAAGCTCCCACCAAAAAAAGGGAAAAGAGCCACTTAGAAGTTTTAAGTCACCTACACTAAAAGACAAAGAAAAATCGATAAAGGTGATCGGGGAACAAAAAAATTAGAGAATGCGTTTTGCGAAGGATAGATTTGTTTTCCTAAGGTATAAAGTCGATTTTCTTATCACTTAACTCATTATGCATTTGAAGAGAGCTAAAAATCCTTCGAGGAGAAAAATTTATGGGTTTTAGTCAATTTTTAGGCAAAGTCACCGGCGCTACGCTTAGGAGCGAGGTGCTACACCTAAGGCACCCAACATTGCATGTAGAGAGGTACGTTGTAAAAAATACAACTACTTGTTGCCTGGGCCAGGCACATTTCACTTAGATTTGGGCGCTATGCGTTCACATAGTTTCACCCGGTAGGAGGACCGACGGGCACGAGAAGAAGCCCAACGGAGGACCCAACGAGGCACGGAAAAATGCGGCCCATTTTTCTGCAGGCGGCGCACCCGGGGAGAATGGAAAGCCTACACGAATCATGTAACGCTATGCCCGAGGAGACCATCAAGCCTACCGACTCGTGCGACCTTTGCGCCGGGACCCGCGGAGGGCACCTTGCGTGGGCGGTGTTGTGCCTAAGAACACCCAGGCTCGCCCGGTTACGTACGGCGTTGTGTAGGAAAAAGCCTCTTCCACATAAAATTGTCCTCCAAAGGCCAAATACCCCTCGAATACTTCCCGAGAACACCGCAAAAAGAGTATTTATGAAGAGGAAGGTGATGATGAGGCAAGCCAAAATAAAAGAGAAACAAACATGGAGATTGGCAGTGGGGTGATGATGGTGAAAATCAGCCTAGGGAAAATGAAGATAGTAAGGCTCTTAGTGATGAAGGAGGAAGAAGTTGCTTGTAGAGACGAAAGGACATGGAGATAAATGAAGGTGAAAATTAGGGCAGAAACCTTGATGACCATGCGGAAATCAAAACGGTGAGATCTATGATGATACGAAAGGATGATGCAAAAGACGGTATAGAGGCGGAGAATGTGCAAAATAATGATGAGGATAGTGATGAAAGTGACGGTAAGGACTATCATGGCGATGAAGGTGATGATAATAGTGAGGAAGATAAAGAGACCTGAAGAGTAGACCTAGTGAAAGAGAGGAAGGGCTTCCAAATTCATGACAATCTATTATGAAAAAAATCATGGCAAAAGGTGGAGGATGTGTTGAGCCCCACAGTGGACAATAATGATGCTGTGGGAGTAGAAAATCTCAGAGCCACAATGACAATGCAAACAATGAGGTCCTAATGATACTAAGAGCAAGAATGAAGAGGAGGACACCAAAATGACTAATAAAAACCTCCTTCATCGACTCATCATGAGGGGGAAATATGTAATGTTCCCAAATTTAAGCCTCTGCTAAAAGGAACATTATAGTTTGCATATTTTCATTTTTTTGAATAAAATGGGTAAGGAGACCCCTTAACCCCTTAGATGGATAAAAAACTTATTATGTGAAAGGAGGGTGAATAAGTAGTTTTAATTAAGCACCTAAGGGTGTGAACATGATCAAGATCACTTCTTGATTTAGTCATTTTCTTTTTGACTAATTCAACAAATAATACCGAAGGATGAAGGAATTCCATGAAAAGGCAAAGACAAGCTTTAGGGGAGGAGGATCCACTTGCACGAGCCAGTGGAAAGTGTGAATGGGACCCATGGTGAGAGAGGGGTTCACTTGCTTTATATGTATAGAGATGGCAAGCCATTTTCACATGCATTAGCTTATTACTGCTAAATATAAAGACTTGCACACCTAGGCTTGCCTAGCAAGGTGGTTGTAGTAAGCCCATGAACCAAGGGTGGCCTGGCCTAGAATCCCTACCTCATCCTCAATTAAGGAGAGTGGTTTGAGCTCCATTTCGTCATTCCTAAAAGATTTGCCAAGATTAATTCCATCAAAGCATTATTCGCTGGGAAAAACGTTGAGTTGCCGGGGTGTGCGCACAGAGGAACTCAGCAGGCTGTCTTTGGCTTCTGCCCTCAAAGGAGATCTTCAGAGACTTTGGAGGAGAAGTAGGGAGACTGTCTAGAATTATTTCATACATTTTTGGAACAAAGCCATTCATTAATCCATCTCTCACAACACAAGCCTAGGGCTGGAAATCACATGGACAGGAGTGTGGTTGCCGGGAGGGTCATTTGAGCTTTATCGGAGGAGTGTTTTTGAGTAAGAGGGACCAAACCTGTTGGAGGACATTATCAAAGAGGCATGTTATATTTCTGCATCTTCCGGTATCGTCATTTTATTTTGATTCAGCTTGCAATGACAAGTTATTTGTCACATTATACATTTTTCTGATTAGGAATCTCTCCTAGACCAAGAAATATTGTATTGAGGCTCATTCCTCTAATATGGGTATTTCTTCATATTATCAGCCTATATTTAATGAATTGAGATCTACAGTGAGTACTTACTTCAGAGACTACGCAAATATCGTTCTCGCACTTTTCTGTTGCCGTATCTCATGTATTTCAGTGTGTTAATCTTTGGAGATTGATTCCTATCGAATGATGGGTTTATTCCCCAAAGTGATATTTCAGACATTTATGTCGTAGATATTAGTATACATTTGGCCATAATACTTTCATCTTAAGACATATATTCATATTTGAAAATTTTCATGATCGTGTTCATATATTGCCGTAGTTCTCTATTCCAGTAGTTTCCAAGGGACCTAGGTTGGGAGATTTGAATAACCCTCTGTGGTCATTTATTTAAGTTAAAATTATGGAAGAGAAGTGTTTAATGAGTTAAAAAGGATCCTAGACCTCTAGCTTATTTTTACATCTTCCTTTCCTATACGCGTCCTCATGGACCATATTGCGTAAATTCCCGAAAAGGAACATTAAGGTGCTGGTATCAAAGCATCAATCTTGGCTCAAACTTCGTGCATCCCAAGATAATATCTCATTTAGCGAAGTGATCTCTCACTTAGAATAGGAGATGTACAAAGGAAACAAAAAAAGAGGAACAGACAAAGAAGAGAGGTTTCTACTTCTTTTCTAGACCTTGGAGGGTATCATTGAAGATCTGAGGAGATAGAAAGGAAAGTTGCAGAAGGTTTCGAGAGGGTTTGAAGATGAAGCAATCCCTAGATAAGACACATGGAAGTGGAGCATCAGCCACACATGCGCATCCACACCAGCTCATTTCCCACTAGACGAGGGAGAGTGGAGGAAGAAGAGGAGGCCATTGGAGAGCAGAATCGCAACTCAAAGGTATGGCTCATGGTTGGTGGTTTGAAAATTCTATTTCATGTTATCATGAAAATTTATAATCATATGATGGATTCACTAAAATTTGGTGAGGAAATTTGATGAAAATCACCGTGTAACTTGGTGTATCACAAATATCAAACACTTGCATGCACGAGGGAACCATGCAAAAAACTCCATTCCATATTTCCTCAAGGGCATATAAACATGTATGATGTCTTTCTAAGGGAAAGATCCCTCATTGTGTGAAGGGCCCTCTCCTTTTTTTTGAAGCCATGGAGGTACTTCCTTCAAGAGATGACCAAGATCTAGGGTCTCTCCCTGATGATGAGGTAATCTCACTTATTAATGGGGAGGAATGAGCATAAGGAGATCAATGTCACATATTCGGGGAGGAGATCCATCACCACATGGAGGGCAGAGCCATTCTCTCCTATTAGAGGATCCCTGTATCTTTTGCAAGGAGTTCCAAATGTTTCAACATGTGGACGCCAAGGCATAATTCCCGCAGCCATATGTAATAGTTTTTGGGAATTATGAGATGGAGGAGGAAGAGAAGGATCAACATCAAGGTTGATACACCCTTATCTATCTTAAGGTCTTTGCACAAGAGAAGGATACTTTAAAGCGTAGTGAAGAGAGGACAAACTTCTACCCTCTTATACATACAATCCACTTCTAAACTTGATGTCTCAACATATGGAGGTCTGACTGAAGCACACTCTTAATCTAGAGTTTTGATGAGTACATTGTCATTTGGTTCACCACTCTTGTTCTGGAGAGGCGAAGACATTATGAGTCCGCAGGCAGAGATTTTGGGACAGACTCATGATATAGAGAAAATTTCCTCATTTTCTTTTGTAGCATTACCCACTCTCATTACCCATACTGCATCGACAAAGATTATTATGTGGATGAGGAGAGAGCATCTTCATGATGCGGTGATGATCGCTTCCAGAGATAGCTGGCAGAGACAAGAGGATACCCTTGAGGGGAGGACTCTTTTCTGCCAGGAGTGGGATGTAGGCCATCTCATGGTTACTTTGACCTAGCTTGGAGATTCCTTTTGTGATGCCACCTCTGCGGGGAGGCCAACTTCCAAAGGACACCATCACCACGAGCAGGGCTAAGCTGCATGATGAGCACAGCACTCTTGGAGGATGAATTGGCATGGGGGGATACGAATCCAGTGCTACAACATGGAGAAGCACCATCATAGACAATGCTATTGTCTCTTAGAGGATAGATCCCGCATTCGAGGTCTCAACTCTTGGTGAGAGCAATCCCTAGGATCTAGATGCATTCATGACTTTCGATGGACCACAGAGGATGAGAAGGTGATTGATGAGAGGTCATCTATACCGATGGAAATATCTTCTTCGACTAGAGCTTCTAGTCTCAAGGAGAAATTATCAGACAAAAGACATGAGACTTTCTAGCTATGCACTTTGATACATATTTTTCTTTAAGGAAGAGTTCATTTGGGAGGGCATTCGAAAGATGATTCATATCATCATATGGATGTATGCATAGCCCGGATTATTTTGGAGAGTTTGGCACAACCACTTCCCTACCTGGAGGTGAGGGAGAGCATTCTGATGAGCCATTTCCTACCAAGACTATATTGGGTTTGGGGAGGTATATACTTACTTTGGATTTACCTTTTCTTTATTTTATATGAGCATATTTCTTTCTTTTATGTAGGTTGTAGTGTTCTTAAACCTAAGGGTGTTCCCCGTCTAGAATCCCTACCTCATCCTCAAGGAAGAGAGGGTTTGTTCTCTTCCTCATATCTTGATTGGGCTGCTGCACTAGTTAAAGTGTTATTCATAAAGAAAACATTTAGTTGATGGGTGCAAGAATATCAAAAGGAGCTCTTTGAGCAGAGTCATTGTTGGGCTTGGCTCTTTTTTGTGGAGATTTGTATATTCTTTGGAGGAGTAGCAAGAGGAGACTCTGCATTATTTAAGATCTTTGGCACTGTGCCATTCATTCACTCATCTTCACAACACAATTAGGCTTCTGGAATTGCATTATTTTATTGAGGTACACAGGGCTGTTTGAGCTTATCGTGAGGAGTGTTTTTGAGTAAGAGGGACCAACCTTTGCTTGAGGAAATTATCGTAGAGGGCATGGAATATTTCTAAATCACGGCATAGCCTCATTCTTATTTTGATTCAATGCAGTAGACAAGTTATTTGTCACATTGTACATTTTCTCCAAGATTAGCAACTTTTCCTGCATTGATAGAAATCTTGTATTGAGGCCCATTCTCTATTGTTGCATTTTCCATATGTATCACCCATATTTCATGAATTGACATCTACAAGAGTAACTACTTCCTATGAGATTGTTACTTCTTTCCAACATTTTGTGCAAATGGATGTATCTCATGTATTTATGTGTTAATCTTTTGATTAATTACTGGGTATAGCAATATTCCTCATGATATTTCTATATATTTCTATTATATATTAATATAAATTTTGTCTTTATAAGAGTTTCATCTTATGACATATATTCAGATGGCAGAAATTTCATGATTTTGTTCATTTCTAGGCTCTCTATTTGAGTAGTTTCCCCCCAAGGGATCTAGTTTGGGGAGATTTGAATAACCCTTCAGTGGCCGGCTTCTGGCTCAACTTCCGGAAGAGAATTTTTTAATGAGTTAACAAGGGATCCTGCATTCTCTAGCTTGTTTTTACAATCGCCTTCCTTATAGCACCATGGACCACATTGCAGAAATTCCCAAAAGGAACATTACAAACATGTTGGTCAGCTTCTAGAGAAGTCAAGGGGAAATGTTTTCCCGCTTTCCTAAAATACTACAGACAAAATAAAAACAAAGGTAAAGGAAGATGACCCGAGCATTATGCTCGGAGAAGAGGCTAAGGCGAAAAGGTCCAAACCGAATCCTAAGAATTAAAAGAGGAAAAAGGCCAAGCTAAACTTATAATTTTTGCACAATATTCTTTATAGGTCTCTCAAAACTCATGAGGCACACATCTACGATTTTGAGAGAATTTTGACAAATTTTGGTTTGTGAATTTGGAGGAAACCTCTAAAGCGTAGCACCCACGGAGCTATGCTTTCATCTCGAGGAATTTTTAGAGGGAAAAATTAGCGATTTTTGGAATCCTCATGTCTATTTACGATTATGCTCACCAATTTGTGGGGAATTTGCAGGGCATTTTTTAGCCCCTAAAATGGCCAAAAGACACTTCATTTTTCACCTTCTGCCCTCATTTTGAGACTTGGTACGCACAGCCATAGACAAGTGTTGGGAAAATTTCTATTTGGAAAATAAATGAATCTAATTAGGAAAAAAAGGGTATATTTGGAAAGTAGACTAAATGACTTTCCACAGGCTATAACGAAGCAAATTCCGACATTGGAAGGTCACCAAAACTTAGCTACAAGTGAACTTTATTTTTAAGGGAAGGTCTTGTCGTTGGGCCTCTGTGCATTTTTGGCCCAAGGAGTCAACAAAAGACACTCATTAATTGAAAAATTATATTTTGATATTTTACGGGGGCTTGATCAATCCAAAATTAGGTGCTAGGAGTTATTTTTTCATTTATTTCATGAGATACTTTGTGCCTTGGGCCTTGCATGGCCTCTTAGTCATAAATGACATTTATGACTAGTTTTGAAAATTTTCGAACCATAGTTAGGGATTTTTCCATCCTTTTTCTAGATAAATAGAGCATGAGGGCCTCATTGTAAAAGGTTAGTATTTGATGACTCTTGGGAGAAATATATATAGTATTTTTGGAGATTGGAGAAGAAATTGGTGTTGTGGAGTTAGTGAATGGCTTGTCTTGATTAATGATGGATAAGGTACAGCAGGATCCTTTGAGCTTGGTTAATGGTGATGTGATTCTATAAATTTATTGTTCTCTTATGTATGATTATGTTGCATCCTTCTAAATTGCGGTAGGATAAGGTTTTAGACTAAGAAATTCTTTCAAAGTCACCTTAGCTCTGTTTGTTCTTCACGCCTCTACGTTTTCCTCTGTTTGGGCCTTTTTAGAGAATTCTTAATTTCTCTCTAGACCCCCAAGCTCTTTTTATTTCATGAATGGTTTATCTACGGTAGGTATCAAATATGACTTATGGTTATCCCTTCTTGTTTGATGTCTCTAAACACTATTCTTGAGGTCTCTCTCGAAGTACCATTGATTAATTTTGCAGAAATTTATGTTTCAATCCTACCCTTTGTCCATTCTTGAATAATTGTTTTTGGAGATATTCATAGATATGATAAATGATGTTTTTCCATTCCCTCTTCTTTGATTAAAGTTATATGTGTATCTTGAATGTTTTTCTAAGCTTGAAGGTGAAATCACTAGAAGTTAAATGGGTTTCTGCGCTTCTATGTTTCATTGGATTGTATGTTTAGAATAATTATTTTCTTAATTTTAATCGGAAATAGTTATTGGTGTGCCTGTCTGTTGATTTCTTCTTCATGTTAAATAGTGTTGAGGTCTTTCCTTGTTTAAGTACATGATAAAAGATTATTAATTGCTCTTTGTGTCCTACTTTGTTCACAAACTTGATGTTTATTTCATTCACAAAAAACCTTGAGAATCCATATTACCAATGTTATATTTTCCCTTTGATCCTGTGATTACTATTGAAACTTTCTATGACTTTTATTGACTCCATAGCACAATGACTTGAAAATTTCCTCACTCTATTTATTCTACTTGATCTTATTACCCACAAAAACGAAAACCCTACTTAAAAACTAGCCTAAAATAAAAACCACAGAAGCAAACAAGTTCACATCCTTTGCAAAAATAGAGAGCCCTCTACCGAGTCGAGGAAGGGTTAAGGTCCACAAGGACTCCGAAGCTGGTGCGATGTTACCTTGTGCATTTGATGTCACCAATCTAACAAATCACTTCGGAACCTAACACAGTATGCACTTAAGTCCCCCCATGTGTAAGGGTGGGAATTCTATTTAGAAACAACCTATGCTAAAAAAAAATTATAGACTTCTTTTAAAAAACATAAGTGTGCACATATGTCACATGACAAATATATATCTAAACAGATCAAAAATCAATAATTATAATCCCGCCTCTAATGTTTCCTTCATCTTCATTATATTTTTGAACCTTCCCATGTCTTGGCCCACTTTATAATCAGAAGGTATATGCCGACATAGGTCTCCATGTTGATCTGTTTCCGTATCTCTATGATATCCATGATATCTACATTAAATTTTCACCCTATCCATCATGTTTGCACTAATGCACCACTTACTCCATCATCTCATGATTTATTTCTATGATATTACTTGAGTCCTCCTAGATATTATTTGACTCCTTAATTCATCCATGTTATGCTCCTAATAATGATGTCAACATCCCCACTCTTTTTGATCTATTAATGTTTCTCCACTATTCCATGATGTAGATTTATTAGCTACTTCAAGGTCGAGGGCTCCCGATCCAGGTTCATAGGTTAAGGTTTCATAACAAACCCTTATACTATTGGCCCTTTCGGCATCGACTGCTTACAGAGCCAAAGTCTCACCTCGGCGCATGGTAGGGTGCCGGAACCAGGTTTCCACACTCGAGAGGGAGTAGGTAAAAGTCGCTGCATCCACGTTCGCAACCTATCTAATGCCACAAGACAGTCTATTCCGCAAGTTTGTTAACAATATAATCCTCGCAGATAACAAAGTTGCGTATCCAGTTATCACCTTCGTATCCACGTTCAGATTACCGCTATCAATACACTCCGTATATACCATAACACAGAAGATTTGCGCATAATAGATAAATACAATTGGTATTCTTAGTTCTAACATATCCCAAAGGTTCGTGATCAACAAGAACTTATCGTATTCGATCACATCGAGCTACTTTAAAATATCCACATGTATTAGCATCCAAAACTAAAGACAATCCAAAGATATCTCGCGCACACAAACGTAAGTTCCGTACACATCGTGACCGAGGATCTCCATGCACACATCCAAGAGGGGAGTCCTACCGAAACGACCCAACAACAGATCTAACAATTTGCACTAGCATTAGACTTAATTATTCTCTACCTTAAGACTCAAAATGTTCATCTATTTATATCGACTTAGCCCACGCTTCCAATGGTCTGAAAATCCAGGTTTTTAGATCTCGTCTACCCTCGACCCATTACAATGCATTCTCGGGCTTTTTACCGACCCCAAAATCCCTAGCTAGACTAATTAAGACCAAAAAAATACACAAAATTGTACAAAATTCGCAACTTTAGGGGACTCCGTTCCAAAATCCCCCAACACAATATTGTGACTCATCCCCGAGTCACTCTGCCATGGGGTCTCCACCGACCAAGTATCACCTCGATCGCCCGACCATTGGGGGTAGCACTCCTTCACTCTAAGCAGCATCATTCCGAGCAATATCCACCAAGTTTTGTGATTTTTGTCCTCCGTCGCAAACAGACGCTCTCTAGATTCTGGTTTAGTTGTTTAACAGATACGTCAACATTCTGAGAGCTTGAGGGCTTCATCATCTACCGCTTAAGGTGGTCGCCGAGAGTCTTCTTCTTCTAGTGGAGTTCGTCGATATCATCCCGAAGGGCGGGCTAGTTCGGGCATTGTTCCAATCGTTGAGCGTGAACTCTATAGGCATAGTGGCTTCCATCTACTCAAATGTTGCTTCCTTCTATCTCAAGTCCCGGTTGATTTCACGCAAGAGAGGGTTTCGTTGCACCTTGGTCCGCAGAATCGCATAGTTGTTTCCGCAATTGGGAACCTCGAGAAATCCGTCTTGTAATCACATTCGTGTCTCTGCCGTAACCAAATTGATAGGTCCCTATATTATTAGTATAGTCCCTTATTGTTGTTAGTGTAACCCCATTATTGTTATTATTGTACCCTTGTAACCCCATATTGTTATTATCGTGCCCTTAAATTATTGTTGTTAAGTCGACTAGCATTACATCAGGCTCGTGGACTCTGCATATAGAAAGGAGGTTTTGTAATTTGTATCATCCAAGAATTGTCTTTATTCATGTAATTTATTAGAGGTTTTAAGTGGCTTATTCTAAGGTGTTGATATCTCTTTATTCTATTTTTTGAGCCGGTTTCACAACATTTGGTATCAAAGCTTTGATTCTATGGTTTTGGCCGCTCCAAAACCGTCATCAAAATTTTTTCTTACTATAACATTTTTTCTAAGGTTCGGTAGGTTTTCAGAAATTTTTTAGAGCATAAGCGAAATCTTGAGAAATATTGTCACAAAATTTCAGATTTTGGTCCAAAACATTTTCGGAAATATGACTGTGGAAGTTAGGCTTCTTTATGTGCTCCTCGAATTTAACCTAAAATGTTTATCATGGAATTTGCACTATAACATTTTTCTACGAAGTTTCAAAAGCTAAAATTTTTAGAGAGTGAAGTCAAATGTTTAGAGGAACATCTTCACAAAGTTCGCAGGGCTTGGTTCACAATATTTTCGCAGATATGATCTATGTGAGTTAGGTATTTTTCGTAATCGAATTTCATCTCAAAGAGTTTATCGTGAAAATATTTATAATTCTCTCTTAAGCATCGAATTCGAATTATGTAAAAAGTGGCCTCAAGTAATATGGAATGTGCAAATTTTATTTTTCTATCCATTTAAAAGCTAAAGAAGGAAAAATGACATGATTACAGTACAATTATTTACTAAACTACCCATAATTGGGTCATTGTGTGAGAGACTGGACACAACTTTTTCCTTGAATAATCCAAATGAGGCCGACTCCGTGACATTTGAAAGAAGCTCGCAGGGATACTACAAGAAAAAATTTGCATATTTCAGGATCTACAATTATAGAAATAATTCAATTTCACATAGAGCTCCTCAAAAGAAAGTAAAAGGTGTGTATATTTGTTTCTTCCCAAATTGCATAATCCTCGTTTTGAAAGAATCAGTTTAATCGATTCCAAGGCTTATCAGAGGAATATATATTAGCATTAGATTCTAAAACGACCCCTAAAAATAATTCAACACCCATTAAGCCATTATAAGGCTCTACTATGACTCATGTAGGAAGACAAATAATGGCAACATGACATATCAAATTTACAAGAGCAAGTGCACCAAATTTTTCTTTCGTAAAGAGCTACAAAAATGACATGGAAGTTTTTGAAGAAAGGTGTGGAAAATAAGATGGATGGTTTGAAGAAATATGGGAACTGGGAGATGGACGTTTGAATAATGGCATGGAGGCTAAGATATATGGCATGGAAGTCAGTATGGAATCTAAGATGGATGGCATGGAATCCCGTAAGATGGATACTATAGATGGAGCAATATTTTGATCTCAATAATGTGAAAAAAATACAAAAAGTATGCATTGCATCTTTTCATTTAGAAAAAAATACATTTGTATGGTATCGATGGCTTTTTCCCATAAAATACTTGTCACTTGGTCAATTTTTGCTGCAGGAAATGATAGCACGTTATTAGATACAAAGAGCAACACCTTCTTTAGCCAATTAATAAATCTCAAACAAAAGGGTTTAGTGGGGAGCACATCGAGGACTTCCAAAAATTGAATATAAGGGTAACTGATATTCCAGAGAACACATGATTGATCTCTTCATAGGTACTTTAAAGGATAACATCCAACATGAAGTTCATGTTTTGAACCCATTCATTGGAGAAGGCATTCGTTGGTAAGAAAATTGAATGTAAAATTGGCGGCGACAAGGAAGCTCTACCACTCACTTCTATAAAGAGGGAAGTGTTGCTACTCCTAGATTTCAACAACCGACAAGGTTGACACCACAAAAATTGTAAAAACAGTAAAAGCGGCTTTACACAAGCTAGAGAAAATACACTAAAGGTCATATGCTAAGAAGAAATTAGATATAGATTGTGAAGAGGAAGAAGAAAATGAACAAGTTAGAGGGATATACAATTCGTGAACCAAACTCTAGAAGAGGAAGAAATGAGTCAAACCATATCATGCAATTCATTGGGCAGGAATTACCACTCCTCAAACTCTCAATATAGAAGGACACATCAAGAAGAAAATAATAGTATTGATTGATTCAAAGTAGTACCCATAATTTTTATTCATTGTAAGGTAGCCGAGGAATTGAATTGTTCTCATACCCAACATCGGAATTTCAAGTGATGGTTGCAAATGGAGGAACTATAAATTGCTCTAGAAAATGCCATAATATCAAACTAACCATGGGGGAATATGTATTGAATATTCCAATGCTTTATATTCCTATGGAGGTGATTATGTTGTACTAGGAGTACAATGGTTACAATCTTTGGGACAATAGGTTTTAATTTTCAAGAAATTTTCTTGAAATTTTTTTAGAAGGAAAAGAAGTCAATGCCATGGTATTGCAGAAGACAAAATATATTGCTTCCAATGTCATGACAAAGCTTCTAAATAAATAACAACGAGGCATAATTGCACAATTATGATCACTAGAAGTTTCAGATGATCAAAATCATCTATTTTTGCATATCTCCAAAAAGTCTTGACTAAGCCATTCCAAGTTTTTGAAACTCAAAAAGGACTGCCTATTCATGATCATGTTCATGATTTACTTGATTCCAAAGAAGTGTTCCTCCAAACATCGCCTGTGATATCTTTATGTCCAAAAAGTGGAATTGAACGTATGATTGCGTAAATGCTAGAGGTATAATTCAACCTAGTCAAAGTTCTTTCTTCCGTCTTAGGTATTGGTACACAAGAAGGATGGATCATGGTATGTCCAGATTATAGGGAGAGCTCAATAAGCCTACCATTAAGATAAATTTCCCATTCCCGTGATTGATGAATTATTGATGAATTACATGGAGCAATTTACATTTACCAAGTTAATCTTTCGTTCAGATATCATCAAATTAGAATGAAGATCAAGATATTCCGAAAAACAACATTTTTAACTCATGAGGGTCATTATGAATTTTGGTCATGACTTTTGATACAATGCACCTTCTACATTCTCCAAGGGTTGATGAATTCCATTTTCAAACCCTTTCCTAGAAAATTTGTGCTAGTATTTTTTGATGATATACTAATCTACAACAAAGTCTTGGAAGGATCATGTTCAACATGTTGATAGGGTGCTCAAAAAATTATCATGAGACAAACAATTATATGAAAAAATATCCAAATGTTTCTTTGGAGTACAAGTTGTGGAATATTCTGTCATTTGTATCTTACGAGGGTGTTAAGGTAGACCCTAACAAAATTAAAGCCATTAACGAATGGAAAGTCCCCACAACCATAAAGAAGTTGCGAGGATTTCTTAGGTTAAGAGGGTATTATCGCAAGTTTTTTTAAGAATTATGTGGAGAATAGAAAACACCTCAATAATATTATCAAGAAATATGCATTTTCATGGACTCCTCAAGCAACTAAGGCCTTTGAAAATATTAAAGAGGCAATGTGCCTAGCACCGACAGCTACGTACTTCTCAAAAAATTATTATGGAATGTGATGCCTCAAGAAATGGAATTTGGTGTCAGTTTTTTAATGCAAGAAAGAAGACCCATTGTTGAAAGTTGTCCAATCAAAGGAAAGTATTTAGAGAAACCTATTTATGAGAAGGAAATGTTAGCAATATTGCATGCACTAACGAAATGGAGAGAACTTACCTAATGGGAAGACACATCAAGGTAAAAAATGATCATGATAGTCTTAAACACTTTTTGGAACAAATACTATCTTCGAAGAGCAAAGAAAATGGGTCACAAAGATGTTGGGTTATGACTTTAAAATAATGTACAAAAAGGAAGCAATGTTGTTGCGGTGATTCACTCTCAAGAAATAATGAAGACGTGGAAGCATTTCTTTGTGCTATTTATATTATCCAACTAGATTGATAACCGAAGCAAGAGATGAAAATGGAAGAAGGACGAAGAAGTGTGGACACCATTCAAAGGTGTTAGCATCCTAGTACATCTAATACATTTAGTTGGAAAAATGATTCTTTATGGTACAAAGATTCCCATATCTTTGTAAGAATTCCAAACTAAAACAAAACATTATTTTGGAATTTCACACTTCTTTAAAGGAGGACACTCAAATGTAAAAATTACCACAGGTGAAAAGAAATTTTTTTTGGGATGGCCTTAAATATGATATTCAAAATTTTGTGGTGGAATGTTTGGTTTGCTTGTAGAATATAGTTGAGAAAATTAAGACCCCGAGCTTCTACAACTTTATCCATCTTCTAAGTGAACGTTGGGACGAGATTTCAATGGATTTTATCAAGCCATTCTAAGTCTAAAGGAAAGAGTGTCATCATGGTGGTAGTTGATAGACTTACTGGCATGCACACTTTGTGCATTATCTCACCCGTTTAAAGCAAGTATACGTTTACTACATTTATGGACACAATTAAAAAGCTACATGGGAACCCAACATGAGAGCGATCAGATCCCATTTCATCGGAAATTTTTAGACCTGGGATTTATTTTCTTGCTTGGGTACTCAATTAGCTTGCAGCTCATCTTATCATCCTCAATCCTATGGTAAACCGAGATGGTAAATAAATTTTTGGAAATATATATTCGTTGTTTTGTATCCGTTAAACAAACACAATGGGTTTGCGGGAGTTACCTCGCTTAATGGTGGTATAACACTTCCGTCTCATACCGTAGAAAAAAATGACCCCATTTATGGAACTTATGGATATCATACACCATCCATCACATCATCTTCAAGAGAAAATTTGAAGGTCTGCCATGGAATATCACATCGAGTATCAACAAGAAGTTCTCCAACTCTTAAAGGACAACCTAAATTTGGCACAAAATCGAATGAAACAACAAAAGTAAACATCAACATCGCAACAGAGAAGTTTTGATGTAGGAGATCGGTATTTACAACTACAACCATACAAACAAATGTCCCTCAAGCAAGCTAAGAAGGATAATAAATTATGGCCAAAGTACTATGGTCCTTGCTACAGTGTCGTGAAAATATTGGTAATTATGGCATACAAATTAGAGCTTCATGTTTCTTAACGAGTGCATCCAATTTTCCATGCTTCATGCTTTTAAAAGAAGGTTATAGTAAAATCTTCCAGTCACCATTATTTCCAGAATTGATGAGGAAGGAAAATCAATATTGGAACTCAAGCTATTGTTAGCCACCCATAAAATCATTACATCGATGGTGGCTGAAGTAGTTGTTGATAGCTTCAAGAAACAATTTCATGATTAAAATTGTTGATACTTAAACACTTTTTGATAATGTCCTATCCTTGGTTAATATTCACTACTGCTTCTTATCTGTAACTCGTAAATCCTACCGATTTCTAAAGCCAAAGTACCGCCGCAAGGGACCTCTTTTCCTCCCTTCTCCAAATCTAATCTCGCGCTTTTCTCCACTGAAACCCCTCAACTTCATGATTCTTTCCTTCATTTAAATTCATTTCCTATGGGTCTAAGACTCACTCTTGACCTTGCCTAACCCTCATTTCCCTCTTTTAGAAAACCATAGAAAAATGACATTTTCTATGCGCTCAACTTTAAGCCCCTGGCCAAGCCTCTAACCCTTTTTCGTCCATGCACCCGAGCGCCGTAACCGAATGCTAAAACCCGTCGTGTTTATCCGTTTAAATTAATATTTTCCGCCAAACCATTGAAAAACCTTGCAAAATCGTTTTTTGGGTTTTAATTTATTTTCGGAAATTTTCCGCCATGTAAATGGTGGAGCGATTCGACCGTCGATCCGTTCTCAGACGGATGTAGTTGCGAACCCCGACTTACCATGTGGTCTCCGCCTCCCGTACGTTGTTTTCCCAAAACCTAAGTCTTTTTCTGTGACCGCTTTGCTGCTGATTTTTTCTCCCGCTTCGCCAACGATTCCATACGCCGCGCGCGCGTGTCCTCCGTACCATTTTCTAAAATTGTCGTCCCCGTGCATTATACCTCCTTTTTTCTCCCCTCACGCATTAACGTCCCATCAGTGATGCCCAAAGAAATGGATCTCCGTCGTCCGATCCGGGCCGGCACTCATCCAACCCGCCGCCGCCAACTGTGGTGGCGCGATGGGTAACGAAGGTGCGCGCGCGATAAACGTGCCACTGCCGCGCGGAAATCGGTTCCGCTCGTCGATCCGATCCGGACGACTCGTCCAAAATCATCCTCCAAATTCTCCGTTTGAATTTCAACGCCCCCTGATTCCATCTCGACCGTCCAAACTAATCCATATCAACGACATAGTTTCACTACTTGGGTATGCCGCCAAGATATTTCCTCCGTACATCCGAACCCCCGTAGTCATCCCCGACCGTCGATCTCGCGAATCGACGGCTCGATTTAATCCTCTCCATGCTTTTTTGATCATTCTAAGATTAAATCCTTGTACCGTTGGATGATGCCATCCAACTACTTCCCTCCTTCCTCCACACATCCTCCGCTTTTACTGCCCTATAAATGCAGGATTTTGTAACACTAAGCATGCATTCTGCTAGTTTTTTTCGCTTAAAATGAAGAAATGTTCGCAGTGTCGAGGATGACGATCCTCCGCCTTCGAATACATAAGGAAGTCGATCACTGCATGTATACACGTGTTCCGGGCTAGAAGGTTTCATGAGCCTTGGGTGCTCAATGCCCCTGCTAAAAACTCCGAAAATCAAATGGAGAGCAGAAAGAGTATTAGTTGTAGAAGACGTAGCGCAATGCAGAATTGATATCGTATTAGCCGGGATTACAAATGCAAGACAGCTTATCGCAGGGGCCTAATCCCCAATCTAAAAACATGACAAAGAACCTAAAGGTTTAGAAGAAAACCTCCACCGCCATATCTCAGTAAATTGATTCCTCAAATCCACCACAAATACACTGTGCCTCTGCAGATTCAATCAGAGCCGGATTTATTGATCAAAAGATCAGATTTTTGCCTCATTACTGTACCCAAAGAGGTCACTTCTTCCAAAGGCATTCACGGTGAATATCTTACAGAGTTACTTCTGATTTACTCGTGCCTCAAAGGTCAAAAATACTCCTACCCACTTAAATCATGAGTGAAAATCAATTAATACGGCAGAACACCTCTTCTATTTCTTCATTAAGCATCCGCGGGCCAATGGGCCATTCAAATCCCGTATTAATTGTAATTGAGATCTTTTTCAGATCTCTCACCTCCTCGTCCTTCTATATATACCACAAAGAGATAAGTGAAGGGTTATTATTGAAGCTCGTCGATTGATCGTTAACATTGAAACTTCTTAAATAAATATACAAGTCCGTTGAAGTTGAAAAACAAATTGAAGTCTTGGATGTCTTTGATGATGCCGTTGCATCCCCGTTCCCGAGAAGGCTCTATCACCGGATTCATGAGCTTGGTTGTTGGTGAAGTATTCTAATTGTTTAATGTTTTCTTCATTTTCATTATGTTTCATATCTCTACTACGTAGGCCGAAATTTTTAGGCCAAGAATGACTCCCCGGAAGCACCTTAGATTCGTTCACCCTTCAATCGTTTTATGTTTTCTTCTCAATACATTTTAGAGGCTTTAAACCTTCTCTTTAGTCTTCATGCTTTTTATTTTCTTAATAGCTCAAATAGTTGGTTTTAGCATGATTTATGGTTCTCCCTACTTGTCTACCATCACTTGAAAGCTATTATTGAAGTCTCCCTTTGAAGTACCATTGTCTTAATTTAATCAAAGAGGTTAATTTGATCTTACTCCCTTTTCCCCCGCTTGAACAAGCTTGTTTTGAAGGTCTTTTTAGTTGCAAGCATAGATGTTATTTAGGTGTTCCCTCTTCTATGAATGCAAAATGCACGTTGAATCTTTATATTTTCTAAGTCCTTTAAAATAAAATCTTTGAGAAATAGGGAGTTCCCCCGAATCTTAGATTTCATTTTTAAAAGTTGTCTTAAAGTCATTATTTGCTTAAAGAATGTTTGTGGAATTTATGGTTAGCTCCGTCTATCAAATATCTCTTTTATTATTAAGTTGTGTTTTCAAGTTCCTTGAGAATTAAGCTTTCTTTCCAAAAATTAATGTCCATCTCATTCCAAAACAAAGATCCCGTGGCCAGTTAGATTTTCCCTTTGATATCCCATATCCCTTGAAGAGTTTGTCATGACCTTATTTTGACTCCATTGCCCAATGAACCAGACATATTTCCTTTCCTCGTCTATCTTTCCTAGGCCTTTCATATTCGCCGTATCAACTCAACCCAACCAAACAAACATCCGCACTTAGATAACTAGTCTAAAATCCATAATCAAAAGCAAACAAGATAAACCTTTGCAAAAAAATATTTGAGAGATCCCTCTCCCGAGAACAGGAGGACTAGATCCCGGAACTCTAAATATTGGTTCCGATGTTGCCTCATTTTGATTGGCCAAACTATCAAAACACTCGGACACCAACATAATGGCGATCACGGTGGGACCTACCGAGAATTCGAGGTTTCAAAACCCTTTCTTAAAACCTTTAGGTCCCTTTATAACATAAGTAACTTTCTTCAAGCACTTCCTAACATAATGGAAATCATGATAGGACTTGATCGAATCGTTGACAAACTAAGTAACCCTTTAGATTCCTTTTCGATCCTTATCAAACCTCGATGAACTGGCCATTGGAGCCATAAGAGAAACTCGTTTGTTTGAACACCTTAGCTGCGGGGAATCAGACTTAGAACACTCTCTTAACCTATAAAACAAAAATAAACTCGAAAAACCCAAAAATATTTCAAGTTTGGCTTCATAATAAACATGGTAGTGGGACTGGTAGAACCTTTTACTCTCACGAGCTAAAAAAAAAACTCTGATTTATAGTTGAAACACTCATTCCCCACATATCACTTACCTTTGATGTGTTTTACCTTGTACTCTTAGACGTAGTCCGGGAAGCGGGGCCGTATAGCTCCTCCGTGGACTCATCCTCTTTTAGAGGTGATATATTTGGTGAATGCCCTCCTAGTCAATCTCCGGTTAGAGTTTGTGTGTTTCGGATATCCTCGAAAAGGATGGTTCACAAGCACCGTGGTGATGCTAAGTACTTCTTTGAACACACTCTAAAATTTCCATTTACGACTCCAATAATCCTGAATAGACCTCAAGACTCCACTCCTGGGAAGAACCCTTATCATTATAATATCATTCAAACTGGGCCGAGGACCGTAGGATTAAAATTGCAGCGCATTAGTTAACCCTCAAAGACCGTCATATCTCGTCGAACGTTTCGGTTTATTCGGGTCTAAAACATAGCATAGTGGTTTTTAAAGATCCACACGAGAGCCCATCCGACCCCAACCCACCCGAGATAGTTGATGACCCGTAAAAGTATCCTCTAGAAGTCTCCTAAGATTAAATTATCAACCGGTTTTCGTATCACCCTCAAGAGCTAAATCAGTTCTTGAAAAATTTCAGCTCTACAACACTCACAAGCTGACTTGGTTAATCCATTTAGGACTAGGTCATTTAGTGAGTTAGAACAACTAGATCCCGAGTCTTCACTATCATCTCCCGAAACAAGTGAACATCTTGCGCGTAGAAACAACACCTCCTAATTTACATTTTCTTCACATCCTGTGTGCTCTCATCCAAGATCACCAACAACATTCTCGTCCATCCACTTTTACTCATCCTACATCCACCGTTCAAACCACTACACCTCGGCACTTGCCATTCCTCTTGTCAATCCACCACTTGTTAATCCACCCCCACCACATATCATGGCGCATGGTATGCTCCCTTAGTCAAGTACTGCATTCACTCAGTCAATCTTCCATGTGACTATCGATCTGTACCCATTATATGATGCTAATAATGCTACAATCGCATCACAACATGTGGATAAGATGAATGACTATTTTGACCGAAAATGAAATTGATGATATTCGTCAAACTTAGATTATTTGCTCGCAGCTTAGGGGGAGAAGTAAGAAAATGGTTTAAAGGTTTAGCCTCTCGCAGTATTAATGACCTTCTTGTGCCTTTCATCAAACTTTCCTAAACAAGTGGGAAGTGAAGAAGAACTTTCCAAGTTCTTACCGATTACAACAATCTTCAGAGAACCCCGGGGAAAGTGTACAAGCATATTGTACTAGATTTAACAAGCAGTATATAATGCACTTTCCCCTAGAACTAAACCTCCACAAGGCTCACTTCCCTTAAACAATTTTCCCGAAGGATTTGGGACTTCCGACATGACTTATTCACTCGAGAGAAAGAGATTTTGCAACTCTTGAAGATATGCAAAGGTGCCTTCTTTCAGGGAAGTCAACTTGTCAGAAAAGAGAGCAAGAATGAAATCCAAAGAGAGCATTCTTTCAGAGAGGAATCATTCTACTGGGCTCAAAAATGGAGAGAATGTTGGAAGAAATGATGAAAGAGATGAAAATACCATAAAGCACAAGAAAATCAAAACCAGAATGCACTAAACAATAAAAATTTAAATAGAAATCATAATTATAGAAGAGATAACAATCAAGATAAGAAAAAAGAAAGTGACCAACAAATTAGACCTCCCTTTCACCGCAGCTATGTAGATCAATATGAGGGAAGATAGGAGCCGGAAAGGTTGGAAGAACTGGGCATGTAAACTTGATTGACTGGGACAGTTGGCGATGATGTTTTCCTCAATCGAGGAAGAACAAGTTTTCTTCTCCAATGATCGAATACAAACACCTATGAAGATTCGATGACTATAAATTGGTTTGAAAATGCAATCATGGAGGTACACAAACAAGATAATCTTAAGTGAGCAAGGGAAGCGGTAGAAAATCCAAAGATAAGAATACTAGCACTCGCCGTCAAGAAAAACGTAAAAACTAGCCCAAGAAGACAGCTAGAAAATCAACATTTCCTACTAAAAAACTAGATTTAAATAAAGACAAGGAATCCAAACAAATGTTGAATGTAGTAGCACCCCAAGACTTCCGGCCTAGTGGTCCTAGTAAAACTATTCCTATCACAAATTCAAGCAAGGTTCGTAAAATCAAAGTCAAGTGAAAAGAATCCAATTGAAAATAGATGTAAATATTAACAAATCAATTATTCCTTTCAAATTTCTGAGGGAGAGATTGCTAAGATAAAACTACCATCCCCTCAAATTTAACTAGTAACCCAAGAAGTGTACAAACCAAGTTTTGAAAGCCTTAAACTTAGGAAGATACTAACACTTAAATCCCGACGTATGACAAACCCGAGCCGTTGTCTGCCCCGAGGTTGAAGGAAAATATCAAGAAGGACCAAATTCCTCCCTTCTATGTTAGTTTGAACATACATGATAAAATTCTACACAACGCCATGTTAGATTCTCGAGCTTCACACAATCTAATGCCCAAAGTAGCAATGGAAAGTCTAGGCTTAGAGATTACAAAACCATACAAAGATTTGTATTTCTTGACTCAATCGCAGTCAAATGTTTGGGTTTAATCAAAGATTTATGTGTTAACTTACCAGATCCCCGCCAAGAATATAGTAAGGATGTGGTTGTAGCCGACATTCCCCTAAGTATGGCATGCTCTTATCAAGACTGCGGAGAGACAAACTGTGGAAGCCTAAAATGGATATGTCTTATACACCATCCCCGTTTTTAACCAAAACAAGACCATAATAAAGAATCCCACATGAAGTACATGGTGAGTAACATGGACAAACCAAACAACACTCCAATCTATTCTATTCATCAAGTTAGAATCCTTTATCTTGTGTAACGAGGATGAAATTACCCAACAAGGTAAAGAAAACATGACCCAAATTGACTCACCCGAACAATCCAATCTTACCTCGAATCAACTTCAAAATATCGACAATCAGCAACAAGAAAGTGAAAATGAGTCAAACATACTGACAAGAAATTTCGATGGATCCCGCAATAAAATTAGTGTTAAAAGTGTGTCCTGATTCGTAACACAAATCGAGTTTTTCATACAAATTAGATTTTCAGAACAATAACATCGTTGAGTACGAAGCCCTCCTCTAGGTTTACACTTTCTCAAATGTATTAAAAGCCCAAAGAATATCTATCATGGGAGATTCCGAACTTATCATCAAACAAATCAAAGGAGAACAACATCAGCCAAGAATCCAAGGTTTAGGGAATATCGAAATGCTGCCCCGGACCTACTAAAAACTTTCGAAAAATATGAACTCATTTTCATTCCTAGAGCACCGAATCATCTAGCAAATGAACTTGCATTCATGGCCGGGAATGTCAAGTACCCGAGATAAATGAAAAACTCAAGATAGAAAGGTGAAACACGTACCGCTCGTACCGATAACGAAGATCACCTACAGTGCAGTTCGAATCGACAAACACATAGATGATTTCTTGCAATCGAAAATGATTTCAAAGATACCAACACTAGAAACCAAAACATGAAGAAAACCGTTTGTATATTGAACAAATCCCGCAGGGTCAAAACGACATATCCTCAATATAAATCATTGCAAATCTATTTGAAGCGCAGGTAGTGAACAATGAAGACCAAGAAGACTTGGAAGTCTTACAATGAAATGATAAGATCCCAAGAGGTCTCACACCTTTAGAACACTCCGTTTGATCTCAACGATGTAGCTAAAGAACCCGAATGGAGCTCGTGGAAAAAATGTATTAGAACATACAACATAGGTAATCTAGTAACCTGTGATGACTGCTTAATCAACACCCTCCCAACCCACATAAAATTGCGTACATAGAGCTTTTCAAAGAGTTTAAAGATGTGCTCAAGGAATACAACGACTTGAAATCATATGATACCGCATCATCCCGCATAAAATCCTCAAGGAAAATAAAGCCTTTCAAGCAAAAACTAAGGAGAATAAATCCTCTTTTACTACCTTTGGTTAAGGTATAAATTGAGAAAATGTATAAAGGTCGTGGGATCATAGTACCCATTAGGTTTTCGGCACGGGTATCAACCTAGTTTCAAGCTAGAAAGAAAACCTAGAAATCAGCTTTGTATTGACTTCGCAATTTAAATGCAGCTCTTAAAGGACAACTACCCCTGGCCCAAAATGGACCATATACTTCAAAGAGTAGTTGGGTCAAGAATAATATCCCTTTTAGATGGTTTCTGTTACAATCGTGTTAGTGTTCCCAAGTGATCAAATCAAAATCGCTTTTACTAATAATTGGGCACCTTTATGTATGTCAAAATGCCTTTCAGATTAATGAACGTAGGGTCCACCTTCCAAAGGGCCATGGACATAGCATTCTCCTCAAGATATTGGCTATTTTATAATTATTTACTTTGATGACATAATCAAGTTTCGGCAACCGATGAAGAACATTTGATTCACCTAAGAAAGGTTTTTGAGAAGTGTGTGAAATTTGGCTTATCACCGAATCCCAAGAAGACCCTCTTTAGTCTCCAAGAAGGGAAACTTCGGTCATATAATTTCGAAGAAGGAATCAAAATAGACCCTACAAGGATAGATATATTGAAAATTATCCATCCTAGAAGCCTCAAAGAATTCTGCAATCCTTCATTGGAAAGATAAATTTTTGAGAAGGTTTATTCCCAACTACGAGCTATTAAAACATTACAAACATGCTTAAGAAAACGTGGGTTTAAAATGGACTTTACCAAACTTCAAACAATCATTTGAACCTGTCAAACAAGCTCTACTCAAACACCAAACTCCCGATTAGTCCCGATTTTACCAAAGACTTTTATATTTTTTTCTTTTGGTATCCGAACATACAATAGCTTCAGCTTCTGTTTCGTAAAAATGATTTAGGATAAGAACAGCCTAAAATCCTTCTTTAGTAAGGCCTTAAGAGACTCTCCTCTCAATTATAACATTTCATGGAGAAGCAAGCCTTAGCATTAGTGAAATATTTAAAAGACTTTAGGGTCTACATCTTTACACTCTCTGCCACATAATTGCTTTTGTTCCACATAATCGTTGTCAAGGATATTCTAAGTCGGACTCTGAAGGGCAAAAGGGGAAAATGGATTGCAACTATTCTTGAATATGACTTAGAAATTAGGCCCACCAAACTAGTGCAGTATGGGCAAGGATTAGCAAAACCTGCCATTTGTGCCCAACTTCCAAGCATTAGACATGAACTGCAGATGTGTTGGAAGAAGTGGAAGAATCTCGATGCTCCTTTCTATCAAGAAAACATTTCCGAACTCTCCTGTATGCCTATTGCTTATGTGCTTTTATATTTAAATACCCCTCCTTCTTTAACTAAAACTAAAGCTAGATTCTTGAAACAAAAAGCTTTGAGTTTTTGCATATTAGATGGAGTATTATATTGGAAAAATGTTTGGAATTTTGCTTAAATGTTTGCTTGAAGATGATGCAGCAGGAAAATCAGCGCATGAATCGCACGATGGTGAATGTGGAGTGCCACCCTACCGGGAAGGCCACATCAAACAAAATTCTCGCATCAAAGTTACTATTGGCCTACCCTTTTCCCGCATACTCGTAAGCCGGTCATGTCTTTCCATAAGTGTCAAATATTTGATGGCAAGAGAAAGCTCCTTCCCTTACCCCTACATCCTATCGAGTTGAGGCACCTTTTCAACAATGGGGCCGGAATTCATTGAGAAATGCATCCATCTTCCTCAAATAACACAAGTGGATCCCCTCACATCCATCGACTTCTTCACCAAATGGATAGAAGCTATATCACTTCAGAATGCGAATGACTCGTCATTATCAAGTTTCTTTGAAACCCATATCCTATCCGCATTTGGTTGTCCTAGAAAAATCATACTGCATAATGTCAGTTTTCAAATCCAAAAATATGGTTGATTGGCCAAATACTACATATAACCTTGGGCCATTCCATCGCTTACTATCCCCAAGGAATGGGTTAGCCGAATCCTCCAACAAGAGTCTCATTAATATCATTAAAAAATCTCGTTGGAAGAAAAGAAAATCATGGCATGTTGTAAGTTGGTTCATGCCTTATGGGTCGATAGACTAACCACAAAGAAATCAATAAATATGTCCTCATCGCTAGTTTATGGCATGGATGCAAGCCTTTCCCTACCTCATTAGGAGTCTACCATGAAGCTCCTTCAAGAAGTACAAAGTTGAAGAAAATGATATGCAGAGGAGGATCGAATCCAAACACCATTTGTACAGACTCCGAGAAGAAGTTTATGAAAGAACACAATTATTCCAAGAAAATATGAAGAAGCAATTTGATAAAAGGACTAAGGCAAACAACTTCCAGATTGGACATGATGTTCCTAAATGGGATTCAAGGAGAGAAGAAAAGGGGGAAACATGGCAAGTTTGAGAACTTGTGGAAAGGGGTCGTATGTTATTCATGTGCCGAGAGGGGTCATAATACATTTTTCTTGAAATAAATGAATGGAGAAGACTTATATGAGAACCCGTCAATGGCAAGATGCTCAAGCATTACTGCCAATAATCTTAAGTTTCAAATCATTTGTGTTTTACCATTGTAGATATCATAGCCTAACCATTGCATTCAAAGTTAGAAGAAAAATCAAAATACAAAAACAATAGAAAGAAAGAAAAGAGGGCAAACTTTGTTAAAAACAAGAAAGGCAAAGCCCCATGCCCAAAAAGAGAAACAAATCCGGGAAGTGTGCAAGCTTAAATGCCACCGATAACCACACTTCTAGTTAGTCAAACAACCTAATCTTGACTAGTTAGTTTTAAATTTTCTCACGATAGGTAGTGAATTTGGTTTGCCAAATCATGACCCGTTTATCAAGATAGATTTTAGGATAGGAAATTAAAGGTTCAAACAAATTCAAAATCAACCAAAGTCTGCAAAGAGAGATGACTCAAAGTCAAGCTTTATTTCAGAAATGTGGAAAGAGAAAAAAAATGGTTCTAATTTTCCCAAAATTTAACTGCTATCAAAGAAGAGATAGCTCAAACAAAAGCAAAAAATGAAGCCGTGAAGAAAGAAGGCCGAGGACAGAAACTTTCGTATCTTAAACCTTTCCTTTTTTGATTTTAATTTCCTACAAATAATAATCTATGTGCCTTGTTTTTATGCTATATGTGATCACAAATAGTTAAAAAGCTTAATCTTGACTTGATCGTTTTTGAATTTATATTATAGAATTTAGAGAATGTAAAGTCCGTTGGATGCCTTAATCCCACTGCATTAAAAGAGATTAGATAGAGAATCATATGGATCCAACTGTTTAACTGGATCCATGAAGAAATAAGGAGTAGATTTAGATTAGTTTTTATGCTTTCAAAAGAATAAAATTTTGTAAGAGAGTTTGCCAACTAAAGTGCACTCGATGAAGAGAAAATGTTAGATCAAAAGAGGGATTGCAGGGTAGAAAGTTTGTTGATAAGAGTTCCATTGTTTTCCAAAGATTGACAATTGGTTTCCAGTGAGCAAAGAAAGATATTTCAAAAAGGTATGAAACATCCTAATGGATGAGGCAAGTAACCGATCAAATTTCTCCTGTGAGAATACAAGTCTACGCTCTTGATGCCTTCAAAAAGGCACCATCCCCAAGTGGGAGCCACCGTTAGCCACCTGCTGCACCGTCATATCGATGGTGGCTAAATAATGTTGATAGCCTCCAAGAAACAATTTCACATTAAAATTGGCCGATACCAAGACTTTTGATAATGTCCTATCCTTGGTTAATATTCACTATCAAGCTCTCCATCTCGTAACTCAGAAATTCATGATTTCAAAGCCAAAGTACTCGCCGCAAGGGACCCCTTTTCCCCTCCCCCTTTCTCCAAAATCTAATCTCAGCTTTTCTCCATCTCCCTCGAAAACCCCCTCAACTTCATGATTCCTCCTTTTCCTTCACTTAAATCCATTTCCTAAGGGTCTAAGACTCACTCTGACCTGCCGAACCCTCATTTCCCTTAAAAACCATAGAAAACACACATTTTCTATGCTACTGACTTAAGCCCCTACAAGCCTCTCTAACCCTTTTCGTCCATGTGCACCGAGCGCCGTAACCGAATGCTAAACCCGTCGCGCTTATCCGTTTAAATTTAATATTTCTCCGCCAAACCATTGAAAAAATCTTTGTAAAATTGTTTTTTGGGTTTTAATTTACTTTTCGGAAATTTTCCGCCGTGTAAATGGTGGGAGCTGAGGCTCCGACGGCCATCTGCCTCCGCAGACGGCCGTGCGGACCCCGACCACCATGTGTTCCCCACCTCTCGTACGCTCGTTTTCCCCCCAAACCGGCGTCTTTTCCGCACCGCCCGGTGCCAGCACAAGCTCCGTCGGCCAATGATTCCATACGCCGTGCGCCGCGTGTCCTCCGTACCATTTTCTAAAACCGCCGTCCCTCGCGCATTAAAGCCGCGCACAACGTCCCACCGTGGATGCCCCGCGAAATGGACTTACCGTCCGATCTCGGCCCACCATCCAATCCGCCGGGCCGCCAACCGCAGTTGCGCCGATGGGTAATCCAAGGTGCGCGCGCGACAAAATGCCATCGCCGCGTGGAAATCAGCATCTCCACCATCGATCCGATCCGATCGATCGTCCAAAACTCATCCCCTCCGCATTCCCTCCGTTGACTTTCAACGCCCCCATTCCATCTTCGACCGTCCAAACCGATCCGGTATCGACCCGCTAGCTTCACCACGCCAGGGTATGCCCCTCAATATTTGTCCTCTTTACATCCGAACCCCCGTAGTGTCATCCCCGACCGTCGCATCTCGCGTGAATCGACGGCTCGATTAATCCCCTCTCCCCCACAAGCACCATTCCGAGATTAGTCCTAAAATCGTTGATGCCATCCAACGGCCTCCTTCCTCCTCCGCACATCCTCCGATGCAGACGTGTCCTATGAACGCAGATTTTGTACATTCGTTTGTTTTTTTGCAGATTCTAAGCAGTTTTTTTACCAAATGAGGAAATTTTCGCAGCCGAGGATGATCATCCTCCCGCCTTCGAATACATAAGGAAGTCGATCACCGGTATAGATACACGTGTTCCGGGAAGAAGGTTTCATGAGCCTTGGTGTGCCTAATGCCCCGTTAAACTCCGAAAACATCAAATGGAGCGTAGAAAAAAGAGACGGCTTTGGGTGTAATATCGCAGCGAAATGCAGAATCGATGGACGGTATTAGATAGGACAGTTAAGACAAAGCACGTAGCCTAATCCCCAATCTAAAACACACATTAAAAGAAAAAACCTAAAGTGTTTTAGCAAGTAAAAACCTCCACCGCCATATTCGAGGCAAATTGATTCCTCAACCACCACAAGCATACCCGTGCCTCAAAGGATTCATAATCAGAGCTGGATTTATTGATCAAAGATCAGATTTTTGCCTCGAAATACCCAAAGAGGTCACTTCTTCCGTGGCCTTCAATGCAAAGAATATTCACGTAGTTACTCGACTCAATTGTGCCTCAAATGTCAACAAATACCCACCACTTTAAATTGCGTGAGTGAAAATCAATTAATATGGTGAACACCTCTTCTATTTCTTCATTAAGCATCCCCAAGGCCAATGTCATTCAAATCCCGTATTAATTATAATTGAGATATTTTTCGCATCTCAATTTCATCTTTCTATATATACCACAAAGAAAGAGATAAGTGAAGGGTTGGTTGTTGGTTGTTGTTTGATCACAAGTTGTAACATTGAAACTCTCGGAAATAAATATACAAGTCCGTTGAAGTTGAAAAACAAATTGAAGTCTTGGATGTCTCTGATGATGTCAAGCAGATCCTCGTTTCCGAGAAGGCTCTATCACCGGATTCATGAGCTTGGTTGTTGGTGAAGTATTCTAACCGTTTAATGTTTTCTCCGTTTTCATTATGTTTCAATTTACTACAAAGAGGGCCGAAAGTTTTAGGCCAAGAAATGACTGAAGCACCTTAGACCCGTTCACCTTCAATCGTTTTATGTTTTTCTTTCCGTCGAAGTATTTTAGAGGTTTTGAACTCTTCTTTTAGTCTTCATGCTTGTTTATTTCCTTAATAGCTCAAATAGTTGGTTTCTTTATGATTTATGGTTCTCCGCTTGTCCGCCATCACTTGAAAGTCAAGTATTGAAGTCTCCTCGAAGTACCATTGTCTTAAGTTAATTGCAAAGAGGTTTGCCGGATCTTACTCCTTTGCCTCGCTGAATGCTTGTTTTGAAGGTCTTTTGCTGTAAGCATAGATGTTATTTAGGTGTTCCTCTTTCTATGAATGCAGCCTATCAATGAATCTTTTATATGAAGTCCTTTAAAATAAAATCTTTGAGGAAATAGGGAGTTCCCTAATCTTAGATTTCATTTTAAAAGTTGTCTTGAAGTCATTATTTTCTTAAAGAATGCTTGTGGAATTTATGTGGTTGTGTTCGCTTCATCAAATATCTCTTTATTATTGTTATGTTTTCAAGTTCCCTTTGTTGAGAATTAAGCTTCTTTCCAAAACATTAATGTCCATCTCATTCCAAAACAAAGGATCCTTGTTGTACAAGTTAGATTTTC
Source organism: Pinus albicaulis (assembly GCA_034641835.2). Taxonomy (NCBI): domain Eukaryota; kingdom Viridiplantae; phylum Streptophyta; class Pinopsida; order Pinales; family Pinaceae; genus Pinus; species Pinus albicaulis. The sequence continues at coordinate 220,817 of JAXQQM020086143.1, read as the reverse complement.
TCTTTGATATCCCATATCCCTTGAAGAGTTTGTCATGACCTTATTTTGACTCCATTGCCCAAAGGAACCGTATATTTCCTTCTCGTCTATCTTCCTAGGCCTTTCATATTCTACCGTATCAACTCAACCCAACCAAACAAACATCCGCACTTAAATAACTAGTCTAAAATTCATAATCAAAAGCAAACAAGATAAACCTTTGCAAACAAATATTTGAGAGATCCTCTATGAGAATGTGAGGACTAGATCCCTGAACTCTAAAGACGGCTCGTATGTTGCCTTGTCTTTTGATTGGCCAAACTATCAAAACACTGGATACCAACAACGATCATGGAAACCTAAAACTTGGATGCCTACTTCGAATCGATCAATTTCGCAGTATCCCATCAAGTGGAAGAACTTAATTAATCGAATATTCTACATGTGAGGATGAATTTTATATAGAAGCACCTAGAGATACTCACATCGAGGACAACACTTTTGAAGGAGAGGGAAAAGGATAGGTCCCTATATTAATAAGATAAATTCCCTATTGTTGTTAGTAACTCCCTTATTGTTATTATTTCACCCTTGTAACCCCCACACAGGCTAATATGCCATCAAATTATTATTGTTAGGCCTGCCCAGATTACATCATGGCCCCATAGACTCCCATATATAGAAAGGATGTTTTGTAATTTGTATCACCGAAGAATTTTTCATTCATGTAATGGCTGATATTTCCTCGAAGTATGCTTATTTCTCAAGGTGTTGATATTCTCTTTTCTTTCTATTTTTGGGGTCGGTTTCTCACAACACCCAACCAGCTTTTTGGGCTCGTACTTCCGGTGGTGTCTTCCGGGGTCACAACTTGGCCTAGAAGTCTACGATCCGTTACCCAACTCCGCTTGACCGCCCTCGATTCAGTCCTTGTGTCCTTAATGTCATAACAACCCCTCAATCAAGTGCTCCGGGGGGTGATGTATCCAGCTGTATTGGAGACATCCACAGAGCCTACTAATGAGGTGTTCTCGCCATTTTCTATGTTGGTAAGGTGGCAGACAGGCACCAGATCAGGAAACTTCAGGACTTTTCTTCCCCTGGCACTATTCTGTCAGACACACTGTGACGTCGGTGCACTCAATGGTCCTGTTGAATTTATTTGAACAAGGAGTGTGTGGAGAATCTGCAGCGGATTCAAGTGGCAACTCGGCTGGATCCCAGTTTGTGGCAGCTCCTGTACATGGGCCCTGACTTGCACTCCCAAGCGGGGGTGGTGGACTTATCAGGAGGGTTGCACCCGTGGAACATAGGTGGATTTCATTGTAACAAATGTTGTGCTTCTTCTATTTACCGAGGCTATTCATACTTGAATCATACTTGTTTGCGTGTGTCCATATTCTTCTCGTAGAACTCGCTCACCAAGTGTGTCGACCGCGACTTTCGTCGCTTCTTCTAGAGTCAACCATTTTTCTTCTCGTTGTACCAAAGCAACCGCATCCGGGGGATTTTCTAGGCCTCTTCGCCAGTGTAACAACTTCATCACATTCTCGTCACAGAGCACCGTTTCTTCAGCACCCCCACAGTGGTCACAACTGCTCACTTTGTCTCTGTTAGAAGCCGTCAAGACCTCCGCCTCCTCGACCTTCTGCACTCTAGATCCCGCTCTGCATCCTTCTACGCCGTTGCTTCCACACTTTCCATACTTTATCGAATGTGAACCTTCTCCGTGATGTGGCTTCGACGCCCTTCCCCATCATTTTGTTCATTCCTCCTACTTATTTGGTGATGATAAAGCAACCTTCAGGTGTTGTTCCTCAAAGGTTTTGAAATCTCATGAAGTCATCTTCTGGGTTGAGGAGGTCATTGTTGCATCAAAGGTAAATTTATTCATCGCATCCATATAGGGGAGCGAAGTCCACACAAGATCCTGCGCTCTGATTTGGAGTGTTACATACTCACCTGAACAGAGATGCTTGTATATATCATTATGTATGGTTTTAGGCGATGCCTGGGAGTTGATAGTCATTTCAGCCCACTGTACCGCCCCTTAAGACTCTCGTTTTCCTTGATGTGGCCGGGGACACCTAGAGTCCCAGACAAGGAGAGACCGAGCCCCCTCACACACATGTCTAGGGTGAGCTCTGGGGAGGATTGATTCTCAGTACTTCCTCGACAGAACTGTCCAATGAGAAGTAGCAACCAGCATAAAAATACCAAGCCTCGGCTTCCGGATTCACCGACATTGGCGTAAACTTGTTGCACAAGTACTAAGACCAATTGAAAGAGACCTTGATGAGCATCAAGCTTAATTTTCATTATTCATTTGTGTGACTTAGGGGTGAGGTTTTTTAATTATTTTATAAATTATTTTTTCATTTTAATAAATCGAGAGAAAAATATGAATGTAATATTTATTACACATCAGTTGATATAAGTGAGTGAGTTAGGTAGATAATTTATGGATTAGAATTCTTTAAACAGACTTAGTTGAGTCCAAAAAGGGATAAATCTATTTTAGATTTTGCTGAGATTTGTGGAGAACTATGGATTTAATAAATTCATAATTATGTATAAATAGGAGGATTGTGTGAGGATGAAATACCGAGGAATACAAGAGAGAAAAATGGTTTGAGAGTTTGGTGCGTCATGAGTCGAAAGGCCATTCATTGTAATATTCGACCAAATGTTTTAAATCTGAAATTTCTTGTTGTATTTTATATAAGTAGCTTGATTATTGTTTGAATTTCTCTTTGTTTATATTTGACTTGAATCTAAGTAGTTTTGTATGAGTTTTTTGAGTTAAGTTTTTGCTAAAATGTTGAAGAGGTTCTGTTGTAGATACTAGATCCGTTCTACAAAAAGAGAATCCCAGCATCATTTGCACGTAGCCGTAGATCTCATGCTCGGTGAGGTTGAATGTGTTGAATATTGTGTCATCATTTGCGTAGAGATGAACAATGTATAGTGATGAACAAAAGAGCAAAGGGTAGCCAATGAATAGGTGTGCGATGGGATCCAACCTCGTTTGGTAAAACGCTAAGATGGTGACAATTTAGGGAGGAAATTAAATGGATGGGATTGAGCATGGGCTAAGAAATGTTGAATGCATTGGAGAGTGCTAGGATAATGTCATAGAGGTAACAAGTACTAAATACCGTGTGACCATTTGTATTCTCGTTGATGTGGTTTTCAAGTGGTATGGAAGCGCAAACTTGTTGAACGCAAGCGATTGAGAAGATGAGTTACTATGGGATCGAACTCGATGCTACGCAGAAGAAGAAAAAATATAATTAATTTTTGTTTTATAATATAATCACCGTGTATCCGTGGTGTGCAAATTTTTTAACGCATCGTCGGAAAGAGCGGTGTCTTAATATTAGAGTATGGCCATGTATAAGCATCGGGGTGTGGATATTGTGTGACTGGAGGAGTTGGAACTCATGCGGTGCATCCAAGGTGGAGAATCCACTAGGCAACAACATCATTACCCTACAATGATGCGTTGGTGCCAGTAGTGATATGAGAGTCCACTTCACTCAAGTATAACAAAGAATGGCGTTGTTAAAATTCTCGAATGAGAATTGGTTCTAGCAAAATAGGATACCGTATAAAGACATTAAACAAAGACTCGTAGATTATGGTGTAAGACATGCATTGGTTTTTGTTAACAAACTTATATAACTATGCAGTCACTATTCTTGTTAGAAAATTATATATATTACAGAGCAATGAAACACATAAAATATGCTAAACACAAGCACACAAAACACATAAAACCATAGAGACACGTATATACGTGGTTCACCCAAGCTTGGGTTACGTCCCACCCCAAACAACCAATCCTTCCTTTTCTATTATCCAAAAAAATGAAGAGACTCAACCTACGTTGCATCCGCTACCAGAATATCTGTTCTCTCTCATAGTCTCCCTATCTATTTCTCACATAGGCATACACATACTCATACATACTAATGATATTACCTTCATAAAAACGAGTTTCCTTCTAGGGAAAACCCTAAACTAAAACATAACTTCTACCTTCGCATCATCTCGCTAATGAATGGCCCAAACATTGACTAGAAATTACTATACTTTAATAAGGCAATTTTACATCTGCTTTTAGCTTCGGGCGTCGTCTCGAAACCCCTACCACGGGGGCTCCACAGAAACACAATCGCCCCTAGACCGGCAGCGCGTTTAATTACAAAGGAAGCAAGGGTTGTCACTCCCATTACAGGTAGAAGGGTCCAATGTCAGGATACAAAAATAAACAATATAATCGTGCTCCACACCCAACGCTTTTGATATATACACAATCACCGTAGTGTGTCCTTGATATTGCATTTGGTATGTGTAGTTTCACATTCCCTATGAGATTTCATGAGATTTTGAATGTTATACCCGTGGGATCGTGGTATGGTGATATATATATATATATATATATATATATATATATATATATATATATATATATATATATATCAAGCACGTTTGTATATAAAACACCGCACTATTAATGCTATCACAAGACAAGTCATGTTGCACAGAATCAATGCACCGAACTAGCACACAACTGCAATGTCATTTAAATACGATCTCACTCGTATAATCACATGGTAAGAAGGGCCAATAGTTTTGGGGTAAGTAGGCCATAAATGTTTGGGGCTGGCTGGTGTATTGCGTTGATTCCATATATAACTGCATTCAAATTCATACGTAAAGGATCAATACAGCCATGTGCAACATTGCAGTTGTATTGCTTTGGTTATGATTGCGTTGATTCCCCGTGCAATGGTTTGTGCGTGCGTAGCATTAATAGTGCGCATTTGTTCCCTAAACAATGTTCCAAATTGGTAAATGCTATTCATGCCCGACTTACTCAGATGACGAGATTACAAAAATCATCCAAACATAAATTACAAGGTCTCAAATCTGAAAACAAAATAAAATATTTGTGGTACAAGGTAAGCAGCGTAAAACACTAAATAAGTACAGGGAAGACAAATTTCCTATGATCCATCACGTTGTCCAAGCGAAGGGAGCCTCGGAAACAAAAATTCCTCCTTTGTTCTCGTTATTATTTCAAGTATTCATATGGTTTTCATTACAGTAGTTTGGATGAAAATAAGAAAAGAAGGATAAATGTCCGCCTATGTTATAGGATTGTACATGAAGCAATGAAAGATTACATGGATACATTCACTATTGTTATGGGTAGTGGGAGCGTTGTTCTCGATAGAGATGATACAACAAGTACAATGTCAAAGTTAGTAAAGTTGATTCCTTTTCCATTTCGGCCCGAGGTGTATTTTTGAAGAATGCTCTCTGTATGAAAATTTATCAATGAAGCGTTAGAGTCGTGAGCACCATCTTTATTTTTTGGAATTAAGAGTCTTAAATGAGAATTAGAACCGTAAATCAAATGGCTTCACCGTTGAGGTGGCGTGTTTTTGACCTATTTATTTTCCTATCATCATTGACATTAGGATGGTTGTTTATTGAGTACTTCATATGCGTAGTTACTTCCTCTCCATTCCCACTATTAGCCTAAAAAATATCATCATGGCAAGTAGGCGAAGTATTTTTTTCTTTACTTTTCGTTTTCTCCTTCTATCCACTCTCTTGTGTTGAAGAAATTGGTGAGACTTGTTTGCTATGACTTCTAGAAATCGTGGGATTGCTAATTTGAGATTGATGAGAATAAATTGTGGTTGAATTATTATATATTGTGGATGAAGTCGGTGGTTTTTGGTTCTGAAACATTGCTTGAAGTGTAGGTGATTACATGAAGAATATTTCGAAAGAACAACAAGAGGAAGTGTAACCTTTAAAATTAGTAAGATTGAAACCATTATGTAAAAATTGTGGTCTATCCAAAAAAACCATTTTTAAAGGTTTTCATAATGTATTGAGAAAGTGATAGGAAAGGGGGAACTATGGAGAGAGAGAGTAGAAAAGAATGAATCACATAGAAGTGCAGAAAATTGCCTCACGATGGTAAGCATTTTAAAGGACTATGTATGAAAGAAATGTGAATATTCACAAGTGATAAAGATGGAACATAAGAGTGAATCTATGTAGTTGAAATTATGTAAACGAAGGCTTGTTAAATAACTTTGACTATATAAGGCATGATAATTGTAAAGGTATTTTTGAATGTTGAAAATTGAATGGTTTATTTATTTTCACCATAAAAAAATCTAGGAATACATGGGTTTCATTTCACTTAAAGACTTCTCCCGTATCATGTGAAATGATAATGGGAAACCGATGATCTTTCATAAAAATGGAGTATGAGAGAGTGAACATTTTACATCATAAAAATGTATTAGGGTGGATGCTCGTTGGAAGATTTTATAAATCCTAAATTAAGCCAAAATATCCACCAGTGTAATTATTGGTCAAGCTGAATTCAAACATGTTAGGGTCAATGAAAATTTGGATAGCTTGAGTTAATATTGAGTTATTGAAGCAGAGGGGTGTATTTTTTCTATCCAAGATGAAGAGTTGATGTAAAGTTTGAAGTCAAAGAGTCATAAGCTAAGTCAAAGCTTTGAATGTAATTGGGAGCATGATTTGCCGGAGCTGACACCCAAAGAGTTGGTCATTATAACACAAGAATTACTAAAAGTGTTGTTTTGCAACAAAGAGAAGCAAGAGAATTTCCCGTAAAATGATTCCAAGACAAAGAGAACCGCAAGAGGTCAAGCTGAGGAAGAAAGCTTGCATTGTTGAATGGAAAGTATAGAGGCTTGCCAAAAGGATTCAAACGAAATCCACAAGTGAACAGATGAAGTTCATAAAGGGGGAGAAGAGGACTGTTGATAGGCATTTCAAAAGATCGATGAGGATAATGCTGGTATGAAGAACAAGAAAAATGCCAAGGTAAATGGCAGTATGTGAACAAGCTGGATCGATGAAGATTATGAGCGGTGAGAAATATGAGATAAAATTCGTATTGAGTTATTGATGGAAATGTTACAAGAGAAGTAAAGTAGACCCGAGGATATGGATGTAGTATGAAAAGGAAAGACAATGGAATACATTGCAAGTGAAGTGGGAGCATAGAGTGAATGCTCAATTGAAGGAAGAGTTACTCACGAAATGAGTATGTAAAGGAAAATTTGATATGTGAGCGTAATATGGTCCATTTCTTTCCGAAATTAATGATGTGACAAGATAAATCTATAGAGGAACCTAATCAAATGAAGAATTCAAAGAGCAAGAAGTGAGATAGATGACCGAAGCATCAAGTGGGAACACAATGTCTTATGTTTTTAAAACTAATGATTTGTGTGTGATTGAAGGTACATCACAGATTAAAGTTGAAAAAAACTTTGAAGTTTGTTAAGGAGAAGGAGTCAATCTAAAATCTATTCAAACGTAATGAGCAGATAGAAATTTCTCGTAAAATAAAAGGAGACAAAGGGGTCTCAGTAGCCAAAAGCAAGAGTAATGAAGAAGAGGAAGAAGGGCCATCCGATGATCGGGTCAACAACAAGTGAAGGTATGGAAAGATGTGTAAATCTTTCCAAGTTCTACCCCAATTGAGATTGCTGAGTTATATAGAAAGTTGGATCTTCAAATAAGAGAGTTGGAAAAAAAGCAGAGTGATCACATCACTTTGTGAGTTGCCGAAAGAGAAAGAAAAAGCAATTAAGTCCTATAATAATCGTAAAATCGTAGGATAAGGATATAGTAATGATTAAGAAAATCAAAGAAGTTCATTATTGTGAACTGCATCAGTGACATTTGAAATAGATGATATGGAGGAGAAACTAGCTAACAATCTCATAGAGAATTTAATTCAAGATACTGATAACATGGAAGACGAAATTTCAGAGGCAAGATACCGAAATGTTGTTTTTCGAGGAGAAAGAGGCATTGAGGCCTTATGTTTTTTTTATTTTAATAATTTTTTTTTTGAAGTAGTTTTTATTGAAGATTCGAGAAAATTTGACACAAGTGAATAGTCGTTAAAATAAAAGGAAGAGATTTCTTTGTGGAAATATGTAATCCATGGAACCAAGAGATTAGATTGCTAGAAACTATGTGAAGAATCAGATTCAAGGCAGAAAAGGAATTCAATTTCAATATTGGGAAATAAAGAATGTGAAAAGGCAAGACAATAGTAAACAAGAGGGCAAGGATGAAGTTTAGTAAAGAGTGTATAAAAGTTCAGCTAATCAAGAGGTGGAAAGGCAATGACAAAAGATCTATTGGACAGAGGAATTGAATCGATAAGGAGGATTAACATGAAAGAACTTTAAGAAGACAAGAGGCAAAGAAAAAAAGAAGAAGCAAGAAGAGGAAGACAACAGAAGATCTGAAAGCATAGCCAAGTAAGCAATGCAACATAAAGTGAGGAGACTCAGAGAAAATAAATAAACAAAAATTAGCAATGTCTGGAAAACATAGAACAAGATATGGGATCAGGGATGAAAGTAAATATCCGAAACACACGTTCAAGATCATGATTATTTTCAACCTTGGGAGTCCAATAATAGTATGTAGGAGCATCAAGCTTAATTTTCATTATTCATTTGTGTGATCAGTGAGATTTTTCTAATTATTTTATAAATTATTTTGCTCATTTTTAATAAATTTAAAGAAAAATATGAAGGTAACATTATTGTAATTAATTGAGGATATAAGGAGTGAGTTAGGTGATAATTTAGGGATTAGGAATTCTTTAAACGAGACTGCTTAGTTGAGTCCGAAAAGTGATAACCATTTTAGATTTTGGTTGAGATTTGTGAGGTTTCTATGGATTGAAATAAATTCATAATTATGTATAAATCTGAGGATTGTGTGAGGTGATGAAAAACATTGAGGAATATATAAGAGATAAAAATGGTTTGAGAGTTTTTGTAAAGGGCCATATTTTAAAGGCCATCCATTTTAATATTCAAGCGTATGTTTTAAATCTGAAATTTATCAAGTTGGCTATATAAGAAACTTGGTTATTATTTGACATTCTCTTTATTTATATTTGGATTTGAATCTAAGCTTACTTATGAGATTTTGAGTTAACTTTTCACTAAAAGGTTGAAGAAGTATATTCTAGATACTAGGATCTGCTTAGCAGAATCAGCATCACCCCCTTTCTTGCACCTACCTCATTAACCGAATTACATACACGGATGGAGGCCACTCCGGAATTTTCGCATCATCTTGCATGCCAATAATGGTACCCAATCGCGTACTCGGTGGTCGCTCGATGGGTTCGATCATGAAGCCTGAGTGTTCTCGCTTCCACAAGGCCTGGGCTTTTTGTGTGCTTGCTCGCATCTCCCCCTCATACTTCTTACCAACGCGTAGTAGAGGGTCCGAATTCTCCTATGGGGTAACACTAATAATTGAAGGAATACACAAAATTGATGGGGATTCGATCTTGGATCCATAAGTAACCATCATGGACCAGGGCGAGCAATCAACGTACCGTACGGTCTATGATATTGTAGTGGTAGAAGTGCAAGATCCTGAAGTGTGTTTAAGAGCTCGAATCCCTAAGCAATATGCGTACCTATCACATGGGGACACATTGATTCCAACACCTTCATGTATTATGACAAGATATATCAGTTTTCAAAATAGGAATGCCTCCAAATCAAGCGGCTTCGCTGATCATTAAATTCTCACCTCATGGAGCCTTCCAAAGGCTCCGCCAATGACTGGGACCCTCACCTGGGCCGCCATGATCTCGTAGGTAGGTGTGCAAGCCATCGCACTCTTTCTGATGCATGTGGAGAACATGGTCGAACAAAGGGTGATAGCCAATTGATTGGTTTGGCTACCTAGGCCTCCTTTCCTTAGTAGGCGAGGTCGCTTTGCCGGTTTGGGCGAACGTGCCTGTGGCACCGTCCATGGGATTTACATTTTTATGGAGAAGTATGAGGCCTCACCCCAACCCATTCTCTGAGTTTCCCCTAACCCCCACACTTTTCTTTCCCCTCTTATTTGCTTGCTTCCACGAGAGATATAACTTCGCCTTCTGGTTCGACTTCTCCACTACTTCCTCGGCATTCTCGTTCCATCGAGGTCACCGAACTCGAGGCTTCAACGAGATTAGTGGCCATCATTTCGCACAGAAAATGAACTCGAGCTACTACCGCCGTAGGGTGGGATTCCTACACATGAAAGGGACGTACAGTAATATAAACTTTTAAAATGCAAACTGTTAAGCAAAAACACACTGGGCACAAACTATTAAAGTGATACGAAACCCCCGTTCGATCTATCCTTCGTTTATAGCCTTTGCGATCAACCAATGGTTGGGTAAAGCTTATCCATGTCTTCGGACTTTCAACAATCAGAAAGTATGCCAAATCGCCACTAAACGTATTTTTTTTTTGTCGTCCGTCTTTCACCTGAATCTTTAAATTTTTACCCCATTTTATTGTCTCTGTCTCGTTATTTTTCTACCTCCCAAGGTGGGACTACAGGCACACCTCTGCGTCCATCATGCCTCCTACACAAGGCATGATCACAGGTCACCTTGGCCTCATGCGTTTTTAAAGAGATTCTCCAGTTTTAGTGACATCTGTGTTAAGAATACCATATTTTACCATTGTCACATCCATTTCCACATTTTTATAGTTTGACTCAAATCGTCAAATTTTTCATCTAGAAAACACCCCAAACAAATTTTTTGTCCTCCTACCTCTTATCGCCCAGATGAGAAAATCTCCAGCTTTTCTCAAGTCCTATCTGTTTCAAATAAAACACCCTGCTCAGAACCTGCCTTAACTTGGTCTCCCCGCTATTATTTTGTATCCTCATATTCATACCATTCACTATCCAAAGGTTGACAAAGTTTCCGTTACTCTATCCGATCATCTTGTCATTTGAAAGCATGACTGCCTAAGAAAACACTCGAATAAAAAAGGAAAGTTGCTGTCCCTGTTACAAGGAAGCTAGGGAGTTTTTCCCTTAAGCAGATATCCAGCCAAAAGCCTTTGTCTAGTACCGTTACCAACCATGAACAGTTCCTTTTCGCAAAGCAAGCATTATGCTATCCAGGTCACACACCACTAAGAGTGCTTCATTGTTTCATTTCAGAAGAAGTTCATCAAAGATCCAAATCAAAGAAAGTGAAGGTTTTTCTACTATCCAAGAAATATGCTTAGATCAAAGTAAAATCTCCATGAAACACCAAAAGAATGCTGTTCCAAAGCATTTGTTTTTACATCTCCAGGTGTAATTAAATGATGATCAATGCATCAAGGAGGCCAGGCAAAATTTCAATGTGTCCTTCTATGCCGACTCTTAGTTTTCCATCAAGGAAAGTAAAGTACCGTAACTAAGAGAAGCAAGTGTACATGTTATAACCAAATGTCACCGAAGACAGTAGATCATTCCCCATGTGAAATGAACACAAAACCGAGTGATGCTAATAAACATTGGCCGCCCAATATTTCCAAAGGGCATCATCACGTAGGTCAGTAAGAAGATTGTACTTACTTCTTATGCTACCTTGAACTCCGGGATGTGAACATTTATTCAAAGGAAATTTCAAGGTACCCTGAAACACAAAGCCACAAGGGAAATTCTAGTTCAAAGGTGTCTACAATGCTGATCATTATCCTTATAAATTAAACTAATTTTAATCACTCCTAAAACTTCATGCCGTTGATAAGGATACCAAGCAAAGACATATATTGTAGAGTACATACAGTGTTGAAATAAAATGAAATTTCATGTGTATGATGATAACCTCCTTCATGAAAAAGCATATGGCACAAATACAACAAGAACCTCCTTCAAAACGTAGAGGTTAGGAAGACATTGTTGTGGCCTCTTTCACAAACAAGAAGAGGGCCAACATGTTCTTATGAATTTAGAAGCTGCTTTTGTGCCACCTCCAAATATGAAAAGAGGATGCATAATGTGATTAAAATTATGTTTAAGAAAGTTTTTGAAAGACAAGTTGAGGGCTGAGGGTATGACAATGAATGTAGGATGATATGTTAAAAGGTTCTCCTTTTCTATATCACAAGAAAAGGTTGACATGCTGGTGTTATAATTTCGATCTTGTGTTTATGGAAAATCTCCTTCAAAGGATAAATCAAAGGTTATAATTTTGATTAAAACAACCTCTTCTCGAATGTGAAATTGATAGACCAGTTTATTTCTAGTCATTTTTAAATCCATGTGTAAAGATTCATTCGCACAAAAGGTGTATGTGAAAAGGAATTTTTATTTTTACAGATCTCGCTATGGTTTATCATAGACTAACTTCCTCCAAGTGATGAATGTACGAAAGGCAAGCATCAAGAGATACTTTTTCAAACATCATTCAAAGGCAAAGTGTCAAGAAGAAACTAGTGATGAAGAAAGGCAAAGGACAAGAAGCAAAATAGTGATGATGAGGGACAAAGTAAAGACTCTAAGCATGACAAAGGGGGAATAGAATTGATGGTGAGAATAGAAGTCATGAAGATGAACATGATGGCAACAACACAGCTAGTATTGCAGACAGACAAAATAGTGAAGGAACGAACACAAGAAGCTATGAAGAAAGCAAGAAATTGTGAGATGAACAATATAGTTCTCAAAGAAAACAAACAAAGGAAAAATTAAAACGAACGATGATGAGGGTCACTAGAAGTCCTCAAAAGAGACACTTATGATGAGAAACAAGACAAATTTCTCAAGAAAGAAATGATGATGGCAAGAAAACACCAAACGTTGAGTATTCAAGTGGGTGATGGAGAAAAAGATCAAACAAATTCTAAGGGCGCCCAAGACCAATCAAGGACCAAGCTGATCAAGTGAAAGTAATGAAACCTCCCTCTTTTCTCCTCCACACAACCAAGAGCATATGCTAGTTTCCTCTCCTAGACAAGGGGCCATGACTCTTCCTCCAAAAGTGGTGAAGCCTAGAAACACTAGATCAACAAAGAAGAAGATCACTCCAATAGTGACTAGCAATGTCACAAGAGCACTAAGAAGTAGAGGCAACCGCCTAAAAAGAGTATTGTTGAATTTCCAAAGAGGAAGAGGACCAAGAATTCTATCCAAGGCAAGGGGAAAGAAAAGAGGAGAGTAGTCAGAAAAAATAAAGGAGTTTGACATCATCCAAACATAGACAAGGATGATGGGGACATAAAGCTAGTAATCTTGGAGGCTCTTCTACAAAATAGAGAGGCCCAACTAAGGACCTACAAGCTGATATAGCACCATGACCTCATACATGTTCTACGTATGAAAAAAAACAAACAAATGAGTGGTCAAATGGCAGCTTTATGAGGTCTCGGCTTTCAAATACCAAAGGGAAGCCTACAAAGCACAAGTCAAGCTGAAGAGCTATAAGAGTTCTGATGATACCGAATAAGAAGAGCAACAATGAGAAAGAGACCTAGGAGTATGGGGTGTGAAGAAAGCTTGAGAAAAAAATAAGGAAGAAGAGGCAAATTTCTTGTTCGAGTTTATCCTCTTACTCAATTTCTTGCCCAAGAAATAGAAAATAATAGAGAACCATGCCTTGAAAGGGCCAACAAGAATTTGGAGGATAAGTTAGGAGAAAGCTAACAAGAGACTTGAGTCTAGAAAAGAAGATGACCGGGCACTACAAGAAGCTGAACCAATTTGCCCAAAAAGCTCAAACTTGCTCAAGAAAGGCTCACAAGGTCGCCCAAAGAGGCGCCTGTGAGAAAAGTGGAGAAAGGCACATTAGCACTCGAAATCTTGGCCTCAAATTCGTTACATGCTTCTAATAACCCATGAGGGATTTGCTTGCCAAAATTGAGCAAATTTTGACAAGATTTTGTTTTTTTTTTGTTTTTTGGCCATAATTGCACATTTTTCAAGGCACTCGCCATGGGTGGTAGGAGCATCCTCAACTCATGAAAGTAATTTTTTTTGATGGAATAAATTTAGGGGCAGCTACCACAAATTTTCGTATCCAAAAGAGGTGTTTTGGTCCCCAAAGAGGCGAAAAAACAATGATTTTTTTAACTTTCTTCCTATATCACCAAGCAAGAGCTACTTTTTTGTTTTTTTTTGTTTTTTCCACTCAATCCACTTTTTGACATACTTATAGGGATCAGCTTTGGAATATTCAATTAGTTCTCGAAACTAGACATCTAGGCTTTCCAACGAGCCATCACACCTTGTTTTGACATCGTGAGGTCCCTCAAACGTTGTCTACAAGACAGGAATTTTCATCGCTATGTTCCCGTAGCATTTTGGCAAAAAAGGTAGTTTTCTCAAGTGGCTTATCCAAATGTGCATTAAGCCTTTTTGGCCATTTTCAAATATGAAAAGTCAATTTTATTTTTAGTATTTTAAGATATTTTTAAAGATATTTTTTTGCCTAGCTGTAAAGCCAAGACAAAACGATATTTGTAATAGGCCAATGGTCTTCTAGATGCTCTTGGATAGTTTCTTACTCTTTAGCCTATATATTCCAAGAGATTTGTTGTGAGTCAACATGATTAACTTGATGACATAGAGAAATACATGATATTACAAGCTTTGAAGAAACACTTTGTCTCCCGATGTGATGATTTCTTGTTTGTCCTTGATAATGGAAGAGGAATGTTTGTTGATTCCTTGGCTCGGTAAATGGTATAGTGTTCCTATCTCAGATAAAAGTTTATTATCACACATTTTTCCATGTTTCTTGCTTGTTGTAGGTCAAGAAAGAACAGATTGAGACATGCCCATGGAGGCACTCTCAAGTTTCGATTTCATTACAACTTCTATGTTTTTTCTTTATTTATATGTCGAATAATTCTTAACTCGCTTCTTGATACCCTAAGAACATGTTATGAATTTCATTAATGGTTATGCATGCTATTTCAGTATGATCTAAGGTATGCCCCCGCTTACTCATAGCTATCCAAAACCCTATCATCAAAACCTTTCTCGAATGTTTGATTGTCCTAGTTGAACCAAAGAGACTTGTTTCGATCTCATTTCCCTTTGCCTATGCTTCCGAAATCTTAGTTCAAAGTTCCCGATAGCTCAAAATATGATGTCTAGGATTTCCCTCTTCAGGATTGAGTTGTTTGTTTGACTTATTTGTTTTCCCCTGAAACTAAGGTGATTTTCCCCAAAGTTATAGGGTCTTATACTTCTATGTATCGCATGAATGTTTATTTATGACTTCACGAATTTCATCTATAGTGATTACTTGTTAGCCCTACCATGGATATTTGCCGTAAAATATTCGGATTAAAATTTCTCTTTTGTCTTTCACAAAATTAGTAACCATCCCATTTCACTCCACCTAAAGAATCCATTTTACCTCGACCAAATCGGCCCCGCAATATACCTCGTACACCCTTTATATGCATTTCCCCGACCTTATCGACCCCATAGCCCGGCTTTATCCGACAACATTTTTATCTATTTATCCTTTGACTTACTTCTCCCTCAAAAAACCTAAAACAAAACCAAACATACTGCATAAAGGAAGCCTAAAATCATATACATATAAAGCAAACAAGTTTACATCCTTTCGCACAAACAGAGAGTCTTCCTAAGTCTAGAAGGCTAGGTCCTTCGCCTTCAAAGTTGGTTTGATGTTACCCTAAGACCATATTTGCCATCCACTAAATCCACGGACACCAACATAATGGCGGAGTCACTATGGGGAATTCTTGAGTTAGTGACAATCTAAGTACACCTTAGACTCCAAAATCCCTTTGTCTTGAAGACATCTAGTGAATCACACCCCATCACCACACTAACATACGATGGTATCATGGTGGGACCTACCGAGTACATGACAGTTTAGCAAACTCTTGTAGACTCATTAGTCCTTCAAAATTAAACTCAAACAAACGTACTAAAGAATCATTTAGAGTAAACTCTTATTGTTTCACCATCTTAGCAAAGTGATGAATCAAAGCGAATACTCCTACAAACTAGCCGCATATAAACTCAAAAAACCCCAAAAACATCCCTAGATTTGCTTTTTCCCGCTATTGGTGGTGTACCATAAGTACATATCTCTAAACAACAAACATCCACTTGGCGACTCCACTAGCCTGCAGAGGCCTAGTACTCCATAAAAAACCAAAATTTCATAAATCATACCATTTCATTGACTCATCTTTCCCAAAAATCAAAGCCCGCGATGTAGCCTTCCGAAATCGCTGACAAACCAAGCACAACTTAGGGATTCAAAAAAACTTCATATAAACATAGGAAATCACCGTAATAAACTGCCGATAGAACCATATTTCTAAACAACCTAGAAAATCATTGTTGAAACTAAGTTTTTAGTCATTCTTGCAAGTTTCCACATAAAAGTTTTCTAGAAAACATTTCTAAAAAGCATCTTTTTCAAAGATGAAAATCATAAATCTTCAAGAAAATCCACTGGCGACTGATTTCATTTGTTTTCGAATTTCATTCTTCACATTGGGGAAACCCCCGAGTAAAGACATCCATCCAAAACAATCACAACTATCACCCTCTCTCAACTTTGACTTTGAAATCCGGCTTCATGAAGAATTAATACCGTATCTCACCCCGACCCAAATCCCCCTATCATAGCGTCGTAATTTACCCAGAAAATATTTTATGGAAAAATTATGAACCGGTAACTTAGCTACCGATAGGACCATCCACAAAGCAAGCTCGTACTTGAACACCTTACACTTCGCAAGATCTCTACGACTTTGATTTCAAGAAAGACCCTTTTGTAAAGCAAGTCGTTATATAAAATCAACCTTGATGATCTTGAGCCCTTATATTTGGTACCGCAGTCCTGTAGCAGATAGCTTCACCACTACACCTCCTGATTTTCAAATTTTCTCCAATTATTTTACTGTAACAATGCCAAATCGTCGAATCGCCTCGACAAGTCCAAGTATCACGACACCTTTTCATCACCACTATGCAAATCACCTCATCCCATACCACAAACCTCATACTATAAATCTACCATTCGCTCCCCATCATGGCAGCTTGGTATGTGCTTCTGTTACCATTGCCTTTCGGTACCTTTTGCAAAATGATTACCATCCCAAATCCACACCACCGGAATCGAGGCCACTACTCTGTCAAATGAAGATGTAGATAAGATCAATTAATGCTTTTGACTACATGGAACTAGAAGATGAAACCATAAAGATGAGAATGTTCGCCCAAAGCTCAAAGTGAACCCAAGAAATGGTTTAAAATCTAGCTCCTAATGTCAAAGATACATGATCCTATCATTTTACCAAACTTTCATAAACATGTGGGAAATCAGAAAACCCATCCAAATCCTTTCCGAATATAAAAATCTTAAAAGGAATATGGGGAAAAGTGTTCAGAACTATTGCACTAGATTCCCAATGCTGTCTATAACGCCCCACCTCACATGAAACCTCTCCACTCTGGCTTGGCACTAGTGGGAATTTTCCAAAGGTTTCGATCGAGATATGACATATCAAATAAGAGAAAGAGACCCCGCAACTTGTGGGTATCAAATGCAAAAAGTAGCCGTCAGCGTCGAAAGAGCTAGGATAAGATCGTAAAAGAAATTCACATATCGTGATGAGGTCATGCCTTCGCTTCTCCTCGTATCCTAGAATAGAAAACTCCGAAGTTAGATTCATGGAAAAAAATGTGGGAAAGAACAATATGAATGAAAAAAAAAAAGCACTCCTCAAGGACAACCAACCAAACGCTCAAAACGGTAAACCGGAACCAAAAATTTAGAAGAGACTCCGCTGTATCAAAACCAAGGGAAAATGACCAACAGACGAAGCCACATTTCAATGAAAACTATGTTGAGGCAGGCAGAAAGATATATGGAACCACTTGATGAAAATCATTTAAACTTGATAAAGTTCCGATAGCGAGGGTGAGTGTTTTCCTCATTTAAGAAGAAGTTTTCTTCTCCTCAATTTAGAATGAAGCAATGAGGAGAACTCAAGACTTTATAGGATTGCAAAATTCCATAATGAAGCCCATAGGCAATACATGTGATCTTAGGAGTAAAGAAAAACCACAAACTCTAAGAAAGGTAGCCTGTGACATTGTTATTACTAAACCTCACATACCATTCTTTAAAAGAACAACAAGATAGTAACAAAATCATGGCTAAGAAAAACCGACCAAAAACAAAGACAAAGCTAAATGAAAACGTTGATCCAAATCGTCCTAGTACCTCTACTAAGATTCCTAAAATAGTTGTATTGAACAAAACCCCAATCAAAGTCAGCAAATTAAAAATATAGAGAAATTCATGGCTGAAAAAACCGAAGCAAATCTATCTAAACTACAAGCACCTTTAGTTTCAAAGGAGAAGTTGCCAAGATCAAGGTAACTATACCCCTCAATCGAGCTAAGAATAACAGAGGTAGGTACAGATCTCATATTTTTAAAGTCTTAAACATATATAAAATGATGCGTATACTTTAAATATAATAGACAAAAACTCTGAGCTTTTTTTTTTTTTTGGTCCCACGATAGAAGGAGAATACCAAGAGGAACTCGTTTCCCCTATTCTACGTAAGTTTGAACATCCAGACAAGGTATTACATAATGCCATGTTAGATTCTCAAGGGCGCTTCCCATAACCTCATGCCTAAAGTAGTCATGGAGAGTTTAGGCCTAGAGGTAACCAAACCCTACAAAGACTTGTACTCATTCGACTCAAGTAGGTCAAATGCTTAGGTTCAATAAAGAATCAGAGCCATCCTAACACAAATACCACTAAAATCCTAGTCATGGATGTGGTAGTAGTTGATATCTTCCAAAATATGGAATGCTATTATCGAGATCGTACGTAAAATACAAGGTAGCTTTCCAAATGGACATGTCATTTGCTACCATCCCGCTTTTTAACTAGACTAGAGGTTGTATTGTAAACCTACATGAAATATATGGTGAGCAACCTAGATAGGCCAAACAACACCTGCATGATTCCATTCATTCCAATTTAGATTATTTTATCTTATATAATGAAAGTGATATAACATGATAAAAGAAATGAAGAATATTCCAAACCATCAACAACATTTTCATCCCTAGATAAAGAAAATGATGATCAAATCTCTAAGAAACTTGGAAATGCCTTTAGTAACATGCATGAAAAAGAAACTCTTTGGCATATAAGTCATACTAGTTTCCTTGTGGTAGAACTCGGTTCAAAATGCATTCAGATACACAATACTAATGAAGGTCATTCTTTCTATTTAGAATTCCAATGTACCAATAACATCGTGGAATATGAGGCCCTTCTCTCGATCCATACTTAAAGACTTAGACGCTAAGAAAATATCACCAGGGAGACCCGTAACTTGTGAATAGACAAATCAAACGTGAATACTCGAAAAAAACCTAAGACCGAGAGAATATATCATGGCACTATACATCTCAAACCTTCGAAAGATATGAACTCACTTATATTCCTAGACTCAAAATATTTTGAATAATGAGCTTCATTATTGCATAATGGCCAAATACATGTTAAGAAAAATATGATTCAAAGCCAAACATCGCCCTATTAAAAGATTGCTAAAACTATTGACGCTAGCAAATATTCACTATGACAAATGTTCTGATGATTTTTGCACTGTAGGTGTTGAATGAAATGGAATAAAACAATGAAAATTAAGAAAAGAAGTCTCAACCTTATCAACCCTATAGTCAGCTTGATGTAATAATATTTACTATCTATAAAGATATTTATTTATTATTAATTATCATAGGATCAGATATTCCGTGATAATAATTATCAATACTTATAGATTGTTGTTGAAGTAGGATTGAATGATTGTATAAAGGATTACAGGTCTTGTTTGCATATATCTATAGGTTGTGTACTTTCGGATCCATCCTTCTTTGCAGATATATCCAAGAATGCCTATAAAGCCAATCTCTGCTAGAAATAATTTATTCTACATCGAGCACAGCTGGTAGGAAATTTAATTGCAGCAGCTTTGTTTTCTGGTGCCTAAGTATTGAAAATGTCTAATCCTTTCTATACCTAATATTATGCTCAATTATGTTTCATGGAAGGATCAAGATGGAGGCAGATAGAAGATGACCAAGGAGCTCAGAGATACGGAGGTTCAAAAAGCCCACGATCCCCGCCGAAGTCAAGGATGTGGCAAAAGAAGATGGTGAAATGTCGATCTGATGCCAGGATCATATCAGAGCCTGGGAATACATGGAAAGGTTTCCATTCTGTGAAAGATTTGATGGATCTATTCCCAGAGTAAGAGGACAAGAAGGGCTGAAGAGAAAGTCAGGAATATCAAGATGGAGAGCAGCAGAGAAAGACGTTAAATACTACGAACACTTCAGGATGAGCTGGAGTAAGGATCATTTAAGATGAGGACAGGCGACTTAGCCTCAGTCAAGGCTCTGGCACTCATATCAAGATAGCACAATGGTTGGGAGCAATGAGTGGAGCAGCCTGGGCAGATTCATGCAGCATATGGATGGTTATATCTATCACATTGACCTTCACCAAAGGTATCGGCGAAGAAAATTGCTTTTGGTGGCTAAAGTAAAGAAGGGGAAGGGTAAGAAACTTCCTTACCTGGTGAAAAGGAGCAGCTAGATATGTATGCAGCGAAGTGTTTTCTTTACCGCCATGATCACGATATTATGCTACCAATTGTCCAAAGAAGAGTTCTAAAGGAGACGGCGCATAGCTGGAAGCTTGAATATCGCATGCTTGCAGGATATGTATTCTTGGATTAGTTGTGCGCTATTTCATGACGGGAGATTGATTTGTTCGGGACCGAGGACAGATTTGGGTGTACATCGAGACAGATGATGCAGATACAGTATATTTAATGTACTTACTACATTCTTTCAGAGCCTGGTAAGCCTCAGAAGGATCATGCATAGCACCGACTGAAGAAGAAATTGGCCGCGGGTTTACGCTGGAGGATAAGGGTAGGCCTGAAATGCAAGGAAATCATTCCTCGCCAAGAATAAGACTATCGAGAGACCCGCAAGATAGGGGTTCGAATCCAAGAATCCTTTATCGTTCTGCGGTGCAGATTTAAGAAAGAAGACATGGGGTGGGAGAAGTGGTGGTTTCCGTGATTTATTTAGTATGGTTCCAGTGCGACAGATTGGGCCAGCTCACATGCTTGAGCATTGCTGTATCTTCATTGCGTTCTTAAGGGCGAATTTTCGCGCTGCCAGGACAGCGCGTACCGGGGAAGCATGAAATCCACTTCACGCAGAAGGATGAACGCTGCCACCTTACGATCCTTGAGAGAGTTCACATGACGCAGTGGTCCTTTCGCCGCTTCACGAACAGCATAGCATTATGATTTAATACACTGAAAGTGCCGGGATCTTCTTCACGAAGAAGAGCCATTACACACATGTAGTGCCCCTGAGTTTAGTGCACGTACGAGAAGGAGTCGCGGAAGAAGGTGATTTTCTTAGCGAGTGATAACGCATGGCAATTATCTCGACAATTCGTTGATTTTCGCTAGCCGCTGCAGGGATTCACGGAGAGATCTACGCATTCCCCATAACTCCACAACAAGAATCTGCGGCGCCGGTTTTGGGCAACAACGAGTCGCAGCCGCATAAAGCATGCCATGATTGTGGCCTACTTTCTACTGCGGGTTGAGGCATGTATTGCTAACAAGGTATGCGCGTATTGTCTCATTAGTAATTTCTGCATGAGTATCGGTGAAGTTTATCTGCAAGAGGCTCAGATTCCATTTATGGATTTTTTGGGCCTTTCCTCGCTATTATGCATGTGACGAAGGAAGTCGATTGCCGAGGTTGAATATCAGTTTGTAGCTGGCGATATTCGGGTGCGTATTTGTCGCATGTCTAGCATTGTTGTGCGATGCGATATCAAGTTTTAGGAGGAGAAAGCCATGCCGCAGCCTCGCTTGGAGAGGGAGTTACATTCGCATGCAGCATGTGAGGAGTCAGTATTCCTAAGGAGGAGCTCGATAAAGGGATCGTTTCGCCAAAGAGGAGCAGGAGGTGGAAGGTTCACCATGTAGCCGCCAACTACTGTAGGTGCATGTATTATCTGGCAATGCCTGGGGATGCGAAAGGTTGGGGACTACCTATACATACGCATGGCGCGCCACGGAGGCCGCGTAAGATCGGATTCGCTAGCGGTTTGCGAGTCAATAGATGGTACAACTCTTTTGAGGAAGTTGCAGAGGAACCCTATTGTTGATGTTACATCGAAGAATATACTGACCGCCAGAACATGCATGGGAGATTGTTCTAAGATCGGTGTAGGCATGGCCCACGATGGATCTACAGTGAAGGAGTGCGGAAGGAAGGCAAGATAGCTCAGTGGCTTTTCATTTGGGAGTCGGTAGATGACTATGAGGAGATCTTCAGCATTCCTCATTCCCAGCAGGCTTCTTCCATACAGACATTTTTTCTCACGTTAGAGATAGTGAGACATTCATCAGATGGAGACGCGTTTCAATGGAGTTATTGAGGAGGTGTAATATGTTTTCACCGAAGGTTCTCGGTGACCTCGCCAAGCATGTGCCGACCAAGAGAGTACTGCCGAAGTAGTACACTGCAGCTAAGGCCATTCTGAGAGCTGCTTCATTACTGTGCTTGGATTCTCCAAGAGTGACAGGCCTGTAATTATTGTGGTGAGGAAGTCGCTGGATCACTGTAATTATATTTAGATGATCTGATTTTGATCGGGCGCGATGAGCAGCTAGATATTTTCATGTAAGTGCGAGGTGATCTGACCCAGAGTTTGAGATGCTATCTCATTTTCTGATTGAGATTATAAAGAGCGGTGGATCGCTTAGCCAGTGAGTATGTCGCCGAGACTGAGAGGTGCCCACCAGCTGCAGGCTTGCTGATTATTCTTCTCGGGGTGGTTGAGGAAGGAGGATGCTATTAAATGGTGTAGGAGCACGTTTATCGAGAGCAGGGGAGGTCGCTATGTATTCAATAATAGCACGAATTTATTATTGCTATAAAGAAGCACCAGTTGCAAGCTATGGTTAGTTTACTAAGTTTGCAGTAGCATGTATCGCGTTATATTAGAGGCAGATGATATGGTCTATGGTATAGACAGAGATGGAGCTTAGCTTTGCCATACTGACAGATAGCGGTGGAGCTCAATGGACAGAAGAGCACTGAGGTGAGCGCATCGTCGATAGTAGTTTTCAGAGCAGTAGCAGAATTGCAGACCAAGCCAGTTAGGCCGAGCAGGTATTGCTTGCCGCATGCTTGGATGAGGAATCCTTCGGCAGATTGTTCGTGTTGCATTTGAGCCTACAAGAGTTTCATCGTGATAACGATTGCATTAAACTCAATGACAATCTAGTATTTCATGATAGACTAGTCATCGGTTATCGCAGTATCATCATGCCACAAAATGGACCATGCTTATATGTTATGCATTTTAGGATCAGATTATCCGATGACGCTGCCAGAGCGTTCGGTTCATTGCAGGTAGCTGTGGCTACCCATATCTTGTTGAGAAGTGTTGAAATGGCAGCAAGATGATGGAGCTGCGGAATGAGTCGCCATTTATATATTGTGCAATTACAAAAAATATTTTTAGATCATGTCTATCTTTAGATATATGTCCGGACAGAGATGATCTTGGAGTATTGTCATTGCAAAATATGGGACTTATCTATAGGCCTAGTCTATGACGCCTAAATATGGAAGTCAGTCATTATTTACCTAATAATATTTGGATTCTAAACTAAATTTCGCTTGAAAAGCACTCGCCTAAGCTCAGAGTGGCCTGTATTCGAAAGAGGAATTACGCTATTCCTATGGTTTAAGAGTTACATCTCATGGTTGAATTCAAGAAGAGATGCAGTTTCAGTGAGTTCACGAGACAAATAGTGGAGCCGCTGCCGGCCACTTCTAGTTGAATCGCTGAGATTTCATTTAATCCAGCTAATCAATCCAAGTTATGAGTGAAATTATTTAATTCATTAATTAGTAACTCATTATCCACCAGAACATCACACGATACATGATTGTTTCCGTTGGAGATAAAGGAAAGAGGTGATGAGCAGTGGAGTTAGCTATCAGCTATATTGTGATGAGATTTATCACACTTGAGGATTCTCCATGACATTGAACAAGCCAAGGATATTCAAACCTGACTTATTGAGGCCGTGCCATGATTGTGCAATAGAGGCAAGGAAATTAAGGCAGAGTTTGGAATCCAGAACCTTGCTCAAAACCAAGTTAGTTTGTGTGTGTGCAACTTTATGAGAAACTACTGAGTACTTGTGAGGAGTATCGCATCGAGATTGTTACATGATTGTAATATGTACACAATATCGTGTTTCGTTACATAGTTTCCATACATAATGTGTGTGCATGTGATGTCTGATGTTTATCGCTATTTTATTTCCGCATGTTTGATGATCCGAGTGGAAGAGATTATGTTGCATATGAATTCAATTATATGGTATCGTGATAGTTCCGTTGATAATTAATCATTATTCAGCAAATTTCTACATCGGTATCTACGAACTCCATGCGAAGAAATTTGACAGCAAGTATTTTCAGATACTTAATTATTTGCCTCTAAATTTGACAAATGTCTACTTAAGAAATTTCTACTTAACAAGAAGTGTAGAAATTTGCTGAATAATGATTAATTATCCATAGAGACTATCCTAATCACATATCAATTCGAATTCATATGCAACACATAATCTCTTCCACTCAGATCATCACACATGCGGAAATAAAAACAAGCGATAGCACATCAATTCATCATACACATTAACACAGTATGTATGGGGAAAGCTTATAGCTGAAAACCCCGCAGCTATTGTGTATATTATAATGGAGAAATCATGTAACAAACTCAATACAATACTCCTCACAAGTACTCAGTACTATCTCATGAAGTTACACACAAACTAGCTTGGTTTTGAACAGGTTACTGGTTCAAAACTCACCACTAATTGCCTTGCCTCTATTGCACAATCATGGCCTGTCTAAATAGAGATCCAAGGTTCGAATCTCCTTGGCTTGACAGTGCAATCATCATGGGAAATTCCTCCAAGTGTGGTGCAAATCTCATGCACAACTGATGTCGCCACTGATAGCTAACTCCACCCTTTCATCTACCTCTTTTACTAGTCTCCATTGAACTGTCCATGCACTGTAGTGAAATGATGTGTTCTTGAGTTGAATAATGAGTTACTAATTAATGAATTAAATAATATTTAATTCACTCCACTCATTGCTAGTTGATTAGCTAGTTAAACTAATCTCAACTAGTTCAACTAAGTTAAACCGAACACAACTCCACCAACTGTCTCATCAACTCCACCAAACTTCTGCCACTGAAGTCCTAACTGAAGTCAACCATGCATGAGCTCACCAAACCCCTAGGAATATCGTAATTCCTCTGTCAGATGCATGAGCCACTTCCAAGGCTCGAACTGAAGTGCTCCAAGAGAGTAAACTGAAGTTTATAGTCCAAATATTATTAAGGGTAAATAATATTTGACTTCCCCATTTTAAGGAGAGGCGGTCTAAAAATAGACTTCGACCTATAGGTCCAAAAAATAGAGGTCCATCTATTTTTACCAACATGACCAATACTCCAAGAATAACATAGTGCAATCCTCGGACCATGCTCCATATGTCTAAAAATAGACATAGTCTAAAAATAGACTTTGCGCCAGAATTTGCCTGCGGGCCCACTTAGTGAAGGCGACTTCATTTCACTAAGCTCCATCATCTTGCTGCATTTTCAACACTTCCTCTCAGCAAGATATGGATTATCTGCAACCCCTATCCTGCCTCTGTGGAATTCGAACTTTCTCCTGGTGAGCGCCTTCGTCAGGATGTCGGCATCCTGATCCTCCGTGGGAACATATGAAAGCATCATGATTCTCCGCTGAACACAATCTCTGATATGATGGTACCTGATGTCGATGTGTTTGGACCTATCATGAAATACTAGATTGGCCGAGAGTTTAATGCAACTCTGGTTATCATGGTAGATCACTGTAGGCTCCAAATGCAACCTGAACAATCCTGCGAGGATCTTCCTCATTCAAATAGCCTCGCATGCAGCCAAGCTAGCTGCCATGTACTCGGCCTCTGCTGAACTGAGTGCCACGGATCTCTGCTTCCTGCTGTACCAGGAAACTGCTGTCGACCCAATGCTGAAAACTCCTCCAGATGTGCTCTTCTAGTCCGTTGGGCTCCCTGCCCAATCTGCATCAGTGAAGCCAGAAAGCTTCGCTCCATCCTCCTGTCTGTACCATAGACCATATCCCGATGTGCCACTAAGATAACGCAATACATGCTTGCCTGCCTTCCAAAAGAGCTTGGTAGGCTTAACCATAGCTTGCGAAAGCTGGTTAACATCATAGCATATATCGGGTCGTGTATTGACCAGATACATAAGCGACCCCACCAACTGTCGATAGACAGTGGCATCCACTACCTCCGCTGAAGTAGCATCCTCCTTCCTCCAACCACCAGGAAGAGGAGTGTCAACAGGCTTGCAGCCTTGCATGTTGAACCTCTCAAGAATATCCCGAGCATACTTTCCCTGAGAAATAAACAGTCCTCCGCTGCGCTGCCAAATCTCCAATCCCGGGAAATAATGAAGGATGCCCAAGTCCTTCATCTCAAACTCTCGTGCAAGATCCTCCTTGCATGAAAGTATCAACTGCTCATCGCCAGTCAAAATTAGATCATCTACATACAATACGATGATCAACAGCTTCCCCTCCACCACAATCTGGTACAGGTTTGGATCCGCCTCACTCTTGGAGAATCCAAGCCCGGTGAAGTAGCTGTCTATCCGAGTGTACCAAGCACGAGGTACTTGCTTCAGCCCATACAATTCTCTCTTGAGTCAGCACACATGCGACTCACTGCTGAAGATCTCGAAACCTTCAGGCTGCTCTATGTACACCTCCTCCTCAATAACTCCATTGAGGAACGCAGTCTTCACATCCATCTGATGAATGTGCCACCCCATCTGCGCTGAGAGAGCAAGGATCGTCCGTATGGAAGAGTACCTTGCGACAAGTGCAAAGGTCTCCTCATAGTCAATCCCCTCGATCTGTGAAAAGCCACGGGCGACAAATCTCGCCTTGTACTTCTCCACACTCCCGTCAGCCGCCTGCTTCACCTTGTAGATCCATCGCGAACCCACCACTGATTTCCCAACCGGTCTTGGGACAATCTCCCATGCACTGTTCCCGACGATCGAATCATATTCCTCGATCATGGCATCAACCCATGCGGGTTCCTCCACAGCTTCCTCAAAAGAGGATGGCTCTGTCACAACACATTGACTCACAAGAGCCATGTATCCAGTGTACCGATCCGGTGACTGTCTCTGTCTGCGCTGTGCCGTAGGTGGTCCTACAACCTTCTCTGCATCCCGAGCCAGTCGCTCAGCTTCTGTAGTGCGCATGCGCCCTCTGATGGTTGGCGCTGCCTGGGTGGTTTCTTCCACCTCCCGAACCTCCTCTTGTGGCTGATCTCTTCCACCTCCCGAACCTCCTCTTGTGGCTGATCCACATCTGGAAGCTCCTCCTTAGGAACTAACAGCTCCTCATCTGCATGCAAGTGTAGCTCCCTCTCAAGCGAACACTACATGGCTTTCTCCTCCTGAAATTTTATATCCCGTCGCACAACAGTCTTGCGACTGTCTGGCACATACACTCGATAGTTATGAGGTGTATCAGTGTACCCCACAAATATTCCAACTTCAGCAGTTGGATCCAGCTTCCGTCTCGCATCCTTCGTCACATGCATGTAGACAGGAGATCCGAAAATCCGCAAATGGGAAATATCAGGCCTCTTGCCAGAATAAGCCTCCTCTGGTGTACTCATGCCAAGAACCTTGTGAGGAAAACGGTTCTGCACATACACTGCTGTATTGCATGCCTCAGCCCACAAGTGAAGGGGTAGGCCCTGATCATGCAACATCGCCCGTGCAGCACCCAAGATCGTTCTGTTCTTCCGCTCAGCCACCCCGTTCTGCTGTGGGTTATGGGGTGCGATGAGCTCTCTCCGAATCCCTTCTGCGCTGCAGAACTCCTTGAATTCAGCCGAGATGAATTCACCAACGTTATCACTCCTTAGAGCAATCACCTTCTTCCCCGACTCCTTCTCGACCAGTGCTTTAAACTCACAGAACTTCGCGAATGTATCGCTCTTCTTCTGCATGAAGAAGATCCAGCACTTTCGAGAGAAATCATCAAAAAAGATCACATAATACTTGTGCTTTGCTATCGAAGCAACTGAGAAAGGACCACACACGTCTGTGTGAACTCTCTCAAGGATCGTCGTGGCGCGACTATCCTTCTCGTGAAAGGTGGCTTTCACATACTTCCTTAAAGTACACCCCTTGCACTGATCTGACTGCGCAAGAGTGCCCTTAGGAAGTCCAGTAGATATCTGCTGCAGAATCTTCAAAGCTCCATGGTGAAGGTGGCCCAATCTCCTGTGCCACAGTTCACCCTCATCATCCCGGCTCACCACTTCTCCTGCCTTGCATGCCATAGCTGCGCAGCCATCTACCTGCAACTGATAAAGGTTCTTGGTTCGAACCCCTATCTTCCGGGTCTCTCCAGTAGTCTTATTGCACAGGAATGCTTTTCCTTCGCTGAAGACCACATCATACCCCTTATCCTCCAACATCGCCACAGAGATCAAGTTCTTCTTCAATCCAGGTACATGCATGACATCCTTCAATACAAAGGGCTTACCAGACTCCCTCTGAAAGGATATGGTACCGATACCAGTCGCACTGTATCTACCATCATCGCCCATCTCGATGTGCACACCCAGATCTTTGTCCTCCAGATCTAAGAACAAATCCCGATCTCCCGTCATATGAAATGACACACCGCTGTCCAAGAACCACACCGATCCCATCACACTTGAAACCAAGCATGCGATCAATGAAAATTCAAGCTCGAACTGTGAAGCCAAAGCTTCTCCATCTGCAGATCTTCCCGCTTGCTTTTTTTTCTTCTTCTTTGGACAATTGGTAGCATAATGTCTGTGATCATGGCAGTGAAAACACTTCACTTTCGCCATATCCTGCTTCTTTCCCTTTGCACCGAAATGAGAAGTTTTCTTACCCTTCCCCTTCTTTTCTTTGGCCACTAAAGCACAATTTTCTTCATCAGCTCCCTTTGATGAAGATCCATCATGAGTAGTCCTCCTTATCTCCTCCTGCATGAGATCTGCCCAAAGGCGCTCCCATCCCGGCAGCTTCTCCCGACCATTGACACTATCTTGACATGAGTTCCAAGCCTTCGGAAGATCAAGGAGAGCCAGGTCGACCATGTCCTCATCTTCGACAGTCACCCCCACACTTCCCAGCTCATCTCTGCACTGAGTGAACTTCGTGAGGTATTTGGCGATACTGTCGCCCTTCTCCATCTTGATGTTCCTGAGCTTATCTTTGAGCACCAACTTCCTTTGGTCACTCTTACTCTGGAATAGATCCGTCAAAGCTTTCCACATTAAATATGGAGAAGCCTTTCCATGCAGGCTGGATACAATATGATCCTTGACGCCCTCCAACAAGATCCTTCGACATTTCGCCATCTTCTTTTGCCATGCTTCGACTTCAGCAGGATCAGTGGGCTTTTGGACATCCGTATCTACGAACTCCTTCAGACCATTATCTTCTAATACCGCCTCCATGCGATCCTTCCATGCAACATAATTCGAACTGCCTTCAAGAGCATATTCGAGTCGCAAACCGTTGAAAGACATTTTCAACACTGGCACCAAGAAAACAAAACTGCTGCAAAATTTCGAATTCCACCTCAAATCTCAACCGCTCTAGATCTATGAGAACAAATTATTTCTAGCACAGAGATTGACTGCAAGGGGCATTTACCAGACCTTTCACTTTCCGAAGAAAGATGAATCCGGAGGCTACCTGGCCCGCATGCAGACTCTGTCTACCGAAATAAGTTTGTAATCACTGTGATGATCAATCTCCGCTTCAATAGCTCCGATACCATGTAGAAATTTGCTGAATAATGATTAATTATCCACCGAGACTATCCCGATCACATACAATTCGAATTTATATGCAACACATAATCTCTTCCACTCAGATCATCACACATGCGGAAATAAAATCAAGCGATAACACATCAAATCATCATACACATTAACACAGTATGTATGGGGAAAGCTTATAGCTGAAAACCCCGCAGCTATTGTGTATATTATAATGGAGAAATCATGTAACAAAATCAGTACAATACTCCTCACAAGTACTCAGTACTTTCTCATAAAGTTACACACAAACTAGCTCAGTTTTGAACAGGTTACTGGTTCAAAACTCACCACTAATTTCCTTACCTCTATTGCGCAATCATGGCCTGTCTAAATAGAGATCCAAGGTTCGAATCTCCTTGGCTTGACAGCGCAATCATCATGGGAAATTCCTCCAAGTGTGGTGCAAATCTCATGCACAACTGATGTCGCCACTTATAGCTAACTCCACCCTTTCATCTACCTCTTTCACTGGTCTCCACTGAACTGTCCATGCACTGTAGTGAACTGATGTGTTCTTGAGTTGAATAATGAGTTAATAATTAATGAATTAAATAATATTTAATTCACTCCACTCATAACTAGTTGATTAGCTAGTTAAACTAATCTCAACCAGTTCAACTAAATTAAACCGAACACAACTCCACTAGCTGTCTCATTAACTCCACCAAACTTCTGCCACTGAAGTCCTAACTGAAGTCAACCATGCGTGTGCTCACCAAACCCTAGGAATAGCGTAATTCCTCTGTCAGATGCATGAGACACTTCCAAGGCTCGAACTAAAGTGCTCCAAGAGAGTAAACTGAAGTTTAGAGTCCAAATATTATTAAGGGTAAATAATATTTGACTTCCCTATTTTAAGGAGAGGCAGTCTAAAAATAGACTTCGACCTATAGGTCCAAAAAAATAGAGTCCCATCTATTTTTACCAACATGACCAATGCTCCAAGAATCTCATACTGCAATCCCCGGACCATGCTCCATATGTCTAAAAATAGACATAGTCTAAAAATAGATTTTGCGCCAGAATTTGCCTGCGGGCCCACTTAGTGAAGGCGACTTCATTTCACTAAGCTCCATCATCTTGCTGCATTTTCAACACACTTCGCCCTCAAAAAACCTAAAACAAACCAAAAACACGCTTAAACAACTAGCCTAAAATCTGATATATAGAAAGCAAACAAGTTGACATCCTTTTCACAAATAGAGAGAGCCCTCTCTGAGTCTAGGAAGGCTAGGTCCTTGGGCTCCAAAGTTGGTTTGATGTTACCCTGTCACTTGGCTTGCCAATCCGCCAAATCACGGGACCCTAACATGCGCTTCCAACGCGCCTTCTGTGTTATCAACATGCTCCTGTGCCCCTCGTGCATCCCTCCGGGCTTCTGAATCTGTGGCCGCTTCCTATGCATACCATGGTACTCTTTGTTCTTACCTTCCTTGATGGGCATACCGCACTTCATACAGCTACTCCGGCCATATAGTCATTTGATCTGATACATTTTGAACCAGATACCATTGACATAGCTGGGTAGCATATCGCCGTAGAGGGTGGCGAACCGAACAGCTCCGCCATCCATGATTTCATTAAATGTATAGGGCCCTAGCCAGTGTTTTCGACACTTCCACGAGTGTTTCGCAAATTGGATATCATACATTAGGAATAATTCACCCTTCGCAAAGGTATTTTTTCAAATATGTCGATCATGCCATGCCTTATCCCGGGCCTTCTAAAGCTGCTGATGGAAATTAGCAATGAAACGATCTTCCTCCAAAGCCACAAGCTGTGCTAACCACTCCTCCATAATATCAGGTTCTGCCATATTCGTAAAGGCTGCGATGTGCAGGCTAGGAATAATGTATTCTATGGGCATAATGGCCTCCTTTCCATAGACCATCCTGAATGATGTTTTCCCTGTCAACTTCTTACAGGTGGTTTAGTAGGCCCAAAGAACAGACAGGATGTGCATGTCCCAGTCACTGCGATTGGCATTATAGACCTCAGTCAGTGCGTGCTCCAATACTTTATTAAAATCTTTGACTGCTCCATTTTCCTGGGGATGATATGGAGTGATTTTCACATGATGGATCCGAAATTATTCTATCAAGCCCTGTATTGTTTCATTAACAAAATGCGTACCTCTATCGCTCATCAATATTTTCAAACATCCAAATCTAGTCAAAATCTACTCAAAGATGAAGTGTGCAATAGTATCTGCATTGCAATCCTTCACTGCTTGTGCTTCGGCCCACCTGGTTACATAATCAGTGGCAATTATAATGTAATACACACCTGTCTTCTTTCCAGGTAGGTTGATAGGTCCTACCAAATCGATGGCCCATTTGTCAAATGCTTGCAGGCCATTTGCGGTTGAAGATGAATTTCATCTCTGCGTGACAGCCTTCTTGTTCGTTGGCATGTATCATAGGCCTTACAATAGTCATGAGAGTCATTATGTAGGGTAGGCCACCATAGTCCAGCTCTCAAGATCTTTTGCGTTATTTCTTTCCCTGCGTAGTGACCTCTTGCTACCTCGTCGTGGGCTTCTTCCAAGATATCATGTTGTTCATGCTCCAAACATACCTTCACAACACTTCATCAGATCCCATCTTATATAGATGACCTGCGATGATGGTAAAATCTATAACGTGGGTTACCAAATCTTTCTTCTGTTGTACCAAATATTCTATAGGTGCCATGTCATAGTCAGAAAATGAATGATGTTGGCGAAGTGTGCATCAACTACCTTAATAGCAAACAATTGTGCATCAGGCAATCCTTCTTTTAGGTTGGTCAGCTTCTCGCCACTCTTAATTCGGGAAAAGTGATCCGACCCAGCATTCAACTTCCCCGGCTTGATAATGATATCAAAGTAGTATTCTTGGAACAGTAGTAGCCATGGACATATTTTCCCCCCAACACAGCCTTATTCACTAGGTAATTCAAAGCTGAATGATCTGTAAATTTTTTGAAGTTTCCTCCTAAATAATAGTGCTGATACTTCCGTAATGCATACACCATGGAAAATCCCTCTCGCTCTGTGGTGGAGTAGTTGTGCTCTGCACCAAAAATTTTCCTACTAGAAAATGCAACTAGGTGGTCAATGTCTCTATCTCGAGGCTGCATAAGGACCGCTCCCAGGGCGATTCCTGATACATATATGTGAACATAGAATACCTTTTCCCAATCAGGAAAGATGAGAATAGGCGCAGATACCATCTTCTCCTTGAGTAGCTCGAAGCTTTTCTAACATTCGTCATCCCAAAAAAATGAAACATCCTTCTTAAGAATTTTTTCCATAGGCGTTGTGATTAGCACGTATCATTGAATAAAATTCCTATAGTAGCATGTATGTCTGAGGATCGAACGCAGTTGTTTCTCAGTTGTAGGTATTTCCAGATTTATAATAACTGCGACTTTCACAAGGTCAACCATCAACCCCTGTCGGCAAACTATATCTCCGAGCAAGATTTCGAAGGGTACGCAGAATATGAACTTCTTGATATTTAGGGAAAGCTGGTGTTTTCTACAGGAATACAACATCATGCACAGGTTCGAAACGTGCTTCTTCACTAAGCCGGAGACAGTCCAATCATCACAATAAACGTCCAAAAATTTGTGTATGAATTATTTGAACACTGAGACTACTACTCATGAAAAGATGGCAGGGGCATTCTTGAGTCCAAATAGCATGACTGTATACTCAAAGGATCCCCATTCAGTAGCAAACGTAGTTTTTCTGCAATCTTCATGTTAGTCATCAGTATTTAAACTGTTTTTGATGACTAGATTCCTAGCTGAGTTTTCTAGAAGCTAATCTCCATATGTCAATTTGTCATCTAGAAAACACCCCAGACAAATTTTTATCCTTTTACCTTTTTCCCTGTCAGCCTATGCTCAGAGCGAGTTTCAGTTTTCAAGTCATGTCTTGTTTCAATAAAATATCCCTGTTTATAGCTGTCTTAGTCTTGCTTGTCTACTATCATTTTCTCCTTGTTTCTCATGAAATTCACTGTCCAATATTTGACAAAGTGTTCCCCTTCCTCTCCCTGATCTTCTTGTCAAAAACAATTAAAATCTATGAAGTCACCCCTAAGTTAGATAAGTGGTGTTTAGGAGTCATTTCCTTGGAAAAGTATCCTAAGCCAAAAGAGCCTCTATCTAGTACCAACCAGTCACAGATTTCCTTCATATTCTGCAAAATAAATCTTGATACATCCATAGGTCGCACACTACTAAGAGGTCTTTTGTCTCTGTTCAAGAAGAAATTCTACAAAGGTCAAAATCAGAAGAAAATGAGCATGTTTACTGTCTAAAAGAATGTGCTTAGATCGGGAAAAATTTCCATAAGGCACCCAAGAACCCTTCCAAGGTTCAAAGTCATATTTTTTGCATCTCTGGGTGTAAGTGAATGACAAACGGTATTCAAACAAGAGAAAAGAGACAAGTCCAAATAAGTCTCTCATGTTGAAGAAATTTTCCATCATGAAGCAAATGGAGATGAAATGAAAAGAGAGCAGGAGTGCATGTTTCAAAAGTCAAAAGTTGCCCTAAAAGTTGATACCATCCTTCAAAGCCACATGAATACAAAGGACTGATATAATTTTGATCTTCCATGTTTCAGTGTTTCCTTCAGGGGTAATGCTGCATAAGTTTTCCCAAAGACACCATCATAATACATAAGAAGATAGCTGCTTCTTATGCTGCCTTAAGCCCGGGATAAGAACACTAGTCAAAGAGCAAATCCAATGTACCTCTACAGACACAGTCAAGAAAGGTTATTAAATATTGACCAACAAGCAAATACTCTACAAATACATGTCATGTGGTTCCTGTTTTAAAAAGTTCACAAAGATATTTTGACAAAGGATACATATCTCAGAACATGCCTCCTATAGCAGATTGTCAAGTGTCACCTTTGTTACATATTTTGATATACTAAGCAGAAATATGTATTGCAAAGAAAGATGACACAGTGTTGGAAATGGATGAAATGTCATAACTGTGTTAACCTCCTCCAAGCAAGAGAAGATGGTTGGGTGACATGTTGAAATCCTCCTCCAGTATAAGAGAAGATGGTTGGGAAACATGCTGATAACCTCCTCTAGTTTAAGAGCAGATGG
The DNA here is from genome assembly GCA_034641835.2 of Pinus albicaulis. Lineage (NCBI taxonomy): Eukaryota > Viridiplantae > Streptophyta > Pinopsida > Pinales > Pinaceae > Pinus > Pinus albicaulis. The sequence continues at coordinate 185,757 of JAXQQM020086143.1, read as the reverse complement.
TTAGGAACAGGATCAATAATACCTCCTTCATTTAAAAGCAAAGGGTCAAGGTGTTTTAGTTGATCTTAGAGCTGTTGTAGGTCACCTCCTTCCAAGGGATAAAACAAAAAACGCATCAGCAGGTTTGGATTATGTTTAAGAAAGTTTTCAATTGGAAAGTCAAAGTTGAAAATCAGTGGGAAGAATTGAAAGTTTATAAGTTGAATTCTGGTATTACATCATAAGAAAAGCAGTGATATTATAGTTTTGAAGAAACCTCTTGTTTCTGTCTATAAATATCTCCATCAATAGATCATAAGAGAAGGCCTCATGATAGGTCTAAAGGGTCATTAAAAAGAGCTACAACAGTAGCTTTTGTGATGATTTCCTTTATTGACTAAATCAAGGAAAAAGCACAGCTACTCCTTAAAATGATCTATTCAAATTGCAGAAGGTGTAGTTATGCCATGCATGAAAAACATGGTTCAAGGTGGTTTCCCCATAAATGAACAAGCAATAGCAGTGGGTCTTTCGATGGCTGGATTTTATCTTGGCAGTGTTATAAGCTTAATTTTTTCACCCATTATAATGGCACAGACAGGAGTCTTTGGTATTTTCATTATCTTCGAAATATGTGGTTTCCTTTGGCTTTTAGTATGGCTAACAGAAATATCTAGAAGTCCTCAAAGTCATTCTCAAATACCTGGGTCAGAGCTTCTGTACATTCTAGATGGAAATGAAAATTCCATAAAAGTTGGCACCCATAAGCCCTTTGCATAGTTTTGATCAATATTGAGTGGAGAGAATTTTGCAGCCGTTGCTGTTGGGTCCATTTCACTGAAAAATACAAATTGAAGATAACCTGATCCAGATGATTGTTCTAGAGCAAGAGTTAATAAAAAATATGCAAGTATTGATCTAGAATAAGAATTTTCAGAACCAGATCAAGATGATAGAGGAATGCATGATGGTGTTGACAAGCTGCAATAAGGATAAAAATGATAATCTCCTTGGTGAAAAATCAGAGGATATGCCTATGAAAGGACCCTCATCACTTCAAAAGAAATGGGTTTTTCATTATAATTCAAAGGTTGTAGTGGAAAATGTTATTAACCCCTTTCATCATAAACATAAGGCCTCGGGAAATTATCATGGCATGACTTCATTCAGGATCGAGTAGAAAATCAAGACAGATTTAAAAAAAAAAAAAAACCCTCCTTACTTCATGAAGCAATCAATTTACCTTATGTGGATTGAAAGGCTGCAAATTTTTCTTGATGATGGACTCCTCTATAAACAACAATCCAAGTCTGAAAGTTTCAACACTCCTTTCATTCCATACAAAACATGGTTTTTACAAATAGCTTCAAAAGACAAGCTACAACCTTATGGTAATGAGTTATTCTCAGGTAAAGGGTCTTTATGAGTTTCAAGGAGATACAACTCAAGAAATAGTGAGGTAGCTTGTTAAAGGGTTGCTCGAATTACAAATACCTTTGTATTTCCTATTCAAAAGAAAGTGGTTATTTTAGCAAGGAGCATAACAAATTTTTGAAATGGTGAATAAAATAAGGGATTATTTTTGTTTTTCAAACATGGAGTAAAATGTGTTTTACAAAACCCTCTCCAAGCTATGAAGCAAATGGAACAAAGTTTCAAGTCTTTTGCACATTTTAGTTGGAGGAAGTAAGTGGTGGTTTTCATTAAAAATCCAAGTTTACAAGCGCGGCACGCCCGTATACACACGCGGCGCGCCTGTAGGAGGACATAGAAGAAAATTTTGAAGGGTATGGCATGCCTGTAGGTAGGCGCGATACGCCTATTCCTGATGCCCGATGTTGCTCCTGAACGTGTCGGTTACCTCTGAACGCCACCGCCAAGTGTTCAAATGCAGTTTCCGACTATTTCATGCCATGGGCAGAAGTGGGGTAGAGCTGATTATTTCAGATATGATTGCTGCTTTTTGTGGGTGGATGCCTCATTGACTGTACTGGACAAATATGTTGAGCATAGAGTGGATTCTATGATTGAAGCTGGTTTTCTGGAAGAATTTTCTACTTTTTACAATCCTAAGGCAGATTACACACATGGATTGCAGCAAGCTCTTGGTGTGCGTGAATTCAAAGAATTTTTCAGTGCTTTTCCCCTAGGTAGTAAGTTGGCTCTCATTGCTGGCAAAGAGTTCACAAGTTGTGGACAAAGTGAAAATATTTTGGTAGATAATTATGATACAGACAATCTTGCTTCTTCAGAAGCTAGTAGCCAAGAAAAAGGAAAGGCAGATAAGGGAAGCTACAAGATCCTCTTAGAAGATGCCATTGAAAGAATGAAAGAAAATACTTGCAAACTTGTACACAGAAAAAAACGGTGACTCAATCGATTGAAAACATTCTTTGGTTGGAACCTTCATCAACTTGATTCAACAACATCTCTAGAAACATTTGGCTCTGAATCGCATGAACTTTGGGGAAAGATGGTAGTCAACACTAGTGTGGACCTGGTGAAAAGGTTTTTTTTTTTTTTGAGCGTGCATGTACAGCAGTCTCAGATGCAAATGTCGAAATCAGAATTGACTCAGTGCATCCAGAGCAAGCACAAGCATGATATTTATGGACTCAATATCTTTTTGAGGTTTGCAGAGATCGTGTGCTTCGAGGAGCACATGAGTAGGAGCAACACCAACTTGGTCGTTCACATCGGAGGCAAATTCTACGATTCAAGAAATTCTATGACTCCACAATTAACTTGCAGGTTTAAATTGTTACTTGAGAATCATATCATAGAGGATCTACCTCTCATGATGTGGTATGAGTATAGGTTTCTTGACATCTTAAACAAGCTTTGATGAGCTTGTTTGTCAAGAGGAAATACAGAAGTTGAATCTTGATGATGGGAAGGGAGAAAAACATAAGAGAATTTCTTGTTTCTATGTTTGCCCAATTCTGAGTGTTTTGAACAGTTCCACGGGAGTTTAATTGTTAAAGGGAGACTTAGATAAATTGAATTGGTATGCTGGTTAATGAGAAAATCTGAAAGAGTTTTTATGATGTGAAAATCTGAGGATACATACAGTCCTCCAAAGCAGAAATAGAGTTAGTTTGAAGGGGTCTCAAATCAACTTAAAGGATCATCTTGACAGTGGTTTTAAAAGAATTTTGTCTGCTAAAAACCAAAGAAGAGACACTAAATAAAGGATGAATATTTTTTGTCAAATTAAAAGAGGTCCAGTTCTTGCTATGAATAGCAAGGATAAAAACAATGATTGACGGAAAGAGGTTTTGGGTGTCAAAAACACAAGGATACTTCTCTTCAAAAAAAAAAACCACAAACATATCTTGGTAACGGCTTCTTGACTCAAACACAATACTGAAGAGATAATATTAGTGATGATGAGGAACAAGGCAAAGACTCTAAACATAGCAGTGATAATGAAGAATAAAGTGATGAAGCACAAAATAGTGAAGGGAAAGAGCATGACAGTCATGAAGAAAGCAGTGACAAAGACAAACAAGGCAGCCCTCAAGCAAGCAATGATGATGGAAAGCAAACACAAAACATGGATCATGAAGGGAATTATCCAAATCATGTGCTAGCTACCTCTCCTAGGCAAGGGGCCATGACTTCTTCTCCAAAGCTAAAATGCCAAACAACAAGGAAGAAAACCAAGAAAAGCTCAAAACCACCCAAAGAGGGCGCCCGGTGAGAAAAGAGGAGAAAGACACATCTAGGCTTGGAATTTTGGCCCAATATTCTAGACATGTTTCTAAAAAGCCTTCAGGGACTTGCTCACCAAAATTGAGCAAATTTCGACATGATCTTGTTTTTTGTCATTTTTGGGCCTAATTGCATAAAATCATGGGCGCCGCCATTTTCGTTTGGAGCATCCTCAGCTATTGAAAGTGGTACCATTGGATGCATTAAATTCAAGGTCATCTACTCAGAAATTTTCAAAGCAATTGAAGTTTATTTGGTCCCCCAAAGATACAAAAAACACTCACTTTTTCAACACTCTGCCCACATATCAACAAGGCCTAATTTTTGGGTTTTTTCACTCAGTTCAGTATTTGATAGACTTCCAAGCATCAATTTTAGAAAATTAAAGTTGTTCCAAAAATTAGACATCTAGATATTTCCAATGAGCTATCACAGGCCTTGTTTCAACATCGAGAAGGCCCTCAAAAGTCATCCGAAAGACAGGCAATTTTCTGCTGGTGCGCCCTTAGTGCTTTTTGGCCAAAAAAGGCAGTTTTCTGAAGTGGCCTCTCCAAATGTACGTTAAGCTATTTTGGGACATTATCAGTCATAGAATGTCAAATTTATTCCCTTTTTTAGCATTTTTAGATTTTTATTGGATATTTTGTGCCTTGGGCTTTGCAAAGCGTCAAGGACAAGATAAGATATTTTTTTTTGAGCCAATGGCTAGCTAGTTTCCTTGGTTGGGTTTCCTTCATCTTGGCCTATATATTCCAAGAGACTTCATTGCAAACAAGGCTGAACTTGATGATATAGAGCAATATATGGTTATAAAAGCTTGGAAGAAATACTTGTCTCATGCATTGGATAGTTTCTTGAATGTTTTTGGATGATGAAAGAGGACTGCTGTTGGATTCCTTGACTTGGTAAAATGGTATAGTGTCCCTCTATGTTATGGTTCTTATTTTTCATTCATATTTCATGCTATTTCTTGCTATAATATAGTAGAGAATATATTTGAGACATGCCCTTGGAGGCACCTCATATTTCCTCTTTCTTTATAGCTTCTATGTTTTCTTCCTTCTTAGTCATATCAAAGAATCCTTGATTTCTCTTTGATAACTGAAGAAATTGTTTTCTTGTTTCATTTATGGTTTTATGCATGCTAAGTATGATTCATGGTATGCCCTGCTTACTCATGGATAGTCATAACTCCACCTCTGAAACCTTTCTTTGATTTTTTGATTGTCTTAGTTGAACTAAGGAGGTCTTGTATTGATCTTTCCCTTTGACTAAAACTATGCAATCTTACTTCAAAGTGCCCGATAACTTGAAATAATATGTCTAGGCGTTTCCTCATAGTGATTTGAGTTATTTGTTTGTCTTGATTGTATTTTCCCAAAGTCTGATAGAAATTTCCTAAAGTTAGAGATTCATATATCTCTATGTATTTCTTGAATGTTTATTTCTATGCATTTATCAGTTTATAGTTACATTTATCATGATTAATGGTTATCCCTACCATGTTTATGTCAGCTATTGAACTATTTATGTTTGAAATGCTTTGTTCTTCATAAAATTAGTGTCCATCCCACTTCATTTTACCTTAAGATCCATTTTACCTTGATCAAATCGGCCCTTCAACATACCTTGTATCACTATCTGAAGCTTTCTCGACCTTTTCGACCCCATAGCCCAGTTGATCTGACAGTATTTTTATCTATCTTAGTCTTTGATCAGTTCCTCCCTCACAAACCTAAAAGAAAACCCAAAAAACCTACTTCACAACTAGCCTAAAATCAAAAACATAAGAAGCAAACACATAGATATCCCTTACACAAATAGAGAGAGCCCTCTCTGAGTCCAGGAAGGCTAGGTCCTTGGGCTCCAAATATTGGTTTGATGTTACCCTGTCACTTGGCTTGCCAATTAGCCAAATCACTAGACCCTAACACTTCAGGTGTGATTCTAATATGATGGTAGCCCGAGAACCCATATTTAAATGAGTATGCTTCCTGCGCTCCTACGCTATCAAGGATTTCATCTAAGAACGAAATTGGAAAGGAATCATGTACACACGCATAATTAAATTTTCACAAGTTCACACAGATTTGTATTTCCCCCTGCGTATTTTTCTCCTGAACCACCATCGGACTTACCCAGTCGGACTGTTCAACCGATTCGATGATACCTGCGGTGATCATTTTATCGATTTCTTCCTTAACCTTTTGCTTATACTTAGGATTCATCCGATAAGGGCGCTGCTTCACAGGGCACGCCTCCGGTTTTAATGTGATCCACATGACCCCTAGGTCCCCTGGGATCCCCTTGAGCTCCAAATACTTCGTCGGGAATAAGTCCTCGTATTTTGTGAGCAGTTCTGCAACTTTTCCTACTGTATCACCATCCTAGTAATCCCCAATTTTAGCCAACTTAGTCTGCTCTTCTGGGCCAATGTGTTGGAGCATAAAACGGTATATTTTAAACACCTAATTAGCCTAAATTAATTATCAATCTGGAAGCAAATTTTTATTTCAAGAGTGTACTATGTCTGAGGCTGCAATTCACTAAGATTAATGCTATAAAAATGTAGTATATAATTCTAGATACAAGAGTAAATGGATGCTTGTAAAGAAATATAATTACAGTAACATAAATGGAAATTCTCTGAAATCTTAACTACATCAATCTGTAAAACATCGATTAGGGATACAATAGCAATAACTCATTCCCTTAGAAATTGATCCAACTGAAATCACACTAAGGCAATATACCCAATTTGGGAACTTGGAAGCAGTAACCAATGTTCTCTACAGTTGGTGGTCTTGTTCTTAAAGAAATCAAAATGAAATCAAACTCAAACTACTTGCTGATGAAAATAAATGAAAGGAACTTCCTCTAATAACAAAAGCTATAAAGGAACAACAACTCCTAATTCCTATGCGTACACAACAACTGTAACCAATCGATCTGCTAATCTAAATCTATGAATCAGAAATGAACAATAAACAGGAATGGAACAACAAACATGAATTGAACAAAAAATCTAAACTTAACGCAATCAGGCAACTAATCTTAATACTTCAACCCTGTCGACAGCCAATACTACGAAACAGTTCATAAACCAATTTAACAACAACTAGAATTGAATATAGAATAGAAAAGCTTTATAAATATAGCAAGGTAAATAAACATCGAATACACTTCTTGCAAATGATAAAATAGTTGTGCAGTTTGTTAATGCTCACAACGAATCTATATTCAATCCAACAGCAATCAATCAACTCTGTAATCGTAATGAATTTAGACACAACTTCACACAACAGTAAGCAAAGGTTAGAAATACAAAAATTGTTGGGGTTCCCATGTTTTGGCCAGATTGGCAAGACCAAAAGATGAGACAACATCAAACCACTTTCAGACCTCAGGATCTAGCCCTCCTGGGTCCAAAGAGGGATCTCTCTATATCAGCAAAGGTTTTATGTCTTTGAAGCTCAGAGTTTAATATGTTAGGATAGTTATAGGCACAAGGTTTGTTTGTTTGATTGTTTGTTTGGTTGCTGGTTATCAGGAAGAAGGGTTCAATGTAAGACAAGGATGAGCACAGAGGAAAAGGGCAGAGGTGAAGTATTCCAGGGAGCATTCAAAACCATTGGGCAATGGAGTCAGGAAAGGATTTTCTTGCTAATCAATAGGCAGACTTTCAATTGGGCTAGTCATTTAAAACATTGGATCTTAAAGCTGATTGTGTGATATGGAATGGTAGGAGAGGAGGAGACAAAATAGATTCATAATGCACAGTTAAAGAATAGCTGGTCGCACAAGGATCCTAGTGGACAGGGCTAACTCTAATCCCCAGTGTTCCCAAATCTTCCAGCTAAATCCTTAACAAGAAACATCTAAGAACAGATTCATTTAATTCATACATTAGAGAGCAGGCAATAACATTCACTACACTGGTTAAATTAACTGAAATCATTTCTTAGATAACACATTCAGAAGAAAAACATCAATGGCAAGGAGAGCAGAAACATAGGGTACCTAACAAGGGTAAATCCTATGCCAATATTCTGATGCAAGCCAGTAGAAATGAAATGAAATGAATTAAAACACAGAGATAGGAAAACATCACCGTTGATTTAGATCAGGATCCAAAGAAATGTGCTTGTCATATTAAATAGCAATACCAGTCAAGTACAACATTTCCAATAGCTGAATACTCAGTCTGAAAACATCTTCCTCAGCCTATCTTACAACTTTACACAGAGACCGTGTCTCAAAAGAAACCACTCGAAATTCTATTATAACTGATCAACAACCTTTACAATGAGTTTCTTCATGAATTTATAGCTCCAGTGGAGCAGAGAAGGTAGGTGGAAAACTAAATGCAGCATTAAAAACTCAGAAGAGGAAGAAGTGTCGAAGCCCATTCTGTGTAAATTCCGTGTATTTATCCCTGGCACTCCTTTGGGTGAAAGAGTGGCCTTCTCTAGGCTTCCATTTACTCCGGTATGTCTCTGATGTACTTTGGTTGTAGTACTCTGTAGTACTTCTGGTGAACTGAACAAAAATAAATCAATGATTCAAGTCTGCCATGCTGTGCAACTAATGCTTCTGATATCGTAGGACTGTTGTCAGGGTGGGAAATCCTCTAGGAACACAGTATATAATAAAAGTTGCATGGGCATTCTACCCTTTATGTAGAAAACATTCTGCTGGTGTGCAAACCCTGATATACATAAATTTTTGCGTGTTGTACCTTCTGTGTGCTCCATGATGTATCTAATCTGGTGCTTTTCCTCTAAACCATTGTGTTAAGGCTCAAAGACCTTCAATACTGAATGTTGAACTCGTTGATCATTAGCTGGTAATTTTCTTCTACTTCATAAATGTCGTAATCTGCAAAATCTGGGCTTTAATGGCGCCAAATAGGTTTTCATAGAGATTGAACTGTCCTTTGATAATATTTTATGTTGTTGCCATCTTTCCAGACATTTCCATTGTAGTACCAGCTTCCAAATTCAAATTTCTCTGTGCAACGCGCCATTACAATAGTACATATGAATCATGGCGGTTTTCCACCTCTTTGTAACCCTGCAAAATACAAAAACAAGTTAAGAAACAAAGGAATGGGGGGGGGGGGGGGGGGTGGATGCAGTGCGGGCGATGAAAAAGGTCGTGCAGCTGGTGGAATGGTGGAATAATGCAGTGAATGGTGGAAAATGGTGAAATTTGGCGGAGCGCAGCAGATTTAAATGAAAACCTTCGAAAATTATCGTTTGAATGAATATATATGGAGGATGGGCGGAAACACGTGGAATGAGCGACGTGGCAGCACGGTAAAATGGCGGGCTGAGTTTGAATCTGGACCGTCCGATCTCAGGAGGAGATCGAAGGCTGGGAATGCGTCGGAGGGTGATGAACGGTGGGCCAGCGGTACGGTGGCCATGTATTATCACGTGCGTAGCTCCGTGGAGCGATCGCCATTGGATTACCCGCCCCAGATCAGATGACGCACAACGATATCGCTCTGCATCCACGGACGAAATTTAATGCGCGATGGGAGGGTGGTTTTCCAACCGTACCGGTGCCATGCGTCGTTCGATGTATGGAATCGCTCCCAAAAAACAAATACCACCTACTGCCCGAAGGCGGTGCGATAGAAACCGGTGGTTTTCAGAATGGTGTGCGGCGGGGACCACAGGGGCAGGTGCATTCTGGGCCATCAGATCAATGGCTAAACGGATGGCGATGGCACGATTGTAGAGGTGGACTGTGAATAGTGGGGGTTACGGGGGCCGCGATTGCCGTCCAATCTATGTAGATCAACGACGGAAACTTCTCCCGATAACCAAATGAGATCAGCGCTCTTTGGGCCTGTGCTCGGTTTCGACATTCGGTCACGTGGGGAAAAGGGTTAAGGGGCTAGGACCGTAGGTGCTAGGACCGCAATGTGCATAATATGGGTTTTTCAGCCCTTTTTAATGAAATTTGAGGCCAAAAATGGGTAACGATAGAGGGAATAAGGGGAAATTTGGCTAAACAAAGGGTTTAGGAAAGGTTTAAAAGGGCATGGGTATGATTTAGAAAGGTCAGAGGGGAATTTTTACAAAGGGAAATAAAGGGTCAAAATGGGGTATTCTGCAGGGATGCAAGGGGCAAATGTAGGCCTTCAGGAGCACAATTTTTGCAATCAGAGAGGCTTCATGATGGGAATCAGCAGAGGGGATTTCATCACAGGGCAAAGGCATAGGAGACTTTAAGGATGATGTGTCTCCAGGGGAGATGCATTCATTGAAGGCTCAGAAACAATTTATCCCCTTACTTTTCTTGTCAAAAAATCTATAGGGGGCTAACAGTGGCTCCACATGGGGATGGATTATTCTTGAAGGAGTCAAGAATTCAGAAAATGATATTTGGTGTAGGCTAGATGCCTGCTGCTTGAGCCACCTCTTCTTTTATTTTCAGCTGCCACAATTGTGAAGACATCAATTTATCAGAAAAACTTTCCCAATCATTCTACCTACCCATTCTACAATCCTAGAATTTTTTCTTCTTCTAGGGTGCATTTGAGCTAGCAGACCCTTTACATATTTTATTTTTTACAAACAAGAAAATAAACCTATTCTATTTCTACCCTTAGTTCTCCATGAGACCAGATTAAACTGTTGGTCCCACATGTTTCTCTACCTAATCTAATATCTGCTGGGATTAAAATGTCCGGCAGACTTCTTCTCTATATTCTACAATAGAAATTTAAAAAAACAGCCAAACTAGGATTAGACAGTCTAGTTTGTTATGGATCCAAGGCATAAATACAGTTGCACATGGACAGAAACTTGCAGAAAACTGAAAAAAAAACTTGAAGGCTTGAAATATGAGGTTTTAAGCATCCTTCTTTCTTCTTTGTCAGTCCAGGTTTTGGGCATGTTTGAACCAGCTATCTTCATTTTCTTTGGCTCGGGTTTTGATCGTGTTAGATCTAATATTTTCACTGCAGAGGTTCATGTTTTGAGCATGTCTGAACCTCTCCCTTTCTCTGTTTTTCTAAATCTTTTTTTTTTTTTTGAAGCATTTTCTTTTTTCTTGAAAAAAAAACACTGCAATGGTATGTATAATGGAAATGGAAACTGGAAATTGGAAATCAGCAGAAGTAGTGCTTGAGCATCCTGCCATTGACAGGACCCCCAAATAGCTCTGTACCATCTAATTCTTGTAGGAAAAATTCATTTGGACCCACAGTGGCCTGGATGATGTAGGGACCTTGCCACAAACTATCAAACTTGATGTGCTTTCCTTTGTCCTCTCTCCTTGAGTCCCACTTCAAAACTTTATCTCCAATTTTGAAATCAAAGACCTTAGTTCTTTTGTCAAATAACTTCTTGATATTTTCTTGAACTTTCACTTCTCTATTGTAGACCTCTTCCCTCGTTTGCTGGAGATGAATTTTCTGGTTTATTCTCCTCATCATGCTATCTTCTTCTGTTTGTATCTCTTGAACAAGTTTAATCACTCGTATTCCAAGGCTGGTGGGAAACACTTCTTTTGTTCCATAGACAAGCTGATAAGGTGACATGCCAATGGATTTCTTTGTTGTAAGCCTGTCGGCCCACAAAGCATGTACTAACTTGTTATGCCATGACTTTTTGTTCTCTTCCAGCAGCTTTTTGATGATGGTCATCAGGCTCTTGTTTGATGATTCAGCTAATCCATTACCCTGAGGGTAATAGGCAGTTGAATGATTGAGTGCTATTTGATACCTGTGACAAAAATCAACCATTTTCTTGGATCCGAAAGCAGCAGCATTATCAATGATTATTTTCCTTGGGCAGCCAAACCGAGAGAGGATATGACCTTCTAGGAAACTAATGATGACTGAATTTTTGGCATTCCTAGTAGGTATGGCCTCTATCCACTTGGTGAAATAGTCTATGGCTGTTAGGATCCATTTGTGTTGTGCAGAGGAAGCAAGGTGAATTTCTCCTATGAAATCTAGGCCCCATTACATAAAGGGACCTTCAACAGTGATGGGTTGTAGAGGTAAGGGGAGGAGTTTTCTTTTGCCCTCAAAAATATGACATTTGTGGTAGGCAATTACCATCTTATGGATATCATTGAAGAGTGTAGGCCAATAGTAGCCAGCTCTGAGTATTTTTTTTGCAGTGGCTTTCCAGCTTAGGTGGCCCCCACACTCTCCTGCATGGAATTCTTGTTTAATCCTCTCTGCCTCATATTTAGGCAAACATTTAAGCAATAAGATATTTGGATTCTTCTAGTATAAGCAGTTATTCAATATGCAATAGCTCCTGGCTTTTAGCTTTAAGAATCTGGCCTTGGTCTTTGATAGTTCAGGAGGGGCATTGAGGTGTGTAAGAACATACAAAATGTCAGAATACCAAGGAGAGCTCTAAAACTTTTCCTCAACAGTGGGATCAGGCAATCCCTGCTACTCAGCCAAGGCATCTACCATGTTAATGTCCAGGGCTTGTAGATTTGATTCAGCCATTAGTTGTGCTAAGCCCTGACCTTTGATCAGTTTGGTGGGTTTAATCTCAAGGTCATATTCTAAAATCACAGCAATCCATTTTCCCCTCTTCCCATCTGGGTCTTGGGACAATATGTCTTTAACCACTATATTTGGCACATAGGCTATGGTGTGGGAATGTAGTATGTACATCCTAAATTATTTCAAGGCCTTAATCAAAGCGTAGGCCTGTTTTTCCATTATGTTGTATTTCAAGGGTGCATCCCTGAGCGATTTTCTGAAGAAAGAAATGGGTTGTTCCATTCCCTCTGGATTCTTCTGCAGTAGAACTGTAGCTATTGTATGCTTGGAGGCAAATGAAAAAATAAGGAAATATTTTGAGAAATTTGGGCTGATTAGGACAGGAGCCTGGGTGAGTGCAAGTTTTACTGATTCAAAATATTTCTTAGCTTCAATAGTACACTTAACTCCTACACCTTTCCTCAGCATATTAGTCATATTTCTAAGGTGTTCAGCTAAGTTGGGAATGAACCTCCTGAGGAAGTTGATTTTCCCAATAAAGGACTGTAACTCCTTGATGTTTCTCGGGTGTGTGATTTGCAGTATTCCCTCAAGTCTTTGTGGATCTATCCTAATCCCTTTCTCAGATATGATATGGCCAAGAATTTTTCCTTCTTGCAGCCCAAATACAGTATTTTTAGGATTCAGTGATAGACCAAACCTTCTGCATTTTGAAAACACTCTTCTCATGTGCTCTAGGTGCTCTTCCTCAGTCTTGGAGTAGACTGTTATGTCATCCAGGTAGATGACGATGAAGTGTCCTATTTCATCTAAAAAATCTATGTCCATTGCTCTTTGGAAGGTTGAACCAGCGTTCATCAGTCCAAAGGGCATATTCACATACATAAAGGTGCCCCATGGAGTGGTAAAGGCTGTCTTGAGTTGATCTTCTAGGATTGCTAAGACTTGGTTGTAACCTGAGAAACCGTCTAGCAGGGAAATCCTTTTAGAGCCTACTACCCTTTGAAGAATATGTTCCATTTTTGGCAAAGGGTAATTGTCTTTGAGTGAGGCTCTATTAAGATTTCTGAAATCTATGCACAATCTGATCTCCCCTGTTTTCTTTCTCATAGCCACTAGGTTTGATACCCAATCAGAGAACCTCACAGGCACAATTATACCTCCCTCATACATCTTCTTAATCTCTTTTTCCACTGCAGGCAATTGTCTTGGGTTTATTCTGCGAAGTTTTTTTCTAAAGGGCTTCTGATTTTCTTTCAAGGGTATTTTATGCTATATGATGTTTATGTCATAGGCCCTTAAGTCCTCATAACTCCAAGCAAACACATCAATGAATTCCTTGAATAGGTCAATGTATTTCCTTTTCATGTTGGCAGAAAGGGACTTAGCCAATTTGATCATCTTGGGTTTATCTTTCATGCCTATGTTGCATTCCTCGACATCAGAGTCTGCATGCTCTATAGTGGGATTTTTTTCTACATCATCGAAGTCAAGAAGGTCTTCTAAAGGTGCCAGACCTCAAGCTATGTTCTTATCTTTGGTCTGCAACACCTCTACTTCTTCACTATCTACGTTTTCACATTCTTCATTTGGATTTCCGATCTGTTCATTTAAAGTGTTTATTTCTATGTTACAGGGCATCTCTTCCTGATCTGAGGACTCTTCACTTAGGCAACTACTGTCAGATTTGGAGTCTGAATTAGAAAATTCAAACTCGTTTCTTCCTACCAAGAAATATTCAATCTGTTTATCACCCTCAAAGACCTGCCAATATTTTTCATTGTCCGGCACCGCAGGTCTAAATTTGGTCTGAATGATGATCTATTGGTCACTTGGAGTCTGAGGGTATGAACTAGCTAAGCAATATAATCTGTTTGCCATGAAATTTTGACTCCTAGGAACAAACACTAATTTGTATTCAACAAATGTTTTCAATAAATCCATAGTTTCATTCCTGTAAGCTCTCAATCTAGGATGTTTCGTTGTGTATTCACCATTCACCTGTTTAACAATCAGCTCAGAGTCTCCATGCACAGTTATCCTACGGGCTCCTAATTTCCTCAACAAGTTTAAACCTAGGATAAGAGCCTCATACTCTGCAATATTGTTTGTACATTTGAAGTACAGGTTGCAGGCATGACTCTCTGCATAGTCACTCCCTATGTTATGTCCACACCCCTGCTCCAGCAGTTCTCTTGGTGCATGACCCATCAAAATTCATCTCCCATAAGTTTTCATTCTCGGGTTTGTCATCGTTTCCTTCCCTATAGCTGGGTTCACCATTATGACGCATTATAGGAGCTGCACTAGGCTGTGGGTCGTTTTGTTTTTCGTCATGTGTGTGGAAATCAGAGGGGCGACTAGTTGGTTGATTACATTCTGTTTCTGTTTCACTTTGGGCTTTTGTTACAGTGCGCTGTTCAAATTTTTCTATGTCTTCCTCCTCCGAGTCTAGAGTAGCCATTATGTTAAAATCCATGGGCTCTGTTTTCTTGTTGGTATCTCTGTTTTGGGACTCTGACCCTTTTGAGGATTCATCATTACAGAGGATGAAGGATTCAAGGTCTGTATGTACATAATATAAAGGTGAGTTTTCAGGCTTCTCGGGGCTACTGACCAGAAATTTCATTTGTGACTCTCTGTACAGTCTTCTAAGTTGGCCAAAGATTTGGATTGTGGCATATGCCCCATCCATCTGCATTGTGCCTTGCAGCTTGGCTCCCCATGATCTTGACAATAACATGCCATACTTGGGTGGCACATCTGCCACAACAACATCCATGACCATACACTTTGCTGGAATCTGGGCAAGGCTCACACATAAATATTTGATTAGGCCAAGACACTTTACTCTGCTAGAGTCAAATGAATATAGGTCTTTATAGGGACGGGTTATCTCTAGGCCTAATCTTTCCATTACTACTTTAGGCATTAGGTTGTGTGATGCCCCAGAATCATGCATTGCATTGTGGAGAATCTTATCATGGATGTTGAGACTGATATAGAAAGGTGGCACTACCCCTTCCTGAAACTTTCCTTCTATCTTTGGACCAAATAGAAGGGCAGGTTGATCATCACTCAGATTTACAGTGTCACTGTTTTCACCTAAATTTAATGCTTTCAAAATTTGGCCTTTATATACATCCTGAGTGGTCAGCTCAGAGATTGGGACAGAGATTTTAATTTTTGCAATCTCACTCTCCAAATTGAAAGTGGACTGACTCTTTGGAATGTTCAACTCTGTTTTGTTAGCCACTGCCTTAGTGGCTGAATCAGTGTGCTGATTATCACTATGTACAGTGTTAGAAACTGTTTTATCAGGAGCACTAACTGCAGTGCTTGTGCTGCTGGTTGGTTTAACTTGTGTATCAGTGTTTTGGTTGTCCTTTTCTTTGTTATTTCCATAACTCTCAGATGTTGATTTGTTACTTTCAGCAGTTTCTTTAGAATTTTTCTCAGGTATTTTCTTGATGGTGACCTCAGAAGCTTTTGGTTTGGCAGTTTCTTGGCTCTTTTTGCTTCTAAGTTCATATTGTTCTCTGACCTGCATCATGGCATTTTCAAATCCTAACCTGTAATCCTCAGTTTCTAACCATTCCTCATCCCAATAAGAGGGTGGGGAGTGATCTTCTTCTGTGTAATAGTTATGGATTGAATCTTCTGTTTCAAACATGTTTATTGTGGTTCCCTCAGACTCTTCTATGATTCCCTCATCTTCATCAGGAAAGTTCTCTTGGAATGGGGGAATAACTTGCTGATCTAATTCTCTTTGTCTGTTGGGAGTGGCATTGTTCCTCCTAAAGTTTTGGTTCTCGTTATGGTTTTGATTTCTATTTTGGTTACTAACTGGGACAACCATTTTTTCCATAATTTGGTATAGCTTTTCCATGTTTTTGGACATGCGGTCATAACTTGGGTCAGACGTGGAAGCTGTAGGTTTTAACCATGAACAGAAATATCTACACACGATTCTTATAACAGAAAATAAACAATAGCAAGAGCATAAAACATAAAACAGATAAACACAGAGATTTTCCCCTAGATCCCAAATCGGGACGACCAACTTGATTTTTCATTATATTCCTTTAGTGTTACAACACATATATATACATGCCGAAGCATACATAAACCCCAATCCATTAACCCTGGATTAGAACATAACCGTAGTTCCCTTGACCAGATCTACAAAATACCAGGGGCCGAAAACCATCGAACCCCAAAACCATGTACAAAACCATGCACAAAACCATGGGCGGATCCGCCTATGAGTGGGTCCGCACAAAAACCAATTTTGGCCCCCAACGGTGGGGACTGCTTCGCCCCTCGTGACCCCCCAGCTACGCTTAAGTCAAGTATTCTCTGGGCCAAATTTCTGATGGGTTCTCCTCTGTTCCAAAGCCCCTTTCATTTCCCCTGCTTTCTGAACCGCAACATCTTTTATGAACATCTGAAAACAATCCTGGTTCACTCTCTAATGAAGCAGTCTGGTCCCTCCTATCATCTTCACGATCTCTTCTATTTCCCTATCCACTCTGCTGTAAGCACCCGGTTCAGAGGCCGATGTGTGATCCACCGCTGCATTTTCAACAGAAGCCAAAATGCCCTATTCACTAGCCATAGCGCTCTCAAAGGTAATAGAAAGCAGGGCTCCTCTTACGATGTCCTGAAATGCCAAACGGAGGTCCTGAACGTTGACCAGGAGAGATTTCAAGCCACCAGCTCCACTCTGCCAGCGCTCATCTGCAGACTTGTCGGCATTCTCAAAGCTTCTCATTTTGATTCCTTCTCCATCGCTCCATCGGATCATGTCAACACTGAGCGAAGAAATCTGCTGTTGGGTTTTCGCATTCACTGCCACAAAGTCTACAGCCTTAAGAAGAAAAATAGGCTCTGCGCTATTAGCCAGAGCAGCATTGTAATGGCAAAAGGCCACTGGTTTGGCGCTCTTTAATAAATATTAACCGTTCCTGTCTAAAAAAAAAAGATGGAATTTATGTAATTTTAGATCTTTACTATTTTTACTTTAGCTATCAAATACTTCTTGCAAAAGAAATTACTTCTTGTAAAAGCAAGTACTAGGAGTGACCATGCATATTACACTTGTTATTAGAAACTTGATGTTAATTATAATACAAGTGTAAATATTTAAAAGTATTTACATTTTTTAGTGTATAGATATTGATAACATTTTTATAAATATGGTATTTAGAGATACTTACATTTTTATGATATATATGTGTTCATCAAAAGCTATGTGTCCAGTCAATAATTTAAACAAGGTAATGTGATTCCCTTATCATGGTTCAATTCTCTTAAATGACTTGTTCCCCTTATATACCCTCTATTTCCTCATTATAGTTCAATTCTTCTTAAGTGACATATTCTCCTTATATACCAATGGGTTATTGTTAATTAAAAGTATTTCAAAGAACTTGTAAAGTTGATGAATGTGTGATATTAATATTTTCTTTGTCATAATTTGATGTCTAATAATAACATATTCCCTCATAAGTTAATGTGCTTAAATAAAACAAAAAATAAATAAATAAATAAAATGCCATAAATACCTAAATAAAACAAACAAAGAAAAAATATCATATCATTAGTTCTAATGAAGATGTTTCCAAATAATACAAAATAATATCTCACCCCTTGCCAAATTATAGGTGTTCAATTTTTTACAAATTATAGATGTTCAACCCTTTTTAAAATTGCCAAAGGAAATATGTTGCCAAAAACTTTAAAATGCTTACACATAACATTTTACTCATACAGTCTAATTTACAAGCATTTTCATTAATCATCCTCCTCTTACAATGTTGATTCAAAATTTAAAACCAAATATCCGGAATGCCTGTCATTACAAAATATTTTCAGAATGAGAAATATGAAGTCTCGAACACCACATTGTACTATGATTACTTCCTTTTATTTAAGCCTCTCTTCCATTGCATTTTTACAAACCCTCATTAATATAAGCTTCAAGAACCCTTACAAACCCTCATTTTTACAAACCCTTTGCTACAAGAATTTTTCTTGCATCAAACAACTATGTTGATATTTTTTCTCTAAACTTTTTGCTCCAAGTTTCCATCTCTAATAGTATTTCCACTCTAAAAGTATATGGATATTTACAAAATGTAACAAATTGGCTAAATGGAACTACAAGAATCCACAAACACACCCTTTCTTCTCTATTTGGAAGGATACAACAACAAACCTCTCATTTCTCTCATGACTATTTTCATCACACTTACAGGTACTAAAACTTAGTAGCAGATGCCCTGTGAAAGGGTAGAATAGCTCTTGACAGAGGATCATTTGAATACTTAGAAAATAAAGAAGGCCAATAACAAAAATATCTTCTTGATCATGGGGTATAAGTGAATAGCTCATGTTTTTATCATTATATTTTGGAAAAAAATGAAAAAGAAGGACACACTTTGTTCTTTTTGTAAAATCTTTAAGGCTACTATCTCCCTCATCACAGAAGGTATTGTCTTTTAGCTCACAAATCATAAGTTTTTAAAAAGTGAGAGATGATTCTCTTCCATTTTAATTGACTTAAGGACACTATATATATATATATATATATATATATATATATATATATATTTCATAAATAATATATTATAAGTAAAATGGTTATGCGATGTAGTATTTAATTAGTTTTCATTAAAAAAAATGATTTTTAAATTTTTTTTTCCAATTTGATTTAGCTTAAATGGGTGGAAGGAATGTTTATTATGCTCTACATCTATGATCAAATCTAAAAATCACTAATTGAGTATTTAATAAATTGAAACATTTTTTCTTAACAATAAAAAAAACAATTCTAAAGTTTAAAAAGTTATAACTAGCACAATCATATAAATTAAATGGTTAGTAAAAGTTAAAAGAAAAAAACACTCATACATCTCACATTAATCTCTCTCTCTCTCTCTCTCTCTCTATATATATAAACTAAATTATAATTTTATTTAAAATTATTATTAATTATAGAAAGAAGTGTGTGTGTGTGTATATAAAACCATGATATTCACTTCCATTTTAATATGGATATAGTTAAATTATAAATAGGATTTGTTACAATACCATGGATTAATACTATATGTCCAAACGAGCTATAACTCATTTCATATGGCCTTTTTTAATTAATTAATTTAATTTTAAAAATAGAAAAAATATAACTACCTTTAAAATAAATCCCAATGTATGACTATTACTATTAATATTTTAAAACATATCAAATCTTTACTATCCACTTAATAATTACTAATTAAATAAAAAAATTAAAAATCATATTCCAAAACCTAATATATCTATCCATATAAACATAAACTAATTAATAAACATTTAAAAATAAAAATAAAAAATAATGTTTTTAGTTTAATTATTTAATATTAAAAAAACCATTCAAATTTTTTAAAAAAAGAGAGGAAAGAATATAATTTTATATTATATAAACCTTTAACCAATTAAAATCTAAATAATTTCTAATATTTAAATCTTTAAAAAAATGAAATTTAAAAATATTAAATATAAAATTTGCTCGATTTTTTCTCACTAAATCAAATTAGTTGTTATTTTAAACACCTAGTTTGGGACCTCTCTACATCTATTTAAGCTTAATGTTTAGATTTGATCTCTATATTTATCAATATAAATATAAACTAACTGATAAGTATTTAAAAAAATTTGAAAATGATATTTTTAGTTTAATTTTTTAATATTAAAAAAAACCATTGAAATTAAAAATAATAATAATAATTAGAATATAATTTTATATTATATAAAACTTTAACAAATTAAAAATTTTAATTATTTCTAATATTTAAATCTTTAACAGAATGAAATTTAAAAATATTAAATATAAAATTTGGCTAATTTTTTCTAACTAAGTCAAACTAGTCGTTATTCCAAACACCTAGTTTGGGACATCTCTACATTTATTTAAGCTTAATGTTTAGATCTGATCTCTCATCTCATTCTTTATTAATTATGTTGACAAAGTTCATTCTTATGTGATTTTAACCAAAGTTTTTTTGGAAATATTTATAACAGCTTAACATCCAATAAAAATCATATTACATAACTAATAAAACTACCATATTTATTTAACATTCTCGTCATTTTCTATTTCATAAAATACAATAAATTAAATTATATAAAAATGAAAATACCATTATAACATCCATCAAAACATCATCATTTTTGGAAGTTGGATTTTTTTTAATTATAAATTTTAAACATTATAATTCTGATTTTAAAAATATTTTCTCTTACCATTATTCTTATTCTTATTTTTCTAAGAGGTAAATATTTTTTTTCTTTAAAACAATTAGGTTATTTTTTAAAAAATAAATAGATTTTTTCAAAAATAATTAGAGATTTCTTTGGAGTACTTATCACTAACAAAACTCGATACCATGTCAATAGCATTAAAATATTTTAAAAATGATAGTGGTTTCTTGAAACTAATACTAACCACAACATTAACCATGATATTATCTGGAAAAAAATAATAATGGGCTTGTAACAAATGGCATGTCCAATGACAGTAACACCTTAACTGTATGAAATTAAAAAACCTTTGACTCAGTAACATTTTTTTAACAATTGAAGCCAATAATATATGTACATGTTTCTTCACCAAACCCAATATTGAATCTTCTAAACCTAAACCTGAATCTTCCAATAAAGCATATGAGTTTTCAACGGACACTACATAATACAATTTTTTGAAGGAATTGATTTTTTTTTTCAAAAACTCAGATAGTTAGAGTGTTTGAATTCTGGAGCACACAAAAATAGATTGTTTGAATTCAGAAAAATAGAGTGTTTGAATTCTGTTTTAATGGTGGAAATAGATTCAGCACCATCAAAAATTTGTGGAGCACACAAAATCTTGAAATTTGACATCTATAATCCATATTTTCAAAAATTTCTACCTAAATGTTTCATATTCTTTCTAAAATTTCTGAACATATTTTATAGATTATTGCTTCATATTGCTATCTCACAAGGAATCTCTCTATTAATGTCTATGGGGACTTTCAAAATGTTGTGAAAATGAATTGCAAGAATAGGCAAGTATACTTTCTCTCCAAATTTGTAGAAAATACAACAACAAATTCTTCACTTTACTTAGCTTTCCATATTGGTCATGTTTCAAATAATGATGTTGAACTTTTTTCTTCTTAATTTATTGCTTCATATTGCTATTTCACATGGAATCTCCTCTCTTTTTGTCTATAAGGACTTTCAAAATGTCATTAATTGGGAAAAGGAACTGCAATAATAGGCAATTATACTTTCTCTCCAATCTTTTAGAAAATACAACAACAAATTCTTCACTTTACTCAAATTTCCTTTGATGACAGGGACCCTCAAGAAGGCTAGATTAACAAAAACACATTTGAAATCATAGAAGCTACAAAAGGCGAACCACAAAAATATTTTCCCAACCATTTGAGTCCAAGTAATTTTTTTGAAATCACATAAATGTTTATTAATATATCTCTTTTGTTCCAAATATTTTAGCTTTCTTTAATGATATTTTGGGATGTAAAAGAAACTCTCTAATTGAGAGACTTGTAATTTTTGTAAAAGATAGACAACTACTATCTTTCTCTCACAAAGAGAATTTTATGAGAAAATATATACCACGAAAATCACTGTCAACTGATTGTTATGGAGCATATAAAAATATAATTTTTTTTGAGAAATTTGAAAAAAATACAGTATTATCTACTCAAATATATAATTTTAAATAAATAAATTTTAACATAAAACAACTAATATTTATGGAAAATATAAAATATAGTCTTTATACACATAAATTAAAAACTATAAAGAGATATTTTATATTTTAAAAACCGAGTAAGCTAAAGAGTTTTCAATAAAAACTTAAAAGTTACCTTTTAAAAATGAGTAATCTATAAGCACAGTTTCTATCAACTCCATAATTACAAAATAGAGTCTTATGCAAATATTACGTAGGCAAGTCTGATAATAAGCATTCTAAAAGGAATAGTTTTCAATCAAACATTTTTCAGAATGTTTCATCAATTGCATTGCATTCAAGGTTTCATTCTCAAATTTCAGGAGGTCCCACTTCTGCAATCTAAATATTTTGAAAACAGAACACAATCTGTATAACCTGAACCCAAATAACCTTTTGCAAAACAGTTTTTATATTTATATAACCCTGCAATCCCCAATGAAAGTAATTTGAAGTAATTCCAAATTAGCTCACCTAGACTCTGTGGGAGATTTCTTCCTTTTGCAGGGGAGTTGAAATCCAATATGTGATGATGCTAAACCCCCGATGGTAGGAGCAGTTGCCCTGGTATCCAGAAGTACTCGGCAAGTGAGGAAAAGGAACAGGAGATTTATTGGAACGCTGTGCGAAACAGGGTCACTCACAGCTTGCCACGAAGAAACACCAGAAGGTAGAGGTCGCGCTCAGAAAAAATAAGGAAACAGGGTCATTCACAGCTTGCCAGAAGAAACCGTAGAAGGTAAGGCGCGACCGAGAAATTGAAACGCGCGAAGACTAATTTTGAAATATTTTGACAGCAGCGCAACATTGAATGCATTTAAATTCATGTCTTTTCCACCATCTGCATTGCATAGGTGGCCGGAGTCGTGGGGATGGCGCATTGCGAGGAGGAGCGGCGCCAAGGGTGCTGTGGTGGAGGAGGCGCTCATCGCCGTTTGCCATTCTACCGTTTGCCGTTTGCCGCCATCGGAGGTTGGAGTCGCGGGGGTCCACCATCGGGCCGGAGAAGAGAGGGTCACCAGAGGAGCGGATCGAGAGCTGTCACATCGGCTCTCAATTCGTCGAACGAAAGACTCCTCCATTCTTTCTTTCTCTTTTCTACACTTCTGTTGGGTAGGTTTTGAGGTGGAGAGCTGCTTAGCAAATCCTGGTCAATATCCTGAAGGTCACCTGTCTCAAACAGAAGTCCTTCAACTTCTTCATGTATCATAGGGGGCTTCTCCGTCTCTTGGTCGGGAGAAGACAAAACATCAACATGCTCTTGATTGTGACTGCTCGAGATAGACAAACCTTGTTTACACATGCTTCTAGGACGATACCGACTCTGCGACATAATCGGGTTTTCTACTGCATTTCGAAGGGGTGTAGAAGTACCGTTTCCGTTCCTGGACTGCTTTGAAAAAGTTCCCGCATCTTCCTTAGGGTAACCTTGACTCTTGCATCTTGCTGTGCAGCCGCTTCAATAGTGACCTCGATGGCTTCTGGAGAGGCTTTCTTCTGCTCGTGGACTCGAGACATTTTGGCGGGCACTTTTCCATGGACATGTTTGTGTTTCTGCACTCTACTCTCTTTCCCTCCCGATATGGGAGCCGCTTTTTCAACTGAAACACTAGGGTTTACTGGTGTCTTCAGAGACTTCCCCGCAAAGTTTTCTTCTACAGTGGTCACCGGTATTTTTGTAGGATCAGGGTTCTGTTGAAAACTAGAACTTAGTGGAATCGCAACCCCAATACTTGAGTGCTTCGATAAGGGACTAATAACCCTCTGTCGCCCCTTCACCTAAGTTTCCTCTCCTGGAAAATTCTCAATCAGAAAGTCTTCCAAAGACTTCTTTCGTTTGCTTAATTCTACGACCACTATCATCTTTATAAGACTATGGTGACATATTCCAGTTTCAAGGATTTTACCTGTTGAGTTCCTCTTGCAACTTGATGTAAATTCTTATGCAGAAAGAATGGAAAATTAACCTCTCGGTCTTCCAAAAAATGTAATAACAACCTGATATGGTAAAGAAAGATATCAGCATACCTACCTTCGCAAGTGATGAATCTCTGTAGTACTGTAATGAGCGGGTACCATTTCTTATCGAGGTAGCTACGTAAAACTCCTTTCGACCAACTCAGAGTTTGATAGGTAGGTTTAAGGAACTTCACACAGTCTGACAAGTCAAGCGGCCCTCTCTTGAAGACCTCTTCACCGGACAGAGGAAAACCTGTTACTTTAGTGATAGATTCCTTAGTAATTTTAAACTTGATATTCCCAATTTCCATGATTTCTCCATTAAAGCTCTGAGAAAAGGCCGAGGCTACCTTGTCATTATACCCTGGAAACTTTTGAAGAAATCACATCCAACCCTTTTCTTCTAATAATTCTCTGCAACTCGCATATTCCGGACTCCGGGAAAACTGGACAAAAGTGGGCTCATGACGATCGCCCCCCATGCCTGTGTAAAAAAAACTTCTGGAGGCTTTTCTCACAACAATGGGTGTTCACAGTCCTGCTATTATCACTCCGAAAGAGAATTACCATTCAATTTTTCTGAACTCGGAATCAAATTTAAAAACATTTGAAAGCATGGGAGTGACAACCTACATGTGCGGCGACAATGATGAATCGACACTTAACAAGAGGGCCGCATAAGGCAGAACGGTCGAGTGAGATAATGGACAGGGTGGCGGTTGGTTGATATGACGATGAATCGATGGTGAACATGTGGCCTTATGATTAAAATGAGAGGAAGGGTAAATGAGGATTAAACACTAGCAATTGCGGAATGCTGGATGGAGGAGATGTGAATCATTTTGTGCTATATGAGGGGTAAAAACATGAATTGTGATTTAACAGAAGAAAATTCAACGCTGAACAGATAATCATAAATGGTAAGTAGAAATATGATCACCTAAGGTGGAAAGCCTATAGCTATTAATGTCTCGATTCTTTTCAAGTTCAAACTATCTACACTGTATATTAAAGAAGCAATCTGACGCCATGTCACAAACTGGCCATTCAAATGGCCTGCACATCCTCCAGACTGATGGAATCCTCATATATGAAGAAGGCAATGAGACCTTGATGTGAAATTCTAGTATTTTCTCTGCCTGTCTTTGATGTTATGTCTGGGTGGTCAAATTGAGTGTGCTCATTTTGATTTGCAGAAGGCCGAATTGTTTGCCCATAGAACCTTTAAGTTTGTCTAAGGCGGTAAACCCTGCAGTGTGGTTCATCATCAAGACAAGATGGAGAATCTGATCAAGTAACCTCTTTAAATAGAAAGTATAGCTCCTACTTGCCGTTTGTAAAATAACCGCTAAGTTGCCTCAAATAATAAAAAATAATTTATTTTGTTTTAAAAAGAGTAAACCAAATGATGAAAGTTTATAATTTGAATTTTAAATATTTATATTTATTTTAATAAAAATAATAATTTTTAATTTAATATTATTAAATGGTAATTTATGTAATTTTATTTTTATTTCATTTTATTTTATTTCTATTTATTTTTTAATTGCGATTTTTTTTTAAATCTATTTATTTTTTTTATTTATTTTTAATTTTATCTTTATTTCTATTTATTTATTGATATTTCTATTTATTTATTTATTTAATTTTTATTTTTTTAATCTTTTCTTATCATAGCATTTAATTATTAAAAATAAAATAAATATATAAATTTAAACTTTAATTTTTTTTTTTTTTTTTTTTAACATTTAATTTATTCGATAATAATAAAAACAAATGAATATCCTTTGAATAATGCGCCGATGCTATCTCCCTCTTTTATAAAGCGCTCGAATATTAATAGAAATCCTCTCCTTGTAAACTGTATTAAAAGGCAATATCTCGATGCTCATAGCTTAACACACACTTATATTTTAATGCTCATCCTCTCATTATATTTTGATGTTCGAACTTTTTAGACCATAACCCCAAGCAAGAACAAGTATACGCCCTCCCGAAAGGCTCACGGCTGACTTTAGTTTAATAAGCATTGACCAAACCTTAGAGTTAAAACCCCAAGTCTTATCATGTCATTAGATAATTAATATGGGATCACTACATACCTTAATTTTAATACCGCAGACATCAAACGACGATACCATAAACACTTTCACATATTCATTAAGACGCCATTATGCATGAATGTCCGCCATATATATATCCCGGACCTAACTATAAGGCCAGTGCCAATATAATGTTCGGGCCCACCTATTAACAATCCTCTCCCATCCGACGGCTGGAGGAGTATTGCGTTGATTGGGGCGATCCAACGAGCAGGGTGGAGTTTCGTTTTTTTTTGATGCCGAACTTTAACATGTCAAATTCACGCGATGAGGGCGGTATTGCCCGAACGACGTAGCACGATCTAATAGGATCGATTTTTTTTTGTGGTTTCACCTTCGGGCAAGGGCGGTGCGAAATAGGTGGGTTTGTTCCCAAAACCACCCGACTATAACCTCCAGTTCCACGTTCACCTCTTGGTTCCGTTCCTTCTACGCTCCAGGTTCCATCTTCCGCGTTCACTTACTCTTCGGTACGCTTCCCTTAGCGCAGTTCTCTTCACACGTTTTCTGCACAAAATGGGTAAGCCAACAAACTTTGTGTTGAAGTCTCGCTCCAGTCCTCCCCTATGCTGGTCCTTAACATGAATTTTATTCCATTATGGCTTTAAAACCCTCCAACATACATTCAACGTACAACTCAACGCTAGTTCCCATTTCCGTCTCAATTCTTTGCTCCGGCTTCAGGAATTCGAGCACAACCAAGGTTTGAACTGAAGGGATTTGCACTATAACAAAATTACAATACAACTGCCCCTCCTTTTAAGTGGGGATTTATTCTCCGTTCCGCCTTCAAGGCTGACCGCAAGGAAGGTCTACCATCAGTTATACATAATTGTTCTATAATGGCATTATTCAGAAATTCAAAAGGTTGAATCGGTTTGACAGTCCTATCACAGTTTATCCAGTGCTCCAACATCCCGTAATACGATGAGAATCAAACATGATTTCTAACCTGAATCCTTTTCTCTCGAGCACCGCAGATCGAAGCCTTGCGCGGCAGTCCACAACGCCCATCTCCGCGACCTCGGACAGAAACAGACGATAGGAAAACGTTCGCGAAAATCATGCTAACATGGTAACCAACAGATGACAAACACGTGGAAAAATTTGATTAGTGCGAAGGGTGGTACGATATTTCTCCTATTGGCTGGAGTGAGCAGTGTTTTCTCAACACACTCTAGCAAAGAAAATGCCTCCAGTGTAAAAATAATCTAAATATAAATTTCAATGAAGAAAAATGTAAAACTTTACACTTCATATTGCAGAATTTTACCCGCTGGTTTGATGTAACCTGCTTTGCTGTAATCACCTACACGGCCAAAGAAAAGATTTGAAATGAAATCAAAGTTGGACAGATTCGATGGTCTAGACAACGTGCCAACGACCATTTGTGTCGGTAGGCCACACTGTCTTCAGTATTGTAAGTTGAATGCCTTGAAGCCAATCAATATTTGAGACAAAATCAGATCCAACAAAGTCGTGGAAAAATGAGACTAATGTGTTAATTTTACCAAAATCCCACGCCAAACTCACGGGAAGTAATGCTATTTCTGCAATTTTTTAAAGTGTGAAGCCCATATACAGAAGGATATCGTGTCGACTGGACACGGGATTGATGTGGGTTTGTTGCATCTGGTGAGCAGTTTCCTTGCAGTTTACGACATTGATAAAACACAGTTGCCATATGCGCATATAAAAATACGCACTGAGATCAACCAGAACAATACAATTTCGACAGGCCATGGAGTCCTGCAATGCTCTCTGTAGTTTGATTTTGCTGTGTATGATTGGAGCAAGTGAAGGGAATTTCTTCTCATTACCTTCCAATTGGAAAGTGGCTGTCAATAACTCCAGCCTCCCGAGCTACACCACAGTGCAGGGGCCCTTCAGAGCAGTTACAGATGGGAATGGGAATCCTATTATTAGCGAGAATAACAAAAATGGGCTTGGATTTATTAATGTCAATTCTTCTGGAAAATTTGTTCTGTCGGTTGTCTTGGGCTTCAATCTCACCTCGCTTTCTGCAATGGAGATTTGGACTGCGAACAGGAACATCACGTTAAACTCCTGAGGCCGTAGCGGAGAGCTGTGGTGAGAAGGACCGTATTGTAAGCAGGAGCGAATGGAGTGGAACCCTGAAGGAAAGGACACGGAACCA
Source organism: Pinus albicaulis (assembly GCA_034641835.2). Lineage (NCBI taxonomy): Eukaryota > Viridiplantae > Streptophyta > Pinopsida > Pinales > Pinaceae > Pinus > Pinus albicaulis. The sequence continues at coordinate 157,576 of JAXQQM020086143.1, read as the reverse complement.
TGAAAAGACTGAACGTGGTTCACAGCTAAGACCGACAGTATATCATGCGGCACAAAGGTGGTAAGTTGTATTTAAGAAATTGGAGTGATTCCATAGGCTGAGTGACGCGTGTCCCTGAGCGATTTTGGAAAACCTCTCTGATCGCGAGTTAACGATAGTATAAGTAATTCGCGCGATATTGATTTCACCCGTCAGATATTTCGAATTGATTCGACGTCGTTTCAAGCATCGGATGGGTGCACTGATTTGAAAAAGGTATGGACACCATTCGAATCTGGTGTGGCAGAGCTGGGATTATCCCACGGATATGCTCGTGCCTGGGTAGGGATTGAAAAGTGGGCAGGCCCTGGTTTTGAATTCATCTTCGATGAATACAAGCGCTAGATCCTATAAGCTTGTTATGGAAGCGGGAGGGCTAGTGTTGTTCTATACAAGCTCAACACATGAGCCTTATTGGTCTCTGGGTATACCTGGGCTAGACTATCAGGGCATTCTTAGGCCGTGCTTTTATAATTCCTCGTCTCTCGGCTCCGAGGCTGTATATACGGGACAAAATTTGCAGGTTTCGTTCAATGGAACGATCGGCAATTCGTCTTCTTCTTGCGCTAATGGAACTGCATCGATCCTCATGGCTCCTTTCTATACAGAAAGCGAGCATAGGTTCCTGAGACTGGACACCGATGGTAGCCTTCGGGTATACAGGGTGTCTTCCATGCCAGGACAAACGAATGCCACAAATTGGAGCACGGATTTTGGACTGGACCCATCAAATAAGAATTTCCTTCTGCCCAAAGCCTGCAGGCCTTATGGAATCTATGAGAATGGCCAGTGCAGTTGCCACGGCTACGGGACTCTGGATCAATTTAACCAGATCCAGAACCTGGACGTGACGTAGGGGTGTTATAGCAAGCTGGAGCCGACTGGCATCCAGGTGACGACGCAGTAGCATTACCTGCGCGTCGAAGCTGTGGATTACTATCCCAACAACTTCCTGGAGCTCGAGGCGAATGTTTCCACCATTGAAGAATGCGAGGATTTGTGCACGGAAAATTGATCCTGCGTCGCGACCTTCTTTCGCAACAGTTCGACATCGTGTTATCTCGCGGATGGGCCATGTGGAAAAATTTGATTAGTGCGAAGGGCGGTACGGTATTTCTCCTATTGGCTAGGGTGAACAATGTTTTCTCACCCCAAGCCCACAAAGAAAACGCCTCCGGTGTAATTAGTTGGAGTATGGCTGGATGACGGAATTATAACGAATTATGGAGACAAACTGCCACTTAGCCTATAATACATATAATTTTAATATAGTCTAAGCAAATAAACGTTCACGTACCTTGTTTCCAACTTTTAATAATGTTTGGATCTCGAGATCAAAGATAGCAGTACCAATTTCCGTTGTTGGAGATGCATGATCCTCATAACTGAACTTGTAATGATGAATTAGTTCAGGGTACAAAAATATTCCCCAGATATCATTACAGTATCTCCTGAAATGATGCTAAGCAGAAATTTTTCTTTATAATTCTTTTAAACCTTTTTCACAGATTCAAAAAAAACTTCCTGATGTATTATAATGTAAATTTGAGTACAGAATGCCAATGCTAATTTTGGTACAAAATCATCTGAACTGATTTGAAAAATATGCAGAATGTCTTTTAGCAAAGAATACTGATTCCATCCATATTGATTGTTGATGCTAATACCTTTAAAAATTTTCACCAATTCAAGAGCTCTATTTAATTCATAATAGTGCTAGGTTAAGTATAAAATCATTTTGAAATGAATTGAAAATGAACAAAATTTCTTCTTGGAATATCCCATGCAGCTCGACTGGAGAATTTGGGTAACCTGAAAACATCATCCCATTTATTTTTAACCATGCCTGGCATGATTATTGCTAAGTGAATTTCATTTTTAGAGAGCTTGAAATGCACAAAAGAAGACTCCAAAGTGTTCTTTTTCGTCCTTATTCTGTTTAGCCCAGAAAATAATAATTCTTGTAGAAATTATACAAACAATATGTATATCATGGATTCAATCCGATCTAACAATGTACTAAAGCTAGATACTGAATCGCTTGTACAAATCAATTGTAGAAATTAAGGAGAATCACCAATCACATGAAGCAAAGAAGAATCAAATCAAACCACAACACAGATAATTTCCTAGGGAAAGCTTGCTGCTCAAAACCCCACTATCTTCTATTTCATATTCAGCGTGAATACATGAAACAATTACAATGCACTCTTCTCACAAGAGTCTCCTGCACTCTGCTAACTGTCTCACACTGTCCTGGACAAAACTGACCAACACTTAGCAAATTCTTAGCCTCTAAACAACTTGCCTTTCTTGCGCAATTCTTGATGAATGCAATCCCTATTCTTTAGGAATTTTTGCCTTCCTAAACTGCACAAGGATCATGGGAAATCCAATGCGTGTTTGGTTGCATGGGTGCAACCCAATAATACTACAACTGATAGTTAACATCCCTTTCACCTTTGTCTCAACTAGGTCTCCACTGGCATTGACATGCATGCAACTAATAATAGTAAATCATCAGTTGCATGTTAGATCACTGATTGTGAATTAAATAATATTTAATTCACTTGACCTCTCACTAGTGCAACAAATAGTTACAACTAGCTCAATTGATTTTAACTCACCTAACTGAGTTAACTGATTACTCATGCATTAAACTAATGCAGCAATTGCACTTCGAACTCTATTACAACTAGAATTACTCTGTATGCCTCACCAACTACCCTCAACTCGAAATTCATAAGCTAAATGAGTTTATCACACTCAGTTAACTATTACAAGTGATTATGAGATAAGATTACATTTTATTGTCCATTTTAATTAAGGGAAAATTAAAATAGACATTGAACCAAATTTAGCCCAGACCAGTGTAGGTGCTGCTAAGACCCATTGGTCCCACACTAGTGTAGGTGCTGCTCGGACCTATTGGTCCCACACTATTGTAGGTGCTGCAATTTCTTGTTGGAATCCAACAATCCTATGCTCAACATACCCCTAACTATTGCCACCTCATAAGTTTATTGAGCCTGAGTTAGTCACTTCTCAGGGTATTCATTTTTAGGGAGTGGAAAACCCGATGTAGACTCCAGGGGGGTTTCTTTTTCATAAATATTCAACTGAGTCCAGAAAAGAATAATTATATACTCAGGGGATTCCTAAGTACTACTGTTCCATTTAATTTTTACGAGCTTGGATCAGTTGTTGCTCGGAACTTTCAATTTTTGGGAGTCTGAAATGTTCAAAGAAGACTCCAAATTGTCCTTTTCCATAAATAATCTGCCAAGTCTAGTTAAAGGAATAAAATTACCCATGAAATATTTCCCCTTTATTCTATGTGGGTTGTGGGGGAAGCAATAATATGTATGTAAATAGGTTAGCTCACTGTTTTATATACTATATATACATAAATAAAAATATAGAGTTAAAAGAAAACCAGTTTGAAGAACCAACATGAGCCAGATCCCTCCTTTGAACCAACTCAATTTATAGATCTTTCATCATTTCCTGCAAAATTATTGGTGAGAGAGCGGTCGGTGATATACCTTAAATCGATGGCCATTCACCACAAATGGGATTTGATCAACATCAATAGTTTTGATTCGGACGGAGCCATTGTCAAAGAATTCCTCCACTTCATAGGGTCCCAACTACCTGATATAAAATTTTCCTTTGAAATGTTTAAATTTACTACCATATAGCAGTGCCCAATCTTCTGCTTCAAAGACATTTTTCTTGATAAATTTATCGTGCCACCGAGTTTGTTGATCTTGTACTAGCATGGTTCATTGGAATGCATCCTGCCTGATCTCATCAAGCTCATTCAACTATAATAACCTTTTCTCCTCAACTTAATTTAGATTCATTCCCAAATGAATGATGGTTCAAAATGTTTTTACTTGGAATTCAATCGAGATTAACAGTTGTTTCCCATCTACCAATTCATAAGGAGTGTGCCTTGTCACCTTCCTCCAGGTTATACGATAGGCCCATAATGCCTTAGGCAACCTGTTGGCCCAATCTCCATGGTGAAGTTGAATTGTCTTAGTGTGGATGGACTCTAGGAATTTGTTTGTAGATTCCACCTGCCCGTTTGCTTGGGGGTGGTATGGGGTAGATTTCTGATGCTTAATCTAATATTGTTCAGTGATGGCCTTCACCAACTTGGACGTGAATTGTGTTCCTTGGTCAGTAAAAATTTCTCTAGGCACCCCAAATCGGGTGAATATGTTTTCGAAAAGGAAATCCACCATTGCTTTCTCGAAAGCGGAATATAAAGCCTTGTCCTGTACCCATTTCATCACATAATCAGTGTAGACCAATATGTATCTCCTTCTTGTACATGGGAGAGAGGGGTCCCAAAAAATCCAATGCCCATTTCTCAAAAGGTCCTTTTTATATCTGCATTTGGAGATGCATCTCATCTCTAGGAATTTTCCTCCCCATTCTCTAACAGGCATCACAACTTGAGACAATTTTTTTGGCATCTTTGAAAAGCATGAGCCAGTAATATCCTGCATGTAGGACTTTGTAAGTCGTTCTTTTATCGAAAAAGTGCCCTCCACAAGGCTCACCATGGAAAGCCTTCAAAACATCAAACATCTCATCTTCCCGTACACACCTTCTCATAATGAAATCAGGTCCTGTGTGTAATAAGTCCCCATCTATGCAAGAATAATTTGCACTTCGCTGAACAATATTATGTTTTTCCCTGGTAGAAATATTTTGTGGTAACTTCCCTGTTACTAGGTAGTTAGCCATGTTGATAAACTAGGGAGTAAGAGTCTATATTGCAAAAAAATCTTGATCCGGAAAATCATTCGGAATTGGTGTCGAAGATTTTTCTTGAATAAATGTTCATTCGGGATAAGAAATTGGCAACCAAATTCTCTCTTCCAGGCATTTTAATCACAGTAATGTTAAATTCTTGCAATAAAAGTAACCATCTTGTGATTCTCCAATTAGTAATAGGTTTATTCATTAAAAATATAATGGCAGAATGATCAGTATCGACAGAAGTCTCATAGTCGGTAATATAATTTCTAAAATTTCTAATGGCATGAAAAACCGCTAACAATTCATTTTTAGTGACTGTATAATTTAATTCTGCAGGTGAGAGATTCTTGCTAACGAAATAAATAACATAAGGAGAGTGATCCTCCCTTTGAACCAACACATCTCCAAGGGCGGTGTCAGATGCATCTATGCAAATGTGAAATGGGAGAGACCAATTAGGCCCTCTCAATACTGGAGTAATTGTTAATTTATCCTTCAGTTTTTGAAAAGCATTTTGAAAATTAGTGTCCCATAAAAATTCAACATCTTTAGAAAGAAATTTAAACATTGGTGCTGCGATCTTGGTAAAATTTTCAATAAATCTCCTATAGTACCCTGCATGTCCCAAGGAACTTCTTACCTCTTTCTGTGATGTGGGAATAAGAATATGTGATATTACCTCTTTTTTTGCAGTGTCAAATTTCATCCCTTCTTGCGATACATGATGCCCAAGACAATCCCTTTAGTTTGCATAATTTTACATTTAATACTACTAAGGGCCACATAAGCTTCTTGATGACGAATCAAAACCTTTTACAAGTTCCCCAAGGCTTGATGAAAATCATTCCCATATACCATGAAGTCGTCCATATAGAATTCTACACAACCATGTATCAAATCATAAAAGATAGCTAGAACAACTCACTGAAAAGTAGTTGGAGCATTACATAAACCAAAATGAAAAATTCGATAGGCATAGGTGCCCCATGGGAAGGTAAAGGTGGTCTTCTCTTGATATTCTGGGGCTATTTGATTTTGGTTATAGCCGCTATACCCATCTAGAAAAGAAAAGTAATTTTTCCTTGGCAGTGTATCAAGTACATGATCAATGAATGGTAAAGGAAAATAATCCCGCAAGGTGGCCTGATTCAACTCTCTATAGTCTACGAAGATTCACCATTTCCCATTTTTCTTTGGGAATACCACCAACAGTGATACCCATTTACTGTCAGAAATAGGATAAATGACATATGCACTCAATAGTTTTTGCAATTCATATTTAACAATATTTTTTAGAGCTGGGTTCATACACCTTTGAGGCTGCCTAACAGGTCTAATTTCTTCATTTGTATAAATATGGTGCATACATGTGTCTGTACGAATACCTTTCTTGTCTAAGTAATCCCAGGCGAATGCTCTGAACTTCTTTTGAACCATGCCCAATACTTGCTGCTTCTTTTCTGTACTTAACTTAGTCCCAATGTACAATGTCTTTCCGTCACCAATTTTGATAGGTTCGATACTTATTTCATCGCTAACTTCCAGTGCTACCATAGTGAATGTTGCAAATATAACTTGATGACAAGTTTCCTGAAATTCATTGCTAAAAACATGCCGATAGCCATCAAAAGAATAGGATGATTAAGGCAAGTAATATCACAAAAAAATTGTTGTAAAACATGATCTTCTGATTTTTCCTAGAGTCCCCGTGATTTTTATAAAGTTAGCAAGGGAAACATACAGTCTTCATCCCCATAAGGAATTTCCAACCAGAGAGGTACTTCAACATCCATTTGGGTAGGTGGAAAAGAAATGAAAGTCTGATTGTGTGATCCATTAGAAATAATCATTTCTCCATTTCTGCACCCAATGATAGCATCAACAGTTGCCAACCAAGGTCCTCCTAAAACTACTGGATGTCGGGGTTTAGAAGGTTTGGGAGAAATCACAACAAAATCAATTGGATATTGCCAGGAGGATATTATCACCACTATGTCTTCTAGGATCCCCATGGGTTTGACAATGAATTTATCTTCCAATTCCAGTACTATAGGTGTAGCCCTAACTCCTTGTAGTTGTAATAGTGTCATAGTATCGATTATCATAGCATTAATGGCTGCTCCTAAATCTACAAGGATGTTTGATAACAAAGCCATGTCCCACTTCTCCTACTACTTTCCACATATAGGTTATCATTAGAACCTCATTGTTCACCAACGCTTAGTAGATGAAGAATCCTTTTCTTACTTTATGTTATCATTGGCTTCATAGAATTTTGGATCTCTCACCCTCAATTTGTCCATGATGAAATTGGAGGCCTTTGATGGTATACTTTATGAACTAGTAGGAATTGTGCCTAAAATCCTAATTAAGTTAGGTAGTAATATTGTTTCAATTGATGCATCAATTGCTTCAAGCCTATTTTACTTCAAATTTTTTTCTTGGGTATGATTAACCACTGATCAAATCATATTGTGATCCTCAACTACCTTTGATCTAAGACAATTCTTGCCTTTAGTGGCTCATATGTAGTATGTTAACACAATTTGGTTGGATAGAACTCCATCATAAATGAATCATGTGTTCACTTCAACCATTTATGCGTTCTCCACTCCCACTGAGTGCAATGCTTTAATTCCCGTGCATGATATATTCAAAAATTGAAAATGCATCTTCTCCCGAGGACTAAGGATGGAAAATTCTCCCCCATATGCAAAACGATTATATCCTCTTTGACCATGAACTTTCATTATGATGAACAATTCTTAGAGGCTATGATGTCTTTAGTTAGTCCTTCAAATAAATTCCACCTTCATTCTTCTTTCAATTTTGTTCATGAACCCAATGGCTCCACTAGTGGGCCCTTGAAATTTATTCCTTTTGACACTATCAATTATTTCAATTCAAATCTAGTAGCACCACACTTAAGGAAGATATATTGCACCAATTTTCCATATGAAACAATATTAATTGTGACACCAATTGGGATTTGGCCATCAACTAGTTTAATATTGGAACACGTCCATGACATTTTTTATTTTTATCTCATAAATGATGTGAATAGTTTCCAACTATTGTTTATTGGATGCAAGGCCTTAAAAATATATTTATAATACCTTTCTATTATTCTCTTGGCCACCAGTAATTCAATAAGGTATGTTATTAAGTTTCCATATAGAATTAGAATTTCCTTTGTGGTGTTGCATCTAAATTCACCTTTTTCCTCCAAAGGTTGTAGGATTATCCCACTAGATGTTGGTTTATTATCCCACCTTACTTATTTACATTTAAATTTTACAATGGAGAGCCCCATCGCTACCACCATGATCTATTTACTAAGAGAAGAACACCTTTTCAATTTGGCATCCATAGTGAGAAAATTTAATAGGAGTAGGAGCCTTTATAGAATGATTGTGCATGGTAAGACACAATCTCTTTCTTTTTTTTCCACGGAAAAATCAAAAGGATGCTCCGAGGAAATTTCTCACATTTGTGGATAGTAGCTATGGAAAACTTGTTAGTGCATGAACTAACATGTATATCAAGTGAGGCACACAACAAAAGGTAACCAACTTAGGGAACTATCCTTGAAACATACTACATGAAGCTCAAAAAATTCAACCACTTGAGCTAGTCCACCAAGGTGAAACAACATTCTCCTTTATCATCGCTTTATTACCATAATCATGATGGTTACCAACCTAGTATTTGATTATTCATTATCACACATTGTTCTTTTCCACTCGAAGTTGTTTGTTACTTATTGATTTTTGTATTTTTCGCACCACTTATGTGTAAACTAATTTGCAATGCTTACCATATGTCCAAATCTATTCACTAATATGTATTCTTAGTTAATTACTTAGTTATTGTATTCTTTGTTTATGTTTGTAAATATACCAATAGGTTGTTGTGTGTCCAAAGTAAAGAATACAATTCAAGAAATCCCCATTAAAATAAAAAGATTTGTTCTAGATAAACCTAACTTGAAGTGGCTTGGTTGGTTCTATATTATTTTTAATGCATATTGTACATTACAAAGGACTCAATTAGAGCTTTTAATCCCATGTCAAAATTTAATGACTATAGAGGTGGATATTTATTTTTCATCGAACAAAATAAGGTTAATGCAAGTATCCTCATATTTATCAATATTTGAATTTATTCTATGGAATTTTAGATGGTTGAATTGACCAACAAAGACTCCCTTTTTATTTATATTATATTATTTATTTTGTATCCACTACCATATTCAAGAATAATAATCAACAAGAAAACTGGTTACCAAACAAACCCCTTTCTACTAGTTCACTCATCTATTTATTTTCCTTCTTCATAAAATACTGAAGGACCCAAGGATTAGTGATGAAACTTCACAAGACTATATCTATGTAAACTCAATTGGTGTTGATATAGATATTGTGATGTTTCATCAAATTTAGGGGTTCTCTTATTCATAAGAAATTTCTTCCATGTGGATAAGATGGCACACATCCTTCGTCTATTCAAGTTTCCTTATTAGTTGAGTTATTATGACATGATTTATAAGTTTCTAGGGTTGATTGTGGTCTAATTTTGACTAGAAGAGTCATAGTCATCAGTCGATTTATATGCCATTAGTGAAGTCAGGTAATTCATGTTATCGATTAATAGGATGATTATACTATCTACATGAAACAAATGAGCACCTCCTCTACATGCTCATACTTCCTCCTAAGTACCCAAAAATATAAAGCATAGACACTTGATGGTCCATGGGAGTGGTAGTCAACTATAGAAATTTGGTGAATTGCTCACTTAGACTAGTGGTTGAGACATGATGGTTGACTTTCCTTCCACCTTTCTAGCCCTCTATTGGAACTCTATGATTTGTCTACAACTTCATGGAATTTCTTTATAAAATTCTCCTCTAGTTGGAAGAGGTTTATGTATATTAAGCCATTTCAATATTTGTAGATCCATTATGGATCAAACCTCCCCATTGGTAGCTTTATATCCTCAAAATAGACTAATTATAAATGAAGAAATAATTATGGGACATTGTTTCTCTAATACCACTGTTCTCTCCTTAGTATTTGTGCTTCGTGTATAATTTTCCATAGTTCATGTCGCCCTCCTAATTTGAGTATGAAAGTCCTAATTCTGTAACAATATATCTAACTCCAATTCTTCAAATGTATTTAGTTCAAATTCTTCAAGAGTAGGGATACCTTCTTCTTCTTCTACATCTAGAAATTATTCAAAACAATATTTTTAGGTGGAATAGAGTATTTCCATATTATAAGTGTTGAATATGGACATGCTATTCATCTTAGGCCTTTGGATATTTCTTGTTATAGCTTCTCAATAGATTTACCAAGTTTATATTAGCTACTTAATTTATCTCATCAATGTGAGGGTGGAATGTAGTCAAATGCTTTAGTTTAATATCCATTATTTCCCATAAGGCTCTCTAAAACTTGCCAAAAATTCTGCATGCCACTTATACATAGTGGAATGAGGAAATCCAAAATGTACTCACACATTCAGATAAAAATTATTCAACATTTTTTTATCCTTTATTGTCTTCTTAGAAATCATAAGCACACACATATTCTTGAATCAATCCGTAACCACAAATAGGTAGGCATGACCTCAACTGATCATTGGTAGATCTCCAATAAAATATATATAGATTATCTCCCATGTTCTATATGGAACTAGTGATGGCACATATAACCCAATTTTTCTATTGTTTGGTTTAATAGTGCTACATAGAACACAAAGTTGAATGCACTTTGGAAACTTGCTCTTGAATCTTAGGCTAATGCCAACACACACACATTGTACATATTTTTCTAATTTGTTACACCAAAATAAGTAATATGCATTTTAAAGCATGGTATTGAAGAAATTATTACATTCATCACATATCAAGTCCATCCAATTTTAAATTAAGCTGATAAAATATATCATACCCACACACACCACACCATCTTAGAAGCATTTTAATTCAAGATTTTTAAAGCTTTGATATATTTGTATCTCAATTGTTTTTTGATCCTTGTATGTGCTTAATAGATTCAGAGCTAAGCATAATTAATAGATTTTGAGTTAAGATGAATTTGCAATGGTAAGGTAGGTAAGCCATCTTAAAGATAATTTTCATTTTTTCGCTCCTCTCTAATAACACTCCCTCAAAACTTCATGGGTGAAAGATTCAAGCTACATGAGGTTTTGATGTTTATCTTTCTTGTAATTCCATTATTGTATTTGTTGGGCCAGAATTGTAATCTACAGATAAATTACGCTTCCCTAGATAGGTGCTAGTCTAGAAAAATAGGTGAAAGACTATACTACTATTTCTCCTAACTTAGAAAAGATATACAGAGAGGATTGGAGGCTTACTTGTTCAGTCGCTTCCAAATGGCTCCTTCTGTCGCTTCTGTTGCAGCTTCAAATTCAAGTGGTTTGTGAGCTGAATGCTTCCTGCAAGAAAAAACACTGAAACAACAGAAGATGCAATAATATAGATATCTATTCAAGCTAGTTAGCTAAATCAGTAAAGCATAAACTACATTCATCAACCAAGATCTTACAATATGGAACATCTAAGTTAATACATATGCATGTAGGGAAAAATAAGAAGTACTCTTTATCGATGATAGAAGGAGAGGTTACAACCTAGTGACTGATTTGAAGTGACCTTCCAACAAAATTCCCAAGCCTCATCACAACATAAATCTCTCCAGCAACAACTTCACAAATCTAGCTCTCAATTGAAAATTCTCCAGCATTTCTCTACTCAAATTCTTCCTTCTCAAACACTTAGATCTATGTTCAATTTATAGATGAACTGTAGGTTGTTTTGAAATCAATAGCTTTCCAAAAATAGGCAAGACATGTTTCCATTCATGTAGATGTTAAATGGACACTTGGATCCGAAGCTTGACACATGTGAACTCTTCTAGAAGGCACTGGCTAAGTGGAGATTCTGAAACAATGAGAATTTCACTCCCAATGTGACCAACACACCTATGAATTTCGGGAAGTTCTTTGTAGAGAAGCCTTGCATGGGGATACCTGCATATGCAACACACTTAGGCCCCTTAGAGCGTGCGTTGGTGAGCTCTCATATGCTATATAATAAGCTTCAAACCATGGAAACCTTTGCTCGATGAAATTTTAGCTTGATTTGTCTTGTTTCTTGTCTTAGGGCATGTAGCAACTGAAATGATAGGGAATGATAGACCCTTGATCATTGTTCCTGGAGATGATGCCCAGTTAACCAGGTCATTGGGAATGGTGCCCAAATTGACCTATAACAATTGCCCCCTAAAGCATGAGATCCAAATAATAATAACATTTGATTGAGATGCTTTACGCTGTGATGAGCCTGGAAATGAAGCAAAATGGTCACCTGCATCAATCTTACAATACATTTCATCATGATATATCCTCTATTAGTCATAATTGCCGAGGGTAGGCATTCCCATGTTCAACACATAAAACAATCTAATAACATGTACATAATTCAGAAAGTCGTCTACATTTGAATGTTTCCTAGATGTAGACACACCTACAGATATAGGCCCATGTTTGGGTGACAATCTGTATGTAAGGTCACCATACAGATGATGTGTACAACAATCCTGAAATCGCAGCCCAGATGGATGAAACTAGATCCGAGGTCTTCTTATCTTGTTCACTCAATCATTCGGGTACAAGTCTAGCCATGCGAATATATGATTTGTCGTCGAACATGGAAAGACATCGTTTGATTACCAGCTAATAATGTGAGCTATTAACAAACGCGAGAGAACCACCATTAATGTCAATGGCCCTCAAGGTACTACAGTACATTTCGTAAGGCGTGAATAGATGATTTGATGTCGAACGCCAAACAAAATATTTCGATTAAAGGTTTAGAAGCGAGGATCTTGTCAATGCTGTAACAAGCCTCATGGTACTAAAATCTGATGTTTCTAAGTGAACTTCCTGGATATTGATTTATCGTCGACAGGAAGTCACCTTATTTCAAAACAAGAGTTACTAATTTCGGAGACAAGGGTATGACTTGATATAGCAATTTTTAGGGATGACGATCATGAAAATGAAGGTTTACTAGTATTGCAGACGGATGAGTTTTTAATCACTAGATGAATTCTCTTGAACATATCGGCGACACTATGATGAGTTCGCAACATTGACCCAAAACCGAAGTGAAGGTATGATGAACCATAGGTGTGAATGAACCGTCAACATGATTACCCAACCCAAACAGTCACGGACATGGAGTGAAAGAAGTGTCATGTTCAAGAGCGACTTGCTACCAAAAAGAAACTTTGCTTACTTTTCCCAAATTTTCTCCGGTCATTTGTCGACCAGTACCTCTTTATTTTTTAACAAGTTTGAGGAGGATAACATTTGCGTGATCTATAATTCAACCCTTTGGGTGAATAAAGTATCGCTATTTAATAATTTAACGAGTCTAGCAATGAATGAAACTCGATTCTTGCCATGATCGACAAGCCTGTCGCTATTTTATGTTTTAACGAGATTAACGACAGTGATAGCCCGATCCTTTTTCATATTTAGAGAGTCTGAAAAAGAGGACGAAAGAGAACTCCAAAAGTAATTTTTCGTAAATTTGTCACTCGGATCTGAAAAAGTGTAAAATGATATCTGAGAGAACCTCTTTGGTCATGTTTAACCAAGGTATTCCTTTTTCGTAAATAATCCATCTCAGTCCGAAAAAGGGTTAAACTTATACTGAGTAGATGTCAATTCATTTACTTTAACGAGCTCGAAAAGACAAGTTCTCAGAAATATTTTCACATTATCGGAGTCTGAAAAGAGCTGAAAGAAGACTCTAGGGATTCCTTTTTTGCTGTTATTGAAGCTTGAAAAAGAGATAAAAGTGCACTTCAAATCCTTTTTCGTTTTTAACTAAGCTCGAAAAATAAGGAGAAAAAAGTATGCTTTGTGGTCAAGTCATTCTTTGAATAAATATGCATGACTAATCTGTTCATCAGTTGTATTTCCTGTTCAGAACAACATCAAATGGATTAAAAATACATGTTTCATGATAAAAACATAATAAAACTATAGTCATAGCAATAAATTTAACTTGCAAACAATTAAATGACTATATAAAGTAGTTTCACTATTCATTTTTACCATTCCATAGTTACCATTTGCATTTTGGAGCTCTGAACCTGATTTTGCCCCCGAACTTGAGTCGTTGATTGCGGTCAATTTTGTGGATTGATTTTGTCACCGTTTGATCCAGGTTAGTGCCATGAACCTCCTCTTCCTTTCAGTATTCATTTCATTCCCATTCTTTGTAAATTTTAAGGTTTTTGAGGCCCCTAGGGTAAATGCTGCCCAAAATGAGGGCAACACACCCTTGAATGTTGAAACCTACATTGCATAGCAGGTACAGTGAAGGGTACTTGCATGTGCAATGCACTATCTCAGCCCAGGGAGTGTGTTGGGCGCAGTTTAAGTTTTTGGTTTTCTTGCTGTGTCCAAAATTTGCCTAGTTTTTTGTAATGAATGGTATCTAATGGATCTTATGGTTGGTTTTTAGGTTTCCATCAGATTATAATGACGATTACATGGAGAGAAAGAGAACATGAAGAACAAGATATGATTGCCTTGAATGATCCAGGTACTATAATAGCCTTAAGAGATTGTGGGCTACTTAAGTACTTCAAATTGTCAGGAATGAGGCAACAAATATAACTCTTAGAGTTCTTAGTTCAAGCATGGGATCCGGCGATGAGGCATTTCACATAAAAAATCAAGTGTTGTCCATAACAGTTGAGGATGCGTATTTTCTCACAGGTTTGTTGAGGAGAGGTTTGCCCATTTCTCTCACAGGGTCTACCGTTGGAGGAGAGACAGTGAGGTATTATGTTATGCAGTATTGCTATCCAGGGTCAGAACTTAGCAAATATGGGAAAATAAACATCCGAGATGTCAGGGGTTTGCCTTTGAGAACCATCCTTTTCACGATCGCTAAACTTGCCAGCACCGTTACACTCCATGTAGCAAACAGATCGTATATGCAGTATGAACTAGAGTGTTTAGAGCCAATAGTATTCAATTGGTTTGAATTTGTTCTATCTCAGATAAAGGAACAACTGAATAAAGAAAAGGGAGGAAGGAAGAAAAATTTCAGTTATGGTTCAATCCTTATCTCCTTCGGTTTGGAACGGATTCCATTGATGCAGCCACAACATGTAACATTGGATATATCTAGTCCTGGAGATCCTCGAATGTAGAGATGGGTAGAACTCATGGGTCGACATGCAGGCCAATCAACCGTTGTGTTCTCGACTACATTCTTCTCCTGGTTCCGACGACAGATCGTCACCATCGATGAGTATGCATATGCAGGCATCGACTTCCGAGGAGATCTAGATATAGTACTACCAGAAGGTGCTCAGTGGGGTGCAATGGGTTTATAAAATGTTTTTGTGTTTTTATTTCTTTCCAAGACTAAACTAAATGTTTGATGTAATGCAGATATCGGTTGCGCTCAACTAGTAGAGGAACCAGAGCGTGAGGGAGATGTGCCAGCAGAGAGGGATGTCGGGAGAGCAGTCCTTCAGGACCTTGATATGGCTGAGACTCTGGCTGAGCTTCAGCAACACATAGAGGGATTGACCTTCAGGATTCCAGATTGCCCGATCGAAGAACTTCCCATGCGACTGCAGCGACACACTATTGGGGTTCCTAACCGTTGGATGCGGTTGCTCCGTAGGATTTCTAGATCTATAGCATGTTACCGCGAGCACCACTAGTTTACTTGTGATTTTTGCATAAATTTTTGAGGTCAAATGACCTATGTGTCTTGGGCACAAATTTTGTAAAAAACTTATAACTATCTATCTATGTGTTTTCAGAGTTTTTCCTATGTTTAATGCGCAATCCTATTCAATGATGTGAATGTTTTATTTACCTATGTCGCAAATGTCTATTTAAAACTTGATTAGCTAATGATTCAGTTAAAGTTTTCAGATTTCTAGAAATGTGTTGATATTGAATAAAATCAAAATGTCTTTCCAAAAGTCGAACTCTTAAGAAAAATCTAAGAAGTGTTGGATTTCTTACAGAATAAATACTAGTAAGTTGTAGTACCACAAGTTGTGAGTCTAACCTTATGATTATGTGGTTAATACCAAATGTAATGGCATCAGAGAGAAGTTCGATCAACGCGCTATACTCAGCGATATTATTCATCGATCTACCGATACAAATCCCTTGAAAACTCACTAACTCGCCGTTCGGAGCGAAAATGGCCCACGCTGCAGAGGATAGATTCTGCGTACTACGACTAGCACCATCAGCATATCCAAAAAATGGTTCCGAAGATTCAGTCATCTGCGATGAAATGTAAAGCGGATTACTAACATCTAGAAAACTCTAAAAACAATTTAGGATAGTAAATGCAAATCAACAACATATAAACAATATAATACAAAAAATTACTAAGCTCATGATTAAGCATAGTAACGTTTCAAATACAACCCATTTCTAGGCTGTGTCAATGGAATCCCATCGTAATAAACTAACTCGTAGGCACGCTTAGTAAGAACTCTTTTGACAATATAGGGGCTATGCCATAGTGGTTAAAATTACCCTGTACCTATTACATCAACGTATTGATCGTAAATAAGGACCAAGTCGCCCTCTGAATAGATGTGAGGCTGGACATTTTTTTCATATTGTGCCTTTATATGTCTCTTATGTGCTTCGTTGGCCAATTGGGCTTCATGATGCGTTTCATCTAGATGGATGAGGTTAAGGAGACACACTTCTTCTTCTGAGGTGTCAGGTAACCAGTCTATCGCAAGTTTTAACGATGATATTTCACATTGGATTGGTAAGATAGCTTCCAGACCATACACCAATTGAAAAGGAGTAAATTTGATGCGCTTCTTCTTTTGAGGTGTCAGGTAACAAGTCCATCGCGAGTTTTAATGATGATATTTCACATTGGATTGGTGAGATAGCTTCCAGACCATACACTAATTGAAAAGGAGTAAATCCAGTCGCATTTCTCATCGAGGTTTGATACGCCCACAAGGCGAAGTATAGGATCAAGTGCCAGTTCCTTTTACGGACTCCTATCATTAGTTGAAGCATTCGTTTATGAATTTTGTTAATAGCTTCAACTTGTCCATTTGATTGTGGATAATAAGGAGTAGAATCACTAGCACATTTGGCCCAAATTCTGACGACCAATTCGTCACTATTCTGACACATAGGCGTCGCAAGAGCGATAGTTTGAGGCGGGGAAAAACGTGGTTAGCCATTACGTCGCAATTCCGACACTTCAATAAAGCGTTGGAAGAGCGACACATATTTCGATGTTTCCAGACTTCCATCGCTCTTCCAACATTCTCCAAAGCATCGCTATTCCGACATTTTGTAAGCGTCGGTCTTCCGATGAGCCACAACTGTCGGTCTTCTGACGATACCGAACTGTCACATTTCTGATGCTTATAAGGTTTTCAAACAAACGTCGCAAGAATTCAAGAATGGCAAAAATGTTAGCACCGTCGCATTTCCGACGTTTTGTGCCAAACGTTGCAAGACCGACACAAACGTAAACAATGTCGCATTTATGACGTTTTGTGCCAAATGTCGCAAGAACGACGAAAATGTTAGCACCGTCACATTTCTGACGTTTTGTGCCAAACGTTGCAAGACTGAAACAAATGTAAAAAACGTCGCATTTTCAACGTTTTATGCCAAACGTCGCAAGACCGACGAATATGCTAGCACCGTTGCATTTATGACGTTTCATGCCAAACGTCGCAAGACCAACGAAAATGTAAGGCGTCGCACTTCCGACGTTTACGAGGTGTCACTTTTCCGACATCTAAAGCGTCGTTTTTCCGACGCTTTGATAAAAATATTTAAAAAAAAATTAAATATACCCTCAACCTCCTATTTTTTGATGTTGATTCTTTTTACTGATGATGTAACTATGGTTATAACATTTGTGTTGTCATTTGGATTTGAAGGTGATGGACCTAATTCTTTTCGGTTAGTAGCTCTAATAGCTTGGCCTAATAATGTTTTTAAGAGTGCTTCAAGCTCTTTCAAATCACCATCTTTATCAACCTAAAAATATAAAATGATCAAGACACAAAACATACTTGCGTAGATAATAGAAGAAGGAAGAACAAATCATTGATTTAAATGAAATCATATTTCAAGGTTTTTCCTCCCTTTATGAATTACATAACTGGACTTGCTTAACTTTGATACCTTGCTTGCTTTACTTTGAAAACAAGACCCTATCCCTGATACGATCCTGTTGTCCTTGGTTTTTTTGCACTTGGTTTCCCTTGGGTTCTTTGGAGGTTTGGTGAATTTCACACTGTAGATATATAACCTAGTAAAAATCGTATGCAAACCATTCCATTCAAAGTTTAAACATTCAAACTCTTCACAAACCTGCCACACAATCACAATTATAATAGTTGGGTATACTATATCTAGTAAAACAAGTGCACAATAAAATTTCCACTGTTGTATTGTAATTGACATAGCCCTTCAATCCATAAAAACAAAAATTGTATGACTAGTGTATATGTTGAACACATTGTATTCATCATGTCAAAACTATGGATTGAAAAATACTCCAACTCTTGAGATTTTTTGAAAAAAAAGAACTAGTCTTATTGTGTGCTTCAATTTCTAGGCACATTCTATTCTTACCTTTGAAACTATGCATATGTGTGTATGTGTCTTTCATTTTATCTTGGATAAACATGTGTAGGTTTGTATACATGTCTTATATATGCCTCGGGGGGTATGTTACCTTTGAACCTACATCATGCTTTATATTATCTCTTTGAATTCCATGCATGTGTCAAATTCTTGTTACAAACTACCTCAAAATTTGTGTTTGTGTCAGGGGGTCATTATAGTTTCTTAGGATGGATGCAACCTATATATTCTTGGGTGTTACTAGAACTTAACTATGAAAAAATAAATGAGGCAATCCTTTCCCATAGCAAAGAAGAAAATCTCATTAAAATATTCCATCTATCACTAGTTGAGATCTCCCACCATCCATTCCCTTTGACAAACATCTTGTAGTTCCTATATTTAATCATGATTTATTCTATTCAATTAAGGGACGTCTTATTGTCCACATGGGTACAACCAACACTTGCATGCAATGGGAGTAAGATGGAGATTTATTTTTGTTTGGGTTTAAGTCTAACACACAAGAACAAAATATTAAAAATAACATGAATATTCACAATAAGCCAAAAACACATTATGAACATTAATGTTTGCATAATGGGTGCAACACATCTATATTATGATAAGAGAAGAGCATACAAATGATAATTCCTATAGTAAAAAATGATAGATTTAAGAAAATATAGATCTGGAAAATATGATCAAAAAATTCATTTGCTTTCAAATAATTAGTTTTCTCATACATCTAATGATAAAGTTGTAAAGTTGTGTGATCTATAAGAATATTTTCTTTCAATGCAATATATTACTCGAGATGAGAAACTATGTCACTGAAGAATTGATAAATACTAGAGTTACAACCATTTTGTGGGGTTTTTATGTGGTAGAAGACGATGCATCTCCCCTTGTTATATTGATCATGACTCCAAAAGAAGCTCCTATATCTATAATATAACAATGCAGTTTTCGTTGAAACCCATATTGGCATGTAAAATAATACACACATGAAAACATATATTACATCATAATAATATTTAAAAAATAAATAAATATACCCTCGACCTCCTATTTTTGGATGTTGATTATTTTTATGTAGTTCATGACATAAAAATATTTAAAAATGAAACAATCAGAAGAGCGACCACAAAAGTATGAAACGTTTCTCATTTGATCTTGAACGATCATGGTAAAATGACCATTATGGTGGCATGCTTGGGATAATGGTCATATTCAGAAATTAGATATATTATAGCTCAATAACATCTAACAAATGAGACATTGTAATGAGACATTGCATAAACAAATGAAGAAATCCACTCTCTGATCTCATTCTTATTTGTGTTTGCATGCCCACACTTGTGTGTGCAAAAATCGTAGGTGATACTACGTTACTTACAACATACAAACTCACATAATGGCATAGAACTAATCCCTAATACCTTTAGCTCCAACTCAAGAGGAGAATTGGGCAATGTGCCTTATCAATGAAAATAGATCATGGGCTTCCCCCACATCCATCAATGCTAAGGAGACTGTTGAAATTAATGTGCAAACTCAAGGATCAATCAAAATATTTTCCAAAATGATGTATCAATTATAGTTCTTACCAAGAAATCTTTGGGTAAATTCCAATGTGATGTTATTTATATATATACTTTTGATTAATGGATTAAACGTTTCCTCAAAGTATGTGCTCTCCAGCATATCAGTACTGGTTCCCTTTGAATTTACCCATGCGTTACTGGGTTGAAACGATTGGTAATTTGGGAAGTAAATTAATGTCTTTGTATGTAAAAAATTCATCTCTTGCTCAATGTTATTTCTGCATTTGATATGAAACACTGTGCACATTGTAGACATGTGCAAAATATATTAAAGACTGCATCAATTTGACGCTTTACTCAAAACCACTATTTGACATGCCCTTGATTTATGAGGAACTTTCCAAAGGGAACCATCACCTTGTTAAGTCCTGCTGTCCACATCCAAGTTTCACATGTTTTCTTGTTTACAACTTATTAACAGACAAAGAAAGAATTTTTTCCCAGATCAGAGAAAGTGCAATCTCCAAGATCATGGTATAAAATTCTGACGCAATCTACTTTGATGTATATATATTATATGCTACAAAGGCCTACAATTGGGCAAAAGGGGATATCATAATTTGGTCATTTCCAGAAATATAATGGGGTAAACCACCGCATCAGATATATCCAATCATGATACAAATGCGAAATAGACGATGCCAAATGCATGCATTACTCAATTAGAAGTAAAAATAAGAACAGAGAACCTAGCTTTCACTTAGTATGATGAAAATCCATCTCAACACCAGTGCTCAAGAACCCTCCATATTCTGTGTGCTTTTTGCCTAAATCTAGCATCATATACCAATGCTTACAACTGCTCAAAAATTCCAAGTTCCTCTTTTAATCATGAGTTCAATCCTCTGATTTGACTTACAGGGCTTAACATTTCAGTCCCCTTGTGCATAATTGAACTAGATATGGTGTTTCTGGTATCAACTTGAAGTTATCTGCAGATGGAACTTTGCCCAGTGTTGAGCTTCTTGTAGAAGTGTAGGATTTAACACTGAAATTTGACAAGGTGGATTCTGTAAATTATACATCCCATAGTGGTTATACTGACTCTTAGATTACATTATTTCCAAAGGTTTTTCTGGGTGATAACAGATGATCATTTTTGAAGAACTCCAAAACTCCCTAAAAGTGAGGTTTGATACCAACTGACATGAGCATAATAGGTCAACAATGTAATTACTCATACAAAAAAGGAAGAACACAAGTACCAAAAGAGATTCCCAAATTATACATGTTGTATCTTCTAGATTTTATTAGAAGGAATGGTTGAGGTGCAAGATATCAATCTTCTATTGCTCCCTTTCTTTTGAGCCTTTTGGTGTAGAATCCTTATCAAAATATAGGTTAAACTTGCTGGAGGGGCCTATGTAATACTAATCACATTTCCTTCAGGAAGCCTTTGATTTGCTGGATCAAATGAATTAGAAAGGGATTAGCCCGAATGTCCATACCTACACAATGCTTGTCACATCTCTTTGTGATGAAGGCAGAACACAGAAAGCATTTGATATTCTTGATGAAATGAAGAAAAATGGTTCCATGCCAAATATCCATACCTACACAACATTGATCAGTGGGTTGTGCAAAGAAAGCAGACTAGAAGAGGCATGTGAATTGTTTGACAATATATTGAAAATAGACTTAGTTCCTACTGTGGTCACTTACAATGTTCTTATTAATGGGCACTGTCAAGAAAATAAAATCAATTATGCTTTTGAGATTCTCAATAGAATGGAAAAGAGTGGCTGCAAACCTAATGTTCATACCTATAATGAGCTGATAAATGGACTATGTAAAGTACGGAAGGTGGGGAAAGTAATGTTGCTTTTAAACACTATGCTACAAAGAAGTTTGATCCCAAATAGTGTGACATATAATACTATGTTTGATGGACTTAGTAAAGAGGTTCAGATAGATATTTCCTTAGGTCCTTTTGACTCGATGAAGAAAAAACATTGTAAGCCTGATGAATTTACTTATACTGTACTCATCAATGGAGTTTGCAAAGAAGGAAAGCTACAACAAGCTTGTGAGTTGTTCAATGGGCTTCTTGAGAAGGGCATTGTTCCTGGTACAGTAGTTTACACAACTTTAGTAGACGGGTATTGCAAGTGTGGAAAAATTGACGTTTCCCTTGCATTGATGAACCAGATGGTTGAAAATGGTTGTGAACCAAATCTATACACTTATAATGCACTAATTAATGGATTTTGAAAAGAAAACAGGGTGCTTGAGGCAGATAATGTCTTTGGTAAGATGTTGGGGGAAGGGTTAGCTCCCTCCCTGGTGACTTATACCACGCTTGTTGATGGACTATGTAGAGCTGGTGCCATTGATCTTGCATATAAATTATTAGACAAAATGGTAAAGCAGGGATGTTCTCCAAATGTATACACTTACAATGCACTGATCTATGGACTTTGCAGGGAAGGAAAACTGGAAGAGGCTGAAATGTTCATTGATAAAATGAAGGAGAAAGGCTTACATCCTAACCAAGTAACATACACATCATTGATTGATGGCAACGTCAAATCAGGCAGGTTGGATCATGCTTTTGATCTATTAAGTAAGATGATAAATGAAGGATGCCAACCTAATTATTGAACTTATTGTGAGCTTATGAATGGTATAGTTCAAAAGAACAAGATAAAAAAAGAACACTTGATTCCTGATGAGGATGCAGTAGGTAGTTCAGATCCTGATAACTTGGATGAAATTCATGACCTAGATGGAATGCCACTCGAAATAAACAATGTTCTTGCATTTAAGCTTCTTGAAAAAATGATAGAGAAGCATTGTCAACCTATTGTAGATACTTATAGTTCCTTAATTGCAGGATTATGCAAATCAGGCAGACTCCTTGAGGTAGACTAGCTGATAAAAAATATGTTAGAGAGAGGCCTCTGTCCCAATGAAGCAATTTATACAACTCTTATTAATGGGCACTGTAAACAGGGAAACTGCATCTATTGTATGGAGCTTTTGGATAGAATGGTTGAAAATGGTTATGAACCACAACTATCTTTGTAAAATTCTGTGATTCTTGGACTTTGTAAAGAAGGCAAGGTAAAAGAAGCGGAAAGGTTGTTTGACAATGCATTGCAAAGTGGAAATGACCCTAACGAAGGGATGTGGACAATGCTAATTGATGGCCTTCTCAAGGATAAGTTCCTTGGCAAGTTATGCATACAAATGATCAATTGTATGTCGTTGTTATTTTTTGCAAAGAGTGAACTGTAAGTGAGCTTCTTTGTGACTGATTTTCTTGCAAAGAGGGGCAACGTTCATGGGATTAATTTGATTTACTCTCAGAGAAGGAGGATTTTTTGTGCTAAATCCAGCAAAGAAGGCACCGCTCCTAAGCCTAATTTGCATGTGACAGGGACAATGCCTTTAAGGCTAACTATTGCCTTGTTTTTATTCCTAGAGTGGTACTGTTTGGAAAATACATAATGTAAAACATGTGTTTGTAAACACTGAGTGCTGTTGACAGAGACAACAGTATGAACCAAGATTCAAATAATATTACCAGTTGTTATAACATGAAGATATCCATATTTTTATGCACAACAAGTTATGTATGGATGACATGAAATCAGGTTTGATTGTGAAGATTTCACAACATAATCTTTTTCACCTAAGTTTTGGACCAACACAAAGGAAAGGAATGAATATTAACAGATACTAGCATTGCAGGGTTGTTTTACAGTATATGGGTGCTGTTGTTTGTGTTAAATTCTTAACCTAGCACCTGTAAATTAATTCCTAGTAGATTTATAACTGATATACTGAACAAAAGCACAACACTAGGTTTAGAATTGCACACATCGACAACCCGACCAAAACTACCAATTGGAGACACGGATGGATGACTGCTGGGGAGCTGGGATTAGAAGCAGCTTTTCATGAATCATGGAATGCATATGTAAATGCTCTGAATTCTCGTCAAATTTGATTAACTGACAGAGAGGACAAGCTTCTATGGAGTTCCTCTCCTTTTGGTGAACATGTCCCCAAGCTTCGATACATCACAGTGATTGCAGTTCGAGTCCCTGTAGAGTTAAAGTGGTGGAGGAAAATGCTTTGGAAATCTAAGTGCCCAGCCAAGGCAAAATTTTTTATGTGGTGTCTAAAGAAAGATCTCAACCTTGGATGTGCTTCAAAGAAGGTATGTGATTGGGCCTGGTTGATGCCCCTTGTACAAAAACAGTGAGGAAATGATAATTCATGTTTTCCAAGAATGCCCTTTCATCAAACGAATTTTGGCAATATGCCAAGAAATTGTAGGCCAGCTAGGACAGTGGGAAGGATCAACTATCGAATAAACTTGCAGAAGGTGGCTTGCATTATCAAAACCAAAGAAACCTAAAGGGCATTGCATTATCATTGGATAAACACAAAAACTTAACGAAAAGCACTGCATATTTAGGGAAATCCATTACAGCAATAAATATTTCAGTGGGACTATTGAATGAATACATGGATTACCTTGTCCGGGGCATTTAACGACATGTTCTTCAGAGTTCACCACTTTTCCTTGAATTTTACTTCTCCAAATCCAATTGCTTGGGGCTGAATGAAGGGCCTTTGAATCCGCGGGGTAGGTATTGATGTCTGTATATAAGGCACAAGGCTATTATGATAATTGTTGTTGATCATCGGACCAAAGAAAATTGGTATCCGATGTATCAGAGTAGATTATTTCTGTAGAAGGAAATAAATCACCGAACTTCAACCAAATGTATCAGAGCAGACCTGCAACAGGCACTCAGGATCAATTTATTTACTTACTACATCCTTCCTCCAAACCTGCGACAGTATGGCCGCATCCTTCCTCTAAACTTGCAATAGTATGGCTGCATCCTTCCTCAAAAACCGGCGACAGTATGGCCGCATCCTCCCTCTTTCCTTGGACAAACCATGTAACCAGAGGGAAATGAACGAGGGAAATTAAAACTTTTGATATTTGAAAATTTTTAACATTTTGAAGAGGGAAACGAACGAGTGAAATTAAAACTTTTGATATTTGAAACTTTTTGACATTTTAAAGAGGGAAATGAACGAGGGAAATTAAAACTTTTGATATTTGAAATTTTTTGACATTTTGAAATGAAATACGTGTGTTTTTTAAGGCCACTCAAATTCCATTAAATAAAATGTGTGAGACTTTTCTTTGAGTTAATAAGGGGTTTGGGTAGATAAGTGGTATTTTTGATTATAAATAATTATTAATGAGATTATATCTAAGACATTTATTTAAATTATTAATTATATAAAATTGTCGAATTTTTATTTCATAAACTAGAGATTTTGGTTGATTTTTTAATCTAATTATGTGATATTAAAGATGAATTATGGTAACTTAAAAATAAGTTTTATGTGGTTAAAAGGGAAGTAGTAATGTTATGGTATGAATGATTATTTTCAATTAAATTTTTGGTTTAGTAAGGATAACTCATCTATGGACATTTTCTATGATTTTTAAGATGGAGTCAATATAGGAAAGGTGATACCTAAAGGGCTCCCACATGCTTTAGAAATTTTATATCTATTGGTTTATAAACATTAGAGGTGGAAAAATATCCTAAGCTCTAGAGCTAAGTCTGTTCCAACTTAGCTATATCTTGAACAACAAATTGTTGTTGACGTCAAGGATATGATAGAAATTTGGTGGGTTGTAGGGTAGTCTTGTCATGAAATAAATGTAATGTAGTTACTAGGTAGGTAGGGGGAACCGTTTTGGTATAACTTGGCCATAAATGGGACATCTATCCATGCATAGTGTTTTAAGAACAAATACACCTAGTGGATTATCATTGTACAGGAATCACTTTAGGATCTAGGCTACTATGCACACACTAACTAAAGGGATATTAGTGAAACCCATAAAAGTATTATAGGTGATTTTATATAAATAGGTGTTCTTGTGTTCTCATTGGTTAGTTATGGGAAAATGAAAATAAATTAAGATAAGTTATAGGTTCTTTTATAGAAATAGGTGTTCTTGTGCTCTCATTGGTTAGGTATGGGAAAATGACAATAAAGTAAGAGAAGGATTTGACTACTAGAAAATTAGAGGAATGATTCCACACAAAACCAAGCGTGGTGTTGCAGCACTTTATAGGCTAAGGGATTTTTAAGGGGTTCCCCCACCATATGACTGGAAGAAGAGAATGGTAATTCCAGATGCTCTGAAAGTTTTGAGGCTTCAGCGAGGTCACAAGTATTGTCTGCTAGGAAGGCTTTACAAAGAAGTTGGCTGGCATCACTATGACACTATTATGGAATTATAAGGGAAGAGAAGGGAAAAGGATCAGGTATCATATGAGAGAAGGAAGAAACTGGAAAAATTGAGATCAAAAGCAGTGGAGTTAGCCGAAAATCAGCTTGCCCCAGAGAAAGATAAGATAAAACTTGACAACATATTGGTCAATTTACTTGACCCTTTATTGGTTATTCAGAAGGAGTATTTATACAACACTGTTAATATCAAGGTAACCCCTAGTAGATCAAGGGCTACAAGTTGTATTTTTTGTTTGAATATCAACATACCACAACCATGCTTACAACCAGGATATGTTTTTTGAGGAGGACAAATCTCGTCGAGATCAACATCAAGAATCCATTGCAAAAAAAAAGTACAACTTGTGGTGATTCCAGATGAGCATAGATGAATAGCTACAATATATTTTGAATGTGGAAATTATGGAGGAAAAATATGAAATTCATCTTCCTTTTGCATTCGAGCGAGAGGAAAATCAATCATCAATGAAAATTCAAAATTTTCAAGCTGAGCAAGATCAACCAAATTGGGGGCAGAGTTTGGGGAACCTTCATAAGTGAATGGGGCCTATGTGATATGGCTATGAGTTATCTACCCCCACACAATCCGATATGCAAACAATAAACATTGTAGGCATAGGGTTAATTAACCGCACACATAGGGATTACATAGGTTTTTTTTCGACGCCACATGCTCATGAAATGAAATCTCTCTTTACTGTCAATATGTGCATATGTAGCAACAAGACATATATTCAATTTTACTGGTTGGGTGGCTCTAAGAACCATGCCTGAACGCGTTTGGGCGGGCGCCCTCAACTAAAACGACCTAACTCGAATAGTTTTGGGCGGGCGCCCTCAAATGCAACGACACGATGCGCCTGACCGAACGAAGGCATAAGGGAGAATTTCACTATGGCTTATGTAATGGTACACTCATATCAATGCTAAGCTTAACCAAACATACAAGATCATCTATTATATAAACATTAGAAATCAAACTGTGTTTCTACTTAAGGTTTATAAGATAGACATGTTGGCATAGAGCTAGTAAGGCTATGTACTTATTACTATGATTCCGGTCAGTGTTAATAAGGTATGAAATGAATAGGGAAACATAGATCATTATGTCATAACAAGGAGCTTAGCTTGAATATGGAGTTCCTGGACACTGTAATCTAAGACTTGTATTAAGGATATCATGTTTATACGAATATGTGTTATTCCATTACGTGTAGTTACATCAATAAAAGCTTGGTCACTGATTCAATGGACTTGATTCATTAGTACTAATAGCATAGTGAAATCAATAAGCTTATAGATTCAATAGATCTTACTACTAGCTTAAGTAAGGTGATATAGTGATAGTTACTAACCTTAAGATGGACATCATAGGTACGATACGGTCTCTTATATATACAAATCTGCTTTTAGTTCCATATAACTGTTATCATTGTAACTAATACATGGGAATCATAGAAGAGAGATAAGGGTGAATACATTACTCAGCTTAAGCTAATCCAACTCTTTTCACTAATCAAAGCTGGAAAGAGCGTATTCAATGATATCGAGCTAGAACAGGAACAAGCATATCTCAATATTGAGCTTACATTACACCTATGTCCACATTAGCTATTGAAATACAAGATGATTTATTAGGTAGAATATTGTATGCTACTACTCTATCCTTAATCTGTATGATGAATATGAACATTGTAGTATACACTAGAGTAACACTGAAACGTAATTTTTATAAAAGACCAATATGAGATAATGTAGATTAGGGAAGCACTATCCTCATATAAACTATACAAGCTTATGGATCCAGATATGATCTGAGCCTATACTATGATATGTATATTTTTTATCACTTTATTATGAAATATTGATTGGCCTAGGATTAAGGGACATTTCAACATCCCGGAGCACTAGACAATACACCATTGGCTTGGCACCTTGGTACAAGGGTTTTAAGGGTACAATTGAACGAACAAATATAAAGGATAATTATGTGTCTTACACGATTAGTGGCATCATAGAGGAAATTAATGAGACAACATTAAGAATTATAGAGTTTCCTGTTCGCAAGTGGACTCAGGATTAAAAGGAATTTCTGGAAGAATTGATGACCGGGAATGATAAGATTAAAGAACCATTCATAAGGGACTATAAGAAATACAATACTGATACCAGGGTCCATTTAGAGGTGTCATTGTCTGAAGAGAATATGAATATTTCACTTCAAGAGGGCCTTTTAAGGAAATTCAAACTGACTACTACAATCAGTACAAGTAACATGCATCTTTTTGGCTCAAAGGGAATCAATCATAAATATGAGACCCCTGAGCAAGTTTTGGAGCACTTCTATCATATCCATCTTGAATTCTATGAAAAGAGAAATAAATTCCAATTGGACAACCTTCAGCTTGATTTTTTGAAATTGGACAATAAAGTCAGATTCATCCTGGGAGTGGTAAATGGAGAAATCATAGTGAACAACAAGAAACATGCAGAGTTGCTTACAATCAAATAGATGAAAAAACACATACAAAAAACTAGATAATAATCATGAACAAGCTTAATATTGAATTATGAGCTGTAAAGGAACTTACAAAATGTGACACTACGAACTTGGTCAAGCGCACAAGCAAAAATATCCTGGACATGACCCTGGTTGACAAGTTGTATTGCTCATGATGCAAGAGGATTTGTACTTGCGCTGCCAAGTCATTCAAAATCCATAATTATCTATAAAATAAATAAAAGTAATGGATGTAGTATTTTTTACTCTAATATGCATTCTTATGATAATGTTAGAACATATGTTGAAAATGTCAAAACATACCTGAATAAGCTCCTCTTCGTTTCAAGAACAATTTATTGGAGTCGCTTGAACTTGGAACAAGCCTCTCACGATCTAAAAGAATAGCAACTAAGTCAACAACGACTTTTTTGTTGCTACGTCGGATCGAGGGAGGTTTGATCCAAGATTAAATCACTCCAATAAATTATTCTCTACTAAACAGGGCCAACCACATGAAGCTGGAAGCTCTTATGGCCCGTTCCCCCCCCCCCCTCCCCCTCCCTCACATCACTCTCAATTCCCCAATACCCAATCTATATTTCATTTTTTACCTTCATGAGCAGAAAAAAAAAATATTCAATAACTAATAAAAAAACAATGCAATAAAAAGTACGCAAGGAAACATTGAAATTAGTGCTTGACATAAAAATAGTATGATAAATGAGTTTTTTATATAACAAAAAAAACGTTCCAAGTATGGTAATGTTTGTCTTATAATAGTACAATATTTTACATTATCAAATTTTCTTTTTTCTTCTTCCTACTTCTAAAGCTCCTAACTACATCATCAACATCATCGTGCTCTACTCCTGTTTCGTGCCTTTCCCGCACTGCTGAAATAGTTGCGTAGTCACGATGTCTGGTCTCATCCAGTGACGGGGCATCACCTACAAAAACAAATAATATTAAATTTTAATTGTCAGTTTTTAAATATCATTGAAATAGTTCGGTAATATTAATAAAAAAAATTGCAATGAGATTATTTACCTAGTGCACCAGTTGTCACCGTTGGGACCGTTGCTCTGTCTTCCTCTTTGGTGGTAAGATCCTCAAGTGAAAGATTCTCTATCATTTAAACAAAAAACATTATAAGGACAACCATCACGGTATAATTAAAAAAAATTATAAGTGGAAATTAATTACCGTCATGGTCCTTGCTAATAGTAGCATTGCCGGCCTGGTTCCCACTACAATGATCAAGTGGCATGTTAGGAACATGTTCTTCTGGCAATATTTCGCTCTCAACGCACTGCTCTACAACTGGGTTATTTGGCTTGTTGAAAGTGTTGCTTCCCTAATTTGAAAAAAGTTGTTAGACATTAAATTTATGGACGAAAAAAAACATATTGAAAGGTTAACATTTTACCTTATCAGGCATTCTGGATCTTGGGACCTGTCCCAAGCTTCAACAATATTCAACCACGGCTTCATAGCCGGAACGGAAAGCGATATTTTTATCCTCCTCTGTAGTTTCCATTCCAAATTCATCACCCTACATTACATATTATTGTGTATTTTTAATGTTATTTGATGGGATTACAAAAACGTTGGAAGGTGATACAATTAATTATAATATGTTTAGCTACTTACAATTCTTGTGGCTAATTTCAAGTAGTTGCCCTGACCTAGCTTGTGATGGCCCTTTTTTTCAATCCTAGCTTTGGTTGCCTTCGAGGTGTTAGGCAACCTATCATCAAAAGATTGAAGTCAAATATGACGTAGCACACATTTTGATTTTAGACATAGAGAAAATTAAAGCTATTGAATTAAAGTTGTAATTTACCTTGCAGGTCCAGTTGGAATTTTTCATTCTTTCTTTTCCCTTTTCTCTTTTCCGTCATGGATGAGTGCTCTCCACTCACTCTCTGGAACTGTGAGAGGATGCTTGTATCTAGGGTTAAATTGCAATTGCGTCCTATAGGTGTCCCTGGTATATTTCAAATGTTTTCCAGCTACCTGAGCCACCGTTGTTCTGTCAAATGTGCCCACCCCAAAAAGGGCTTCTAGATAATCTAGAAGTTCTTTTTTCAGGTTGGAATTCTGGGAATTCCACCTTGTGCGTATGGTTGGGCCAAAAATTACCAACGCATGGCTCTCCAAAAACTTGTAGAACTCATTGTTTTCTACATAGAAAAAAGATATTATCATTAATTTAAAAATAAAAATCATGATAAATTATGTTTTAGATAGAGTACATGAAATAGTTAAAATATTAAAACTTACCTGGGAGTTGTACGTGCTTTATAGGGACACCTTCATCGTTCACCAACAACATGCCATTAATGGTCCTTGTGGAGCTGACACGTGTAGCTCCAGGAAACACAATAATATAGTTCGCCATATCAGCCTCATCACTGCCAACAATTTCAGCAGTTGGCTGGGTGTATTCTTGGGTAGGGTGAATTTTTCGGCTGCCACTTAAAGACGTAGAAGGTGTACGAGAGGGTGGCTTGGCAATATATTGCTCTTGT
The DNA here is from genome assembly GCA_034641835.2 of Pinus albicaulis. NCBI lineage: Eukaryota > Viridiplantae > Streptophyta > Pinopsida > Pinales > Pinaceae > Pinus > Pinus albicaulis. The sequence continues at coordinate 126,110 of JAXQQM020086143.1, read as the reverse complement.
GTCCCACTACCACCAACACTAGGTGCAGCAGGTGTCAGATAACACTACATACAAAAGAATTTTTTTGTTAGTTTAGTTAATGTAAAAATTAAAATCAAACTATCACAATTCATCTCATGCAGAACAAAAAAAATATCCTTTTGATTTTTTATTATTACCTTATATGTTTCTAGCTGGGTCATAAGTTATGTTATCCTAATTGCTATTTCAGATGTTTGAGGCGAAGCGTCTACCAAACGCTCAAATTCCAACGTTGCTTTTCATGCCTTTTTTCACAGCAACAACAATGGACATGGGGATGAAGAAAGCTATTCCTCATAGAGGGAATCATCAGACGTACCATGGCTAGGTGTCTGCATATTTGAACAAACTGAAGATAAAGCAATGCTGGCACTTTACTTGTTCTTCCACTGGCCCCTTTCCACGATCATCCTGTCTCGAGGTTTTTCTTGTACTACCCTAATCAGTCGGCCACATTGCAATAAAATTAGAAATTTGAAAACTTGAAAACAATATCTAACTTGAAAACAAAAAATGAAAACTGAAATAATTTCTAAATTTACCTTTCTAATACATAAACTTTTTGCATTAAAGTGGCCCTATAGTGGTTGAGTATAATTAAAAGTAAGGGTTGTAAGCCAAATTTTTATACTTACACCTTGCTAGTAGACAATTTCTGCAAAGTAGGTAGATTAGATTAGGATAAAGAGATTTTCAGTGAATCTTAGAATGGTATCCATAGATGGGGTAGTCGTCATAACTATCTAATAGAAAATATGCAAAATAATAATAACTATGGATTCGAACCATGTAAGCTTGAATATGATTTTCACCTTGAGGATGGTTGATGTGAAAATTTCAAGCCGTAGGTGACTAATGTCTCTGTGATCTCAATCAAATGAGTAGATTGCTAAATTTAATTAATGCCAAAATTAAACCATATCCTTGATCACAAAATATCTTGAAATTAAATAGCAAAGCATAAAAATAGTTTCAAATTTGCAATTAACTTGCAAGGAAACCTCCACAAGCTACTCGGTAAAAAAATACAAAGACCAAAATAACACCCTGAACTAAGCTTGTACAACTTGCTTGAGAAAGTACACTGAAAAAATAGAAACAACATAAAACTATTGTATGGCCTGCTGGAAAGCCTGCAGAGCCTGTTTATATGATTGTATGGAACTTCTCCATACATATGTACAGAACTGTGCATCACCTGTACAGACTGCTGCATGTTGTCGAGATTTTCCTCAGCTGAATCCCTGCTCTCTCTCGGTTACATGACCGCTCAAGCATGATAGTATGGGTGAAAACCTCTACCTTGACCTATCCTTATACTTTTAGCTGAGAATCTATTTTGAAATTACTCCTAGTCTAAGTCATGCAATGAGATACAAGTTTTAGACTCGTATGCTCAATATAAGACTTCACTTTTTTTACTAAAGTAAATTAAAAAATACAATTACTTTCTCTTTTAATAGAACTACTTTTCAATAATGTATCAAACTACTCGCACATTCACACCAAACCTATGCAGAAATTGCTTCCCAAGCTATAATTCTCAACAATTTGCATTTCTACATGTTGCAAAGTTCATAGTATGAAAGCCAAAAGACTTAAATCTTGTATTGTTTATTCTAAGTTGGTAGGAAACAAGAATTGGAACTTATCAAGCACAACCTCTCTCAGAACAATAGATTTTAGATCTGCACATCATCATACTCACCATAAAACATTCTGCTTCATTTAAGTTTTCAATATTATAGTCAATTATGTATTTTATTTCTATTGTGTGTTTGCATAAACATACAAGATCTATCTATGTCAAGGGACACAACATTCCTGAGGTTATATTTTCATACCAAAATTACTCTCTAGACTTCTGGTGTGACTTGTGGATCCATCCCAGAGAGATGGTATATTTAGGGATCAGATAATAATAGAAACATAAAGAGATTATTATCAAGTCCGAGGGGTGTAATGTTCTAACTTCTCTAAGTAAAGATTTCAGCAAACTGAAACCTTGTCATTTGGTTGCAGTTCGGTGAGCTTCCAGAGGTGTCGAGGACGTCCTCACATCCACTCTAGATGCAAATCATGTGAACTAGTGCAAGCCTGATCCAACTAACAGGAAAGCATGAAAACCCTAGGAGAAATTCATTTAATCTAAATTTTTCATATTATTCAAGTGAATTGTGCTTGAAAAACAATCACATCTATCTGATATGGATATTTTGATCTGGTTCGTATAAGCTGAGTGGCAATATTTGAAGGTCATAATGATCTATACGTAGGCATGATAAGTCTAATAATTCCTTGACTGAGATTTCCTGAGTTGTTGTACCTATGCACAATGAGATTGCAGCGAGAATTACTATCACATGTTGACAACTGTAGGATCATTATGTTTTTTCACTGTAATTTGTATCATTGTGTCAATTTAATGCATACATGAGGTATGTTGTCAAATGGAAAGCACTCTAACCGTTGATAGGGTAAATTCATATAGGGTTTTTTTATGACAAGAACAACACCTAATATTTATATGAAACAAAGTCATTTCACAACACCAAGTTAGAGACTATTTCAAACTTATGTTCAAACCTTTCTTGGTTTATTTCAGTTCTGTTTATGCCAACTCTTAGCTTAATTACTTGACCTTAAAACTATAACAACTATGTAATCAAATAAAACCTTTGTCAAGGTATTGTCAATATATAGTTCTAGAATCACCTTTGAAAAATATGCCCCCCTTTTAGTCTAGGCTAATGGTGTAATTACCTTAGTGATCCACTAGTTGATTGATATCCCTATTAATGTGATACATAAAAAACAGTTACAACCACATACAGAGTCTCCCTATTTCAGTTCTGTGAGGGCCAAAACTGCCTCTAGTTGCAATTTTTGTATAAAAATTTTCCTAGATAATTCTGCAATGTTGCAACAAAGCCACATTTCAACGTAATCTCACTGTTTACCAGCCAATGCCCCACTAAAATGTCCTGAAATTAAAACTGCCAAAAATTACCATTTTTACCTCCTCTTTCCAAATCACTTGTAGAGTATCTAAGATGAGAAAAATTTATCATAGGCTAGTGTCTTGCCAACCAAAGGGGAGATGGTTTCATGGGAACATGAGGAATGCCATTTTTTCACATCCGATGGTACCCCAATGAAGTAAACTTCTAAATTTTATTTGCTGCAACCAATGATTTAATTTTATAGCATTCATCTCACCTTGATAGGTCCTTGTGTCTAGGCATCCATTTTAAATAGAGACTGGTGATATCTATTATTAGAACCTGGTCTCTCTCTCTCTCTCTCTTTCTTATTTATCCAGAGACAACCATCATCCATATTATAGCCAATGAGCCCTCAAAGGATCTTGTTCTCTAGCATTGGCATTAATTTTTCTAGAGTCCCGGAGATGTTAAATTCTTGTGCCTCCACTGTTGCAATCTCTCTTCTGAGTCATTCCTTTGACTATCATTGTACTTTGTCATTTCTAGGTTTTGAGATTGTTTCCTTGTGTAACTTGTGCCCATCTTTGGATCTTGCAATATTCCACTGAATCCTTAATATACATTATAATATGTAATAGTTTGTGTATACCCATGAAGATTTCAGGGGAGCAGAGGCTCAACAAGAATAACCATTGGAGTCATGTGATGATAAATCCTTTGAAGGGTGAATGCATCAAGAGTAGTGGTTGCCAATAAGTATTATGTAGACATTTGGCTTAGCCCCATAAGAATATTGCTAGGGCATTTAGTATTTACTCAAATGACAGGTCAACAAACCAATTCCATACTTCCTATTACTGTGTCTTTTTAATTCATGACATTTACAACACATGAACGATTTACAGTTAGGAAAAGGTTATTTTTCGTAGCTTTATCCCAGAAAATATTAGACTATAAAATTGCCAAGGCCATGTGTGTTGGCTTCTACATTATTTTTTTCGTAGAAAATTGTATTGAGTTTATTGGTTTTCCCTGAAAAATGATATAATACTTGGCTACAAGTATTTTTTTGGATAATTTCAGTCACATTCTTTGTATTGAACTATCTTCATCTTTGAGATCAAATTTGTCATGCTTTTCAGCCATTGGACACAACAAGTTTATTTTCCTTAGTCCGAATTATGGTTGCAGGGTTGTCTATGAAGACACTTGCTGCAAGACTAACTAGAAACAACAACTTAAGGTCATACAACACAAAAATGCAACGTGTTGATTCATGATTGTCAATTCTAACATGTGAATTGTGATACACAAGTCTTCACTCAAAGATAATATAAAGATGAGATAATGTCCAATGACCACACATATACAACAGTGTGAATACAAAGGGAGTGTGAATTGAGATTGCTAAGTACTGCTCCTATAAAATAAAATAAAATATAAATTAAGTAAAAGGTAGATATAAACTAAATTATACTAGAAATGATTTTTGTATTATAGTAGAATGAAATGGAAGAGATGAGCTGTGATGCAGAAATATGAAAATACTTTTGAAAACAAGAGAATACCCTCAGAGAATTAAAAAATCCTAACAACATGACTAAAATTTAGTATCTGGCTATCAAAATTTCAGATTTGTATGAGCATAAATTGAAGGATGTAAATTCAAGAGTGCAAACACAACATGTACAATGGATTAAAATATATATATATATATATATATATATATATATATATATTAGGCCCACTCTACACAAAACTACAATCTAAGAGTTCAGGATAAAAAGACCAGGCTCCAACAATAATTGCATACAAGTCTTTATTACTCAAATAGAAGAATGTCACAACAAGTTGTCATCTCACAAAAGCTCCTACTACAACCTACAAGCTAGATTCACTCTTATTATCTATTTCTACAAATTTCTAACTAGTGTGCCCATCCTTTTCATTTATAAGTTAAGAGAAGGTGATGTTAGAAAACAGGTTAATGATATCATTAAATGTGCATCTCCCTTGAGCATAAGCAACTCACTCATAACTTTGCCTTGTATGCAAGGATTTTCTTTTAGAGTAGTGCATTATCATAGTAGATATAACTCCTCTCCTGAAGGTGCCTCATTCCATAAGTGTGCACTCATGAATGCACCTGAGATGATGGTGTTAATCTCCTCAACTAGTGTGCCATACTTGGTGGGTGTGACCCAAAAACTAATTCGTCTATCCTCAAAGGTGTCGTTATAAGATTCTAGCTGTATTTAAGAATATTTCTTACTAGTGTACCACAATCTAGCCTTGCAATCCTGGTGCTGCTCAACTTCTCAAGGCTGAGGTGAGACCAACTCAGACCAACAAGGTAATCTAACAATCTTGAGAATTTTTTTTTTCCAATAACCCAAGATTCTCTCCCAACTTATCAAACTTCCCCTTTGGTAGGAGCTTTGTCAAACTATTAACCATATGCAACTTTGTCAGAATGTGGTCCAACACTACCAACTCCCTAATGAACTTGGAATCTTAGGAAATTGTATTGAATATCAATGTGTTTGCAATGGTCATGACACATTGGATTTTAATAGAGCTTGATGTAACTTTGATTCTCACAAGAGACAATATTGGGCTTCAACAACTAATTGGTTGACTCTACAATCAAGTTGCAAATCTAGATAGCTTCATATTAAGTATATGAAACTGCCATATACTTTGCTTCAGTGGAACTGAATGCAGTTGTTGCTTGCTTCTTGTTGATTTAATAAAAATGATTTATAAAATGATAATAATGATGTTTAAAATGAGCCTTATGATGGTCTACTTATACACATTGATTGTTCACGAGGTGTAGGTGTATGTTTATAACATCACTACCGTTGAAAGATTTGTCTTGAAAGCACAGTAATTATAATTTTCTTTAGTTAATCACATTTTTGTGGTGGAATGAAGTTTATCAGATATCTATTTATACTTTGTAGAGGTTTGACTTTGTTTGTTCTTTGAGTGTTGGTGTGGTTTCTTTGTATTTTTTGCATCATAGTCTAAAGTATTTTGACCTGATTGTTTAACATGAAAGCTTTATGCTTATTGGCAATATATTTGAAATACCTGCATGATCAAGAAAATGTTATGGTTAATTAAATTAATAATTAGGTACTAAAGAAAGAGGATGATACCGAGAGGGCTTGCCTAGGTGACTCTGGGAGCAACCCGGAGGTGGTCAGACAAAGCTCTTCTAAGTTACAAATCTGAAGAGAAAAAACTGGTGATGTATATGTGGTTGCTCAACCTCGGTTGTATGGAAAATCTTGGCAGAGAGTGTTTACCTTTCCGTGTCTTTGTTTTTTTAAATATTTTTAAGTTTTGCCAAGTTGAGGGTGCCACTGGAGAAAAACACACACCACAATCAGAGAGAAATCAACCTAAATATTTTCTAAATCTACCTCTAGGGCATCCTTGGGTTCGTGCAATCAGCATCAAGTATTTCTTTTTTAATTTTTATTGCTTAATGACTTAGCTTGGTAAAAAAATGAGGCCACATGCTACAGAAATGCTAAAAGACAAATATCTAAAAGCTAAATTGAAACATTCACCACCAAAAGCTACCCTAGGAATTTGTAGAGACAACACATGAGGAGGTGAAGTGTTACAAAGACTGTTGAGCTGCCATGTGAATTGAACAACCTGGAAGAAAATTACAGACTTATTGAATAAAAAAAAAGGAATTGTTCCAGCAGTTTGCAAAAAGAGAAGAGAAGGCTAAACTCCAAATATGCATAGAGAAGAGTGGATATCAACTTGTGCTCATGGAAGCCCAAGAGTGTCTACCATTCTGATCACATTGCTCTGAATATTGTGAATCATGGAGAAACTAAGACCTCTAGATTTTAATCCACTTACTGAATTGACATATTCTGCAACAAAGAGTTAGATTTTATCTATTTCCTTCTATTTCCTATTCTTTACATTATTAATTCTTTCAAATTAGCTCTATATCATTTTCTTACTATGATTTCTTAAGTAAGCTACTTCCATAGTTGTTGCACTCTAATAGTGTCACAATTTTGTAGTGATTCACAGAATTATAGAAAATGTTTGGTGCATCAAGTGGGATCAAAGCAAAGTTCAACTCTGGTTGAGAATTTGTAGAAGTATCAAAACTAATTCTTTCTTGCTAGTTGGGTTCCATGAGATCAATTCATGCGCAAGTGTGGTAGCAAGGAGACTTGAAAGAGATTGATTTGTTCTCTTTTCTATTGAGAGACGAGCAATGACGCAGTGTCAAAAGAAATACTTGTGAATGGTAGTCTTGTAGGCTTAGAAAACTCCTAAGGATGCCACCACGAAGAGATGTGAGGAACCAAGAATTGGAGGAATAGAGAAGGACAATTGAAGAATTATAAACTAGAAAAATTGGAGATGTTGTAGCTATAGAAGACTCAGAATCAAAGGATGTTTTGGCGGAAGAACCCAGTTGAGCATTTGATCTCATTTTTGAAAGATTTAGGTAATACAAGGGTGGAAGTTTCATGCTATAATGGGTTTGAAAGTAAAGGCTCATACATTGGATAGGTGAAATCAATAGATAATTTGAGTATGAGAATGTCCAATACCCCAATATAGTTCGTTTTACAATAACTAAGTTGAAAGGGTATCGTGCACTATGCTGCAATGTTGTGCAAAATGGCAGAGTGGACAAGCACCAAGAGAAGATTAAGAATTGGAAGAAAATGGTGAGTAAAATCAAGGACAAGTTCTTTCTTGTTGATTATGAACAAATTTTATGCAGAGAAAGCACAAAATTTGAATAAAAAATAGATATCTATCTGGGAGTATACAAAAGAATTCTTCATAATGACTCCCAAATCAGGACTAAAAGAGCCACAATATCAAAGCTTAGCAAGGTGTGTGAATGGATTGAAGGTCCAGATTCAAGATGAGATGAGTACCCATTCTTTCCAAATCATGGATGAAGCATATCAAAATTCTTCCAAGGTAGAGGAAAAGTTGAATAGGAAGTAGCAGTAGAATTGCAGAGGAAAAAATTTAGAAGCAAAGAAAGAGTAAAGGTTGTAAGGAGACATTCTAGCGAAGGGAGATAAGCTAAAGCATTAAGAAGTCAAATTTCCTAACGAGAGAGCCATGTGGCAGAGGCAGAGAGTTTAGAAAAAGGAAGGATAAGTATGTCATTACTTGTTACAGGTATGGAGTAGATAGGAAGAAAGCATATAAATTCCCATAGAAGCACAGTCTAGGAAGAAATAACGAGGCTAGGACTCATGTCACATGGGCAGCTGAAGCATCAACTATGGGAGAAAATGTTGTAATAATTTAGCATGAAGAGGGTGATTTTTTTTTTCAAAATGGCGTTACTCAAACCTAAAAGGAAGGCTACAAAAGTACATAAACAGAGGGAAAGTTTCTAGAACTAAATGCCAAGTTCTAGCCTTCTAGGTAAATGCTGCAAATTTATCATAGATGGTGGGAGTACAGAAAATTTGGTGTCCACTGAGTTGATTAATATGCTAAAATTAAAGTTCATCTCCTATCCCAATCCATATTAGGTTTCATATATATAGAAATGTAAGCATATCACTGTGACATAGTACTGTTTGTTGAGTTTTCAGATCAACAACTTCAATGATCAAGTATTATGTATGTGGCAGAGATGGGGGAATATCATGTATTATTGCAAAGACCTTGGTAGTTTGATAGGAAGGTGCTGAATGATGGTATGGAAAATACATATGAATTCAACAAAGATGGACAAAATTATAGTAGGGAAAATGGCAAAATAGGAGACAACAACAACAGACAATAGTGATGCAGGGTGTAATGGCAAAAAAAGTGGTCATGTAATGTTGTGCTCAACCAAAGAATTTCTTAAGGAAGAAAGATAGGAAAAATTTCTGTTTGTGCTCAACCAAATAATTTCTTAAGGAAGAAAGATAGGCACAATTTTTTTTTGGCCATAATGCCAAAGAAGTTACAAAAAGATAAGGAAAATAGTTATGTGCCGATGGAAACTCAACAATTGTTGAATGAGTTTGCAGAGATTGTGAAGCCCTACATTGTGATAGTTCCCAAACGACGTGACATAATACATGAGATATATTGGTTGCTGGCTCAGAATAAAGAGCATACATTCTTTGTTGCCGCTACAAAGATACCTGTACTACAAATGATATGCCAAAGGGAATATCTCCCATGAGAAGTATTTCACATTAGGTTGATTTGGTTCAAAGATTAAGTCTACGTAATGAGGCTCCTTACAAAATGACTACTACAAATTTAGAAAGCAAAGAAATATATAGGCAGGTGCAACAATTACTGAACCCGTGTGCAATTGCTTTCAATTTATACAACAAAACATGGAAAATAAGTTCACACTTGTAACAAACAGAAAATAAGTTCACATTACCATTTTGACTGTTGATGGAGGAAGGGCCTACAGTATTTTAGGAAGCTTTCTGGAGTTTCTTGCACACTTCGCGGGTAGTTCTTTGCAGCAGGAGGCGTATAACCAGTAGGGTTTGAGTCGAATATGGAGGTGGAAAGTAGCTGTAGTGATTACATGTAGGGGTGGCTGTAGTGATTAATGTAAAATTTTGAAAGGCCCGCGATTAATCTGAAACTTTTGTAATTCGTTTGAAATGCCTATTAAAACCATAGTTTATGGCGTTAATGCTCCACCATATAAATAGGTATTAAAATCTTTCAAATGCCAACTTAGGTTTGATTTAAACATGGCATATAATTTGTTTAGTTCCCTTAAACATGGCATTAAGGTTTTGAATAAAAGCTTTTAGTTCCCTTATTAATATCACCCCATAAGCTTCCTTATACTCTTTTGTGTGTTTAATCAAACCTTTTAACTTTAAGAACTTATAATGGCTAGAGGTTTCTATTAGGTGAAGGAGATCTAAATTTTGGGAAAAATCACTATGTGGTATTTACGAGGTGGGGTAGGGTTCTTGGGCAAATAACAAAAGGGAAAAGCTTGGTACTAGAAATAGGATAAGAAGGATTAAAGTTAAAGATATGAAGATGAAATAAGATATTTTAATGATAATTTTCATGGAATATGTACACATGGATCAAATACTACATTAATGCTACCTGTGAAAAATTTATATATGAGACATATATCTAAGACTTTTATGAGTCAATGAATAAATAGGCATTGGACATCGGTGTTGGGTTATACTTCATTCTTCCACTTATTAGCAAAGGGATAGACATTGTTTACTTTCATGTTTGGTAAGGATGTGGAAGTCATACAAAAATAGATTTGGTTCTTGAGCAATACTTACATTTCATTAAAAGAATGGTGACCCTATTATGACCCTTTCAAGGAAAAAGAGATTGTATAAGCTATTCGGGTAAAGCTCCTTTCACTTCTTGTTGAATTTGTAAGGGGATAACTTTCATACTTATTGGGGACACTCTAGAGAAGTTCATTAAAATGAATGAAAGAACAAAATCTTAGACCACCAAAATTGTAGCTAATTTGTGTAGAGATGGAGCTAACCAAGTTTTAGATTATTATGATATTCCCTTTAGGTGAATAAATTGATGTATTCATGGCCATGTTAAAATTGTTGGCCCATTGGGACACCCACGAATATTTTTGGGTGAAAAGGAAAGGAGACATAATTGATGATCCTCTAGAGATATGGGAACGCTCGATAATTTTTTTTTTCGAGACTATGCTAGGAGTTGAGAAGAAAATATACCCTACCATTACCATAAATTCATTGCAAGGAAAGAGAGCCAATGGGCATGCCAAAATTATAGAGTAGAAAAGGGGAGTCCTTGAAAATGATGTTTGGGCATAAATATTTTATTTGGAAAGATGATCAACTTGTATAGGAGATTGCTAGGAGATTAATATTCAAGCAAAGGAAAAATGTAAGTCGTCATAGATCTCCTCCAATTTCATTTTGTTCTCATGGGTTGGTAGTGGATAACCCACCCAATTGTCTACCTCTTGACAAACAAACCTTCATGGAAAAAATTGAGAAAACCATAGTAGCAAGGGTTTTAATTTTGAAACTTTTCCACCCAAGGAATGCTTGATATATCTATATATATCTAGATATTATAAGGGATAGGGAGGGTGGTCTTCCTAAGGATATGGGGGATATGAGGGTATATTTTTTTAATGTTAAGGTTGATGGAATTTCTTGGTTGGAGGTGGCAATGAGTAGGGTCACAATTCATATATCCTTTAATATATTAAAAAAAATCTCTTTGCAGTGAGGAGTAATGTTGATATAAAAGGTGGCCTAAAATTAAACGCCTCATATATTATATTAAAATCCACCATGGGAATAAGGTCATACATACTTTTGGCTAAACAAAAATCAAAGAGAAAGGTTAAATCAAGGAAGATGAAAAACATTAAGGGGCACTAAGAGTTGGGACTACCTATGGGGATTTTTAAAAATTATTATTAAGCCATTGAATGTAAACCCGAACCGCCCGAACACATTTCCTTGAGCGCCATCGCACGACTCGATCGACCTGACCCGTATGAACGTGTTTCCTTGGGCAGCCTCACACGACAAGACCTGACCAGACCCAACTCGACCTGCTTGAACGCGTTTCCTTGAGCGCCATTAGTACACGACTCGAATCGACCTGTACGAACGTGTTTCCTTGGGCAGCCTCACACATTGACAAGACCTGACCAGACCCAACCCGACCCGCCCGAACACGTTTCCTTGAGCACCATCACACGTCTCGACCTGACCCATACAAACGTGTTTCCTTGGGCGGGGTTAGGGTTTACTAGGGGTTTAGGGGGTTAAATGGGTTAGGGGTTAAGGGTTTAGAGGTTTATGGTTTAGGGGTTAAATGGGTTAGGGGTTTAGAGGTTTAGGGGGTTAAATGGGTTAGGGGTTGGAAATTAGTGTTTAAGGGGTTAGGGGTTAAGATGATAGTTTCATTGGTCTCTGTTTATGCACATTAGTTTCTTATTATTTGCGTCTCAACGTAACAATTTTGTGAGAATTGTTGCTTGTTGCCATGTCTTCTTTATTTATTAATTTATAGTATTTGTTATCCATTGCTTTACATTTATCGATGAAAATGTCTATTGCAATCAAACCAAATGTATGTTCAATCTCCAGTTTCAAACTCGGCCACAGTGTTGTCACACAATTTAAGTCCAGAGAATGGCCATCTGATGAAGTTTTAATAACCAGAATGCACCTCATGACTACTCCACAAAATATTAAGTTCGAGTGTCCCACATTCATGAGAAATTTGGCTCTTATACTCTTGCTCCACCTGACTGTGTCCTGGAAATACCCTTGTTTATTGCAAAAACATCCTAATGTTTTCGACCTTGTCCCTTATGAGGAGGCACTAGATTTTAAGGTGGTCACAATTTAGCATTTTTGATACGACCCAACCCAACCCGACCCGCCTGAACACGTTTCCTTGAGTGCCATCAGTACATGACTCAACCTGACCCGTACAAAAATGTTTCCTTGGGCAGCCTCACATGACACGACTCGACCAGACCCAACTCGACTCGACCCGTACAAACGTGTTTCCTTGGGCGGCCTCACACGACACAACCCGACCAGACCCAACTCGACACGTCCGAACGCGTTTCCTTGGGCAGCCTCACACGACACGACCCGACCAGACCCAACTCGACATGCCCAAATGCGTTTTCTTGAGTGACCTCACATGGCACGACCTGACCTGACTCGAAAGGGATAGATGAACGACCAAACGATGCCACAAGGGAGAAAATGAAAAACGGGCCGCTTGAATATGCACAAGGCACCCAGGTGGTCACAACTTAGCAAAACTGATACGGGCGCCCTCAAACGAAACAGCCCGACCCGAACGCACTCGGTTGGGCGACCTCAAACGGTGAAACACGACGCGCCTGACCAAATGATGCCACAAGGGAGAAAACAGAAAACGGGCTGCATGAACATGCACAAGGCACTCGGGTAGTCACAACGTAGCAAAACTGATACAGGCGCCCTTGAACGAAACGACCTGACTCGAATGTGCCCGATCGGGCGACCTCACACGGTGCGAGACGACGCGCCCGACCGAACGATGCCACAAGGGATAAAATGGAAAATAGGCCACCCAAATGTGAAAAAGGCACTCGAGCAATCACAACTTAGCAAAACTGATACAGGCGTCCTCGAACGAAACGACCCGACTTGAATGCGCTCGGTCGGGCGACCTCACACGGCGTGACACAGCAAATGATACCATAGGGGAGAAAATGGAAAATGGGCCACCTGAATGTTCACAGGGCACCTGGGCGATCACAACTTAGCAAAACTGATACAGGCGCCCTCGAACGAAATGGCCCGACCCGAACGCACTCGGTCGGGCGACCTCACACGGTGCGACACGTCGCGCCTGACCGAACGATGCCACAAGTGAGAAAATGGAAAACGGGCCGCCCGAACATGCATAAGGCACTCGGGCAGTCACAACTTAGCAAAACTGATACGGGTGCCCTTGAATGAAACGACCCGATCCGAACGCGCCCGGTCGAGCGACCTCATATGACGCAACATGGCGTGCTCGAACGAACGATGCCACAAGGGAGAAAATGGAAAATGGGCTGCTTGAACATGCATAAGGCACTTGGGTGCTCACAACTTAACAAAACTGATACAGGCGCCCTCGAACAAAACGACCTGACTCGAACGCGCCTGGTCGAGCGACCTCACACGGCGTAACACATCGCGCTCCAACGAACGATGCCACAAGGGAGAAAATGACAAACGGGTCGCCCGAATGTGCACAAGGCATCCGAGCAGTCACAAATTAGCAAAACTGATACGGGCGCCCTCGAACGAAACGACCCGACCCGAATGTACCCTATCGAGCGACCTCACACGGTGCGACACGGCGCGCCTGACCGAACGATGCCACAAGGGAGAAAATGGAAAACGGGCCACCCGAATGTGCCCAAGGCACCTGGGCGGTCACAACTTAGCAAAAATTATATGGGCGCCCTCGAACGAAACAGCCTGACCCGAACACGCCTTGTCGGGCGCCGACATCACACGACGCGACACGGCGCGCCCAACCGAACGATGCCACAAGGGAGAAAATGGAAAATGGGCCGCACGAATGTGCACAAGGCACCTAGGTGATCACAACTTAGCAAAACTAATACGGGTGCCCTTGAATGAAATGGCCCGACCCTAACGCACCCGGTCGGGCGACCTCACACGACGCGACACGGTGCACCCGACCGAACGATGCCACAAGGGAGAAAATGGAAAATGGGCTGCCCGAGTGTGCACAAGGCACTCGGGCGGTCACAACTTAGCAAAACTGATATGGGCAACCTCGAACGAAACGACTCGACCCGAACGCGCCCGGTCGGGCGCCAACCTCACACGGTGCGATATGGCGCACCCGACCGAATGATGCCACAAGGGAGCAAACGGAAAATGGGCCGCTCAAACGTGCACAAGGCACTCAGGCGGTCACAACTTAGAAAAAATGATACGGGCGCCCTTGAACGAAATGACCCAACTTGAACGCACCCGTTTGGGTGACCTCACACGACGTGACACGGCGCACCCGACCGAACGATGCCACAAGGGAGCAAACGACAAATGGGCCTCTCGAATGTGCATAACGCACCCGGGTGGTCACAACTTAGCAAAACTGATACGAGTGCCCTCGGAGGAAATTCCCTGACTATTGGTCCTTAATTTCCAGTGGGTAGTCCGCACCATGGTTTTGTGCATGGTTTTGCACATGGTTTTGGGGTACGATGGTTTTCGGCCCCTTGTATTTTTTGTATATCTGGTCAAGGGAAATATGGTTATGTTCTAATCCAGGGTTAATGGATTGGGGTTTATGTATGCTTCGGCATGTATATATACGTGTTGTAACACTAAAATAAATATAATGAAAAATCAAGCTGGTCGTCCCGATTTGTTATCCAGGGGAAAATCTCTATGTTTATCTGTTTTATGTTTTATGCTCTCGCTATTGTTTATTTTCTGTTAGAAGATTCGTGTGTAGATAATTTCTGTTTAGGTTTAAAATCTACATTTGGTATCAGAGATGTTTCGGCTTCAAGGGGACGCCTTTGCTACTGAGGGTTTTTTGCTCGGGCCTGAGGTAGACCCTATTCAGTGGGAGATCTGCAGGATCGATTCTTGCGGTGAAAGAAGATGGCGAGCGGAGGGAAGATAGAGATCGAGAAATTTAATGGCCAGAGTTTTGAGTTGTGGAAGCTCAAGATGGAGGATCTGCTGGTGGATAAAGATCAGTGGATCGCAGTAGATTCAGGTACTAAACCAACGACAATATTAGATGAAGACTGGAAGAAACTGGATCGGAAGGCTAAGAGCACAATATGGTTGTGTGTCTCAGATTCAGTATTTTTGAGTGTATCTGGGGAAGCTACAACAAAGACCTTGTGGGACAAGCTATGGATTTTGTACCAATCTAAGTCTCTGGTGAATAAATTTTTCCTGAGGAAAAAGCTGTATAACCTGAGGATGAAGGATGGAGACTCGGTGACAAAGCATCTGAATGCCTTCAATATTGTGGTAAGTCAGCTGTCATCTGTTGATATTAAAATATAAGATGAAGATAAGTGCATCAGTTTGTTGTGTTCTCTACCAGACTCATGGGATAGTCTGGTTATTGCAATAGGTAGCAATACAACTACCTTGAATTTTGATGACATTGTCTCAGCCTTACTGTCGGAGGAAAGGAGACGGAGAAATATGGAGGGTCAGAATGGAGATGCCTTATCTGTACGAGGAAGGTCCCAAAACAGAAACAAGAATAAGGTTTTGAGTGGGAGATCTAAATCTAGAGGGAGATCTAAATCTCCTGGAAAGTTTGTAAAAGTGTTCTGGAAATGCAGAAAGGAAGGGCACTACAAAAAGGACTGCAGATCTAAAGCTCTTGAGAAAGGAAATGGATCTGATGATGCTCCTTCTACAGAGGAAAAAACCACCTCGGATGAAGGTGGGGATGTGTATTTGGCTTCTTCTTCAAATACACATGTAGATCATGAGTCATGGTTGATTGACTCAGGTGCATCCTTTCACTTCACTCCCCATAGGGAGTGGTTCTGCAAGTATGAAAAATATGATGGTGATGTCTTTCTAGGGGATGATAGGAAGGCCAGAATCATCGGACGTGGAAAGGTCAAGCTGAAGCTACAAGGTGGAAGGATTAGAACACTTCCTGGTGTTATGCATATTCCTGCATTGGCCAGAAATCAGATTTCTATAAGCAGGATGGATGATGCAGGTGTAAAAACAGTGTTCGAGAAATATTCCTGCAAGATGGTTCGGGGAGCACTGGTATTAATGCGGGGAGTTCGGACTGGAACTCTGTACAAGCTACAAGGAAGCACTGTTATTGATGGGTGTAATAGTTCTGTGGTTCCTGAAAGTGGAGTGGAAAGCCTAGCTATCTCTAGAGAAAAGACCATGTTATGGCATCAAAGGCTTGGACATATTGGAGAGAAGGGCCTTCAGATACTGCATAGAAATGGTATGGTAGAAGGTATGTCTAATTTCTCTTTGGATTTCGATTTCTGTGAACATTGTGTATATGGGAAGCAGAATCGGGTGAGTTTTCCTTCTAGTGCTAAGAGGGCAAACAAGATATTAGAACTTGTGCACAGTGATGTGTTTGGACCTGTGTTAGTTCCATCACTGGGAAATTCTGTGTACTATGTTTCATTCATAGATGAATTCTCAAGGAATACATGGATTATTTCTTGAGGAAGAAATCTGAAGCTTTTGACAAATTTAAAGAATTTAAGGCTCTGGTGGAAAACCAGACAGAGAAGAAGATAAAGGCACTGAGGACAGATAACGGTGGGGAGTTCTGCAAGAAGGAATTTGAAGAGTTTTGTAGGAAGTGTGGTATAGCACGACAGAAGACTAATCAATACACACCTCAAAAAAATGGAGTTGCAGAAAGAATGAACATAACACTGATGGAAAAGGCAAGAAGCATGCTCAGTGGTACCGGGTTAGGACAAGAATTCTGGGCAGAGGCAGTGGAGACTGCATGCTATTTGGTTAACAGATCACCTTCATCAGTGTTGGAGGATAAGACTCCACATGAGGTATGGAATGGTAAGAAACCATCTCTTTCACATCTAAGGGTATTTGGATGTGATGCATATGTACATGTTCCAAAGGAGAAAAGGACCAAGTTGGATAATAAATCTGAAAGGTGCATCTTTATTGGGTATAAGGATGGTTTAAAAGGTTACAAGCTTTGGAACCCGAAAACAAGGAAGGTTGTGTACAGCCGAGATGTGGTGTTTAGAGAGGTGAAAGATGTTGTTAAACATGAATTCATACCAAAGGAACCTGAGAAGATAGAGTTTGAGCTAAAGGAGTATGAATCAGACTCTACAACAGAAGAAGATTTAGAAGAGGAAGAGCCACAAACCCCAGCTTTGAGAAGATTAGTTCGAGAAAGAAGCAAACCAGAAAGGTATAGTCCATCTGCTTTCTATTCATGTTTTACCTTAACTATAACTGATGATGATCCCAGAACTGTCAGGGAGGCAGTAGATTCAGAGGATGGAAAACTCTGGAAGGAGGCCATGGTTGATGAAATGGCATCCTTGCACAAAAATGAGGCATGGGATCTGGTGGAGTTGTTGGCTGGAAGGAAGCCCATCGGGAGCAAATGGGTGTTTAAGAAGAAGATGAATGTAGAAGGCTAGGTATAGAAATACAAAGCTCGGTTGATAACGAAAGGTTATTCCCAGGTGCCGGGAATTGATTTTGGTGATATTTTTTCTCTTGTTGCCAAGGTTACTTCTATTAGATTACTTTTATTTGTTGCTGTTGCATTTGATTTTGAGATAGAACAGATGGATGTGAAGACAACATTTCTTCATGGGGATCTAGAAGATGAGATATACATGAAGCAACCTGAAGGATTTATGGTGAAAGGTAAGAAATAACTGGTATGCAGGTTGAAGAAGTCTATGTATGGGTTAAAACAGTCACCAAGGATGTGTTATCAGAAATTTGATACCTATATACGGGGACTTGGCTTCTCCAGAAGCAAGGAGGATCACTATGTTTATTTTAAATTAATTGGTGACTGTGTTATTTATTTGGTCTTGTATGTGGATGATATGTTGTTGATTGGAAATGACAAAGAAATTATCGAAGATTTGAAGACCCAACTGTTCTCCAAATTCGACATGAAGGATCTTGGTGCTGCAAACTATATTTTAGGCATGAAATTTAAGAGAGATCGGGCAAAGATGACACTCTGGTTAAGCCAGAGGAAGTATGTTGAAACTATATTGCAGAGGTTCAATATGCAGGATAGTAAACCGGTGAATGTTCCTATTCCTGTAGGTGTAAAGCTGTCTGCTGAACAGTGTCCCAAGACACAAGAAGAAGAGGATTATATGTCCCATGTTCCATATGCAAGCGCAGTGGGTAGCCTGATGTATGAAATGGTATGTACTAGACCAGACATTGCACATTCAGTGGAAGTATTGAGCAGGTTTATGTCAAGCCTAGGGAAGGAGCATTGGACAGTAGTGAAGCGGGTTTTCAGATATTTATGTGGCACTAGTGATTATGGCTTGTGCTACTAGGGAAAACCAGGATTGGAAAGAATATTGGACATTTGTGGTTTTGGTGATGCAGACTGGGCTGGAGATCTAGACCAAATAAGATCTAGAAGTGGGTATGTATTTAGCCTATTTGGAGGCGCAGTCAGTTGGATGAGTAAAATACAGTCTGTAGTGGCTCTTTCAACTATAGAGGCAGAATACATAGTAGCCACTCATGCAAGCAAGGAAGCAATTTGGTTGCAGAGATTGTGTTCAAGTATGGGGTTGGTATAGAAAGCTATAAGGATAGACTGTGATAGCCAAAGTGCAATTTTCTTGGCTAAGAACCCTGCTTATCATTAAAAGACAAAGCACATTAATGTTCAATATCACTTTGTTAGAGATATGGTTGAGGCTAAAAGGGTGTTGCTGGTAAAGGTGGACACTTTGAAGAATGTTGCAGATGCATTGACGAAGTCTGTGAGCACTCAGAAGTTCTCTTGGTGTAGAGAAACAATGGGTGTTGAAGAATTGGGCCAATGAATAAGCTCTCCTGTGGACTAAGCACGCGCGAGGGGGCGATAGCCCCCCCTTTACGCTGGGAGCAACAGGCGGGTCACAAGGGGGGTGGTAGCCCCCCCTGTCAGGGTCCGGGGCAACGCCTCGATGAAAATTTTTGATCCTTAATTTCCGGTGGGTAGTCCGCGTCCATGGTTTTGCACATGGTTTTGGGGTACGATGGTTTTCAGCCACTTGTACTTTTTTTTGATCCGGTCAAGGGAACTATGGTTATGTTCTAATCCAGGGTTAATGGATTGGGGTTTATGTATGCTTCAGCATGTATATATACGTGTTGTAACACTAAAAGGAATATAATGAAAAATCAAGCTGGTCGTCCCTATTTGGGATCCAGAGGAAAATATCTGTGTTTATCTGTTTTATGTTTTATGCTCTCGCTATTGTTTATTTTCTGTTAGAATATTCATGTGTAGATAATTTCTGTTCAGAGTTAAAACCTACACTAACCTGAACATGCCCGGTCGGGCGACCTCACACGGTGTGACACAACGCGCCCAACCGAACGATGCGCATGATGAGGATGGATCTTTTAGGGACTTCAATAAGAATGGAAAAAGGAAACTAGTCTTCTTGACTTCTAAATAATACAAACACTAAAATAAGTAAAGAAAAGAAGGTAGTGTGAAGAGTTATCATCTGCATAAAGTGCATACTTCTTCCAAATGAATGAGAATTATCTAAGATTTGCAAGAATAAATATGTTAGATGGAACTTACAATTCTGCTCTAAATGCAAAATCGACTTAAGGCAAAGGATATACATTCAAACTAGTAAATTTGGCTGATTTTTTTTTTATAAATATTTTTATCCAAGCATCGGAAGACCGACACCTTACCAAACGCCTTATCCAATCGTCGCAATAGCAACACTTTCTACCAATCCTTCGCAAGACCGACACATTCCACCGATCCGTCGGAATTTCGACGCTTTGTTCCAAACGTCGCAATATAGAGACACGTAGCTCTAGGTGTTGCAAGATCAACACTTTCCTCCAATCCGTCACAATTCTGATGCTTTTCTCCAAACGTCGCAAGACCGACACTTACCTCTATGTGTCGCAATACCGACACTTGTCTCCAAACGTCGGTATAGCGACAGTTGTGTGCGGGATTTGAGAAATTGATAAAATTTGGGGAAATTTCTGACATTTGGTTAAAATTGTCGGAATTTCCGCCAAATGTACTAGTGAATTATCATGGGACAATCCTAACTTGGCTACCAATTCAGACATCATATGGTTGTGAAAATGCTTCCCATGATCCGTAACTATAGGCTGTGGGACCCCAAACTGTGCAATAACATGGTTGAAGAAAAACAATGCAGCTGTTTGTCCTGTGTTGTTGAATGTAGGCATCACTTCGACCCATTTGGTAAAATAACCGACTGCAACAATAATATAACCATGCCCCCTAGACGATGGAGGGTTACAGGTCATGAAGTCGATACCCCATTTCGTAAATGGTCCAGTAGAGACAACATGATGCATTGGCATTGGTGGTTTGCAGATTTTACGGTAAAAAATCTGGCATGCATGAAAACTTCTGACTATGAGGATACAATCTCAAAAAATAGTAGGCCAAAAGTAATCGGCACGGAGTATCTTCTGCACGGTATCATATCCAGATAAATTTCCACCACAAGCCCCAGCATGGCAATCATTTAACACTTTTTTGGCCTCCTCATGAGTGAGGCACCTCCTTAAAATGGTATCGACACCACGACGATAAAGTGTATCACCGATGATCAAATAATATTTGGCTTGGTATCGAATACGTCGCTAATCAGAGCAAGAGGTATTAGGTCAAAAATTTTGGGTTTGGAGATAAATGATGAAATCTCCATACTAGGGATCAGATGATCCGATCAGAAACAGAGAATCGTCTGGAATAGATGGTTCCGACGTAGTAGCAATAGTATCAGAGGGAAGGTCACAGAGAAGCTCAGCCAAAACTAAAGACTTCTTTGACTTGGATTTGATGAATTCCAAATCAAATTCCTGCAAAATGAGAATCCATTTTGAGTATTTTCCCCCAAAAATTGACGTGATAATATGTAAGTCATGGGGTTGCAATCAGAAACTATTGTTGTTTTTCGAAGCAGGATATAATGGCGAAATATTTGGAGAGCTTGAACAACTACCAAGGCAAGATTTTCTACGTACGAGTACTTAAGTTCCGTATCATTGAGATTACGACTCAAATAATAGATCAGATGTTCAATTCCATCTTCTACCTGGACCAAAACCATAGCGATGGTCGTTTCAGCCGCGAAGATATATGGGAAATAATAATTTTGATAATTAGGAGGATACATTAATGACGCTAAGACAAGATGGTCCTTGACATCATCAAAAGAAGCTTGTGCAACTTGGTCCCAATGGAAGGGAACTCCCTTTTTCAATAATCAAGTAAATCCTTTAGCCATTTCGATGTAGTTTGGAATGAACCTTCTCAGGAAGTTAGAATTTCCTTGAAGTTTCTGTATCTGAAGTAATTTTGATGGTGCAGGAAAATCATGAATGGCCTGTACCTTTAGTGGGTCTATTCTAATTCCTTATTTTGAGACTACAAATCCGAGCAATCGACCAGAACCAACACAAAACACACATTTGTGTGGATTGAGGTGTATCTTGTAGTGTCGGAAGCGTAAGAAAATGGCTCTGAAATGTATCAGGTGATCAGTCCGATTTCATGAATGCATTGTTAAATCATCTAGATATGGTTGAGAAATGTGCTTGATGTCGTTGAAAGCATAATCCATTTCTCTTTGAAAAATTTCCCCAGCATTCTCCTATATGCGAATGTGCCTCAGGGACAGATGAATGGTGTCTTATGTTGGTCATCTGGGCAGATATTGATTTGATTGTAGCCAAAAAATCCATCCATGAACGAGAAAATCTCGCATCCAGCACAATCGTCAATAATCTGGGCAATAAAGGGAGTAGGATAGTTGTCTTTTGGACAAGCCTGATTGACATCCTGATAATCGACGCACACTCTAATGGTTCCTTTTTTTTCATAACAGGAACAATATTGGAAACCCACTCAGTTAGAGGAACAAGGTAAATGAAACCAACACGCAAAATTTTTTCAACTTCTGCTTTGATGGCAGAAACTTTCTTTGGATAACAGGATGAAGCCGTTGACGTACCGATTTGACATCAGGATACATATTAATAGTGTGTTCAACTATACTAGTATCTATGCCTGGCATTTCCTTGTAAGACCAAGCAAATATGTCAAAGAATTCACGAAAAAGAGAGCAATATGAATCAAATTCTGATGGAGAAAAAGATACACCGACATGAATATTTTCTACAATGCCAGGTTTGTTCGAAATATCGATGGAAATCATTTCTTCGATGTTAGATAAATTTTTCTCAGAGTCAATTGCATTAATCGGTAAATAATTCAAAAAGAAAGTTTGGATGGATGGGTGATATAGCTCACTAAGATTATTTTCTTCATAATTTGGAAGATGGGAACGATGATGATAATATTCCCATGGTTCTGCTTCTACCATCATAGCTTCCAAAATATTTTCATCTGTAAAATTTTTTGAGGAAAATGGATCAGATGGAGTACCAAAATCTAATGTATGATCAACCCAAACACTCGGCGACGCTGATTTCAAATTTGCCGCCCAAGCCAAATAGATTGATTGCTATTGTAGCTCAATAGGGTTGGGCAGTAAAACATCATCCAACGTAGAAAAATCAAAATCACTCGTACTCTCCCTTATGCCAGATAGAGTGGAAGAGATTATGTAGCAGGTCTCTATGCTTGCAATTTCTGCCGATGTCCCGGGCGGCGGTAACGCAACGGTTCCCATAAGAGTGGAATCCTTTAAGAGTCCTACACCAATGTTTTGGATTTCTAGTTGGGGTAAGTGAATATACAGAACGCTTCTAGTTACCTATGAAGCGAAGGAAAAAAAGGGTAATTGATTAATGACTGTGATTGTACCTTTATGTGGAAAGGAAATCATTCTAAAGTATGTAGAAATAATAGCAGTCATTGCATATAACCATGTTCTTCCGAGTAAAATATTATAGTCAAGGGGTCTGTCAACAACCTCAACATCAATACTTACTTTTTTGCCCCCTAATTCAACTTGCAGGTTATTAATAATACGACAAGGTTTATATGTTCTTCCATCAAAAGCCTTCAACGTCGTTGATGATTGTGATAATCACGATGGGCCAAGTGAATTCCAACAATTTAGAGACATAATGCAAGTAGATGTTCCCTCATCAATAATAGTGCGATGAACAAGGTGATTAAGAACATTTTCTTGGATGGAGAATGCCAATTCTGCAGGTAATTGTGGCACATAGCCCGTATGATTAAAGACGACAAGATTAGAATCAGTTGGATCAATTCCACCAATGGCCGATAATAAAGCCTGTTTCTGGGAGGGAAAATTTTGTAATACCTCAAGAGCAAACATAACTGAAGGGGATTGAGCCAAATATTCAACTATATTATAATTTTGTGTAGCTCTTGCTCGAGGATTATATGTTGATTTATGAATTACTCCCTTTGGTGGTTTAATTGTCAATTCAGGAATAATAGGAGGTGGTACTGACTCATTAGATGGATTTGTTGCCGAGGTAGTAGTTTGATCAGTGGCCAGACTACCATATTCTTTATTCCGCATTGACACCAAAATATCTTGTGAAGGTTTTATGGTGGATAAAATTAACACTTGGGAACTAGGAGCTGGATCCGTAGCAACCAAATTTGTGTCCGGACTTGGAAATGGGTCTATCAACACAACTGATGCATGAGAAGTATTGATGATTTTTGAGACTTCAGCATGGTGAGGAAAATCCCTAACAAAGTGTTCCTCGTTACAGATTATGCATGGATAACGAGGTTTCCGTGGTCTAGACAGTTGATCAGATGATCTTTCCTGCAGGTTAGAAGTTGGATTTTTCTTTGATTTCCCATTTTTCTTACCTCCTGGTTGCTTGTCACTTTTGCCTTTGTCAAATGACACAACATTAATTTCGGAAGTAGGAGCAGGATCAGATGTAGTAGTGTGGTGTGTGTTTGCAGTGCCTAGCAAGCCGTCTCTGGCATGAGAGTCTTTTATTTGAGGATGAACATTGAAATTAGATCATGATGCATTAGGGATTTTTTCATAGAGTGTGCCAGACTGAGTATAATTCAAGTCTAAATATGGGCATGAGTGATAACTTTCTCTTCTGTGACGATGCCACCTTTAGCTACATCCTCAGTTATAGATGGTAACAGGGACTTAATGAACCATTCAGCAAGGCGCTGATCGGGAACAAATTTCTTAACCATTCGTCAATGGTGACGCCACTCATGAATATGATCGAAAATGTGAGTATCATTAGTCTATTTGAAGTTGGTCAAGAGTTTCGTTCCAGTTTCGTATCTGATTGGTAACTAGAAATGGGTCAAAAAGACAGTAGCTAAGGCAGTGAAATTATCGAAAGAAGCTCTAGGTAATTCAATGTACCATTTAGTAGCTGGGCCTGTGAGCGTACGCTGGAAAATACGTAGTCGAACATAATCATCATTCAAGGAATTTGATGAACACCATAAATGATAAGTCATGACATGAGTCGACAGATCTTCTCCAGGGTTTCCATTGAATTTAGGAATGTCAGAGGGTAATTTATGAGGTATCACCGGCCACCAAGGAGCATAATTGATAGGATCATTGGTTAACTGGTTTAAATCTGGTAATTCCAAGGTTGCAACAAAAGGAAACTGTCGATTAAGGTCAGGTTGAGCATAGCCAGGGTAAGTTGGAATTGATTGGGCAATAGGTCTTTGAGCACAAACATATGGAATTTAATGCTGGTAACCCAGATATGCTTGGGAATTCTGTTGACCAAAACCTGGATATGATACTTGTTGAAATGAAGTTTGAGGCATTTGCGCTTGTGGCTACTAAGGGGTCTGTCCACCAATGTTATAACCCAAATTAGTGTAAGTTGGATTCGGCTGATATGTATAACCAGGTTGCATTTGCGACATCCCATACAATGGTACACCAGCTTGTGAATACATGATCCCTGATACAGGTTTTTGTAAATTAACCAAAGGATTTTGAGTCTGTGGACTCAACATTTGATGATATTGAGTCGAAGAACCTACCTGATAAGGTTGATGTACAATATTTTGATTTTGTAACAGGGGTATAGATGTATTAACAAGTGGTAATGAAGTGGGTGTAATAGGTTGAACCAGTTGATACGAGTGTACAACCATTTGTGGTTGGATAGGCAGAGTGGGCTGCCATTGAAAAACATTCATGTCAAAATTAGTTTGACAAAAAAGTGACTAAGTACTGTCATATTGGGTGACCAAAGGTTTCCCCCTAGCATAAAAAGGATAATAAGACGGAAAATAATTTTCTCCAAATGCTGGGAGTCCAGTTGATATGGTACTTAAAGGAATTGACCCATAAGGATCGACTTGATATTGCCCTGATGATGGATGTAATGAATCAAGTCGTTTAGTACTAAGTATAGGACTACTAGTTAAAACACTAGACGATGACAATGGTAAAGACCATGGTATTGAAGATGCACCAGAGAAAGTGCCAGATAATGATTTGTAACCCGTTGGGACCGAAGGGCCACCGTGCAAATATGGCTCTGGTGAGGTTGTGAACATTGGCGGAGTAGAGAGGGTAGGAGATGGCGTAATTGGAACAACAAACCCAACCAAAGATGTTGGTTCAAACATGGTTGTATGACCAAATTTGTACTCTCCAAAATCGACGGGAGATTGAATGGCAATAGGATCAACAAAAGCAGATGGAAATGATTGAGGAAAAGATCGGTATAGGTAAAGGTCTCCCCCAAAATGGGTTGGACTTAAAGGTGTATCGTCTTGTGGTATTTCTTCAATCATAATTAAACCAGGAGGAAGAACTTCACCGTCAGGCCCAAAATATATTTCAGACGGTTGACTGTGTGATATAGGAGTTTTAGTGGTTACGGAAATTTGTGGAGTGACCAAAGTAGGAACAACTTCCGTTTGTTCAAATTCAGGATTCAAATTTTCTAGCAAAGAAGAGACAGGATCTGGATCAATTTGTGATTGAACAACATCGGGTCTAGGAGGTATGGTTTCAGCGATTGAATGGATCGTGACGACGGGCAGTTGTGAAGACTCCGTTTCAACAACAGTAGAAGAACCGGGATGTGTGGAAACAATTTGAGCTATATATGGTTTAAAAGATGATGTTTCGCCAGAGGTACGAATTGTACTTGATTCGAAAGATTGTGATCGCCTTCGCCTTCCAGAAGTAACTTCCGGTGGTAAAGGTGGTTCTAAAGCCAATCTACGCGAACAACGGGGGATAGGATTTTTTTCTTCCACGATTACTAATTTATTTTAACCAAAAAACAAATAAACAAAAAGAGGGTAATGC
Source organism: Pinus albicaulis (assembly GCA_034641835.2). Classification (NCBI taxonomy): domain Eukaryota; kingdom Viridiplantae; phylum Streptophyta; class Pinopsida; order Pinales; family Pinaceae; genus Pinus; species Pinus albicaulis. The sequence continues at coordinate 99,584 of JAXQQM020086143.1, read as the reverse complement.
TAGGAAAAAGGGTTTACCAAGAAACTATGAACTGCAGAATACCTCCTGGTGAACCAAGAAGTACGGGTAGGTAATCTCCCTGAATTCTATGTTTGGTGTATCAAAATTTCAGGGCGGCCAACTCGGTTCACTATGGATGGGTAGCACCTAAAAGTTTTCCTCCCAAATATACCCGAAGGTACGTGGAGGCCCAAGTCCGTATTAGCACTGTCTGATGTGAAACTGCACAATGAGAGCACCCCTTTATCCTTATCGTACTATAACACCGCCTGACATACCTGAAAGTACGTGGACGAGCTACGATATACTTGCGTACGTGGAGTGAGGTATCACACTCGGAATGTATCACAGACAAGTTAACGATAACTACTATGTTTTACGACGCCGAAACACATCTCTAGCCTAGACCTTCTAAATTTTATCGTTATGGTTCCAATGCGTTGTTAAGTAAATTGAGATTTATTTTATGTTGATCTTGCTTAACAATTTGCATTTCAGGTTCACCGCGATGATGTATATGAAATTCCTAAAATTCAAGCTAAGAATGATAAACAAACTTTCACTTTTAGCTTTTTCAATGAAGAACCTAGCTACTAAGGGAAGAGAGCAAATAATTTGAGAGCAAACAAATCAATGAACAAAAACAAAAATAAATGAATCTCAAACTAAATGCAGATTTCCTAATGTTCTTTTTTGCAAAAAAACACACAATCCTACATGCAAATGCAAGTTTTTATTTTCAGTTTCTTTAATTTTATGAATGCAGAAAAGAAAATAGGTGCAATATATCGATAATCAAATGCTTTTTACTTTCGAGAAATGAATAATAAAAACAACAATTTCTCTTTTGAAGGAAAAGTGAGGATTTCAACAATAATTTCTCCTATCAAGGAAATGAATATTTTACAACAATTTCCTATTTCGAAAGCAAATGATTCTTAATGCGACCATAAAAAATACTTTGAAATCAACTTGTCAATGATAAAGAAAATTTTTTCTAAACAAACATTGAACAAATTTTAAGACAAAGGAGAAAGAAGTATATAGAGTAACTGGTCAATTGAGCATCAAAATTTTCAGAACACAGCAGCAAACAAAACTGAAGCAAGTTGAAAAGTCAAATTCAAGGTAATTTGGTCGCTTTCAGGAGTCAACGCAGTCTCCAAGGGGAGACAGTGCTCTGCAATGCAGGCTAGGAAGGGAGACAATGCTCTATAAAGCACTGTGTCCAGTCTAAGGGTGCATTGGGCGCAGTAGACAAGGAAAAATACTACTATTTAAGTCACTATATTTGCAAATTAAGCTCTGAAAAAGTCTAATATTTATGTGTAACAGCTACTGGGTGGATAAACAAAGCAAATCAGAAACTAAAACACCTAGAACTAAGAGAAATTCTCCCCAGCAGAGTTGCTAGTTTGTTGGGCCAGAATTGTAATCTACAGATAAATTACGCTTCCCTAGACAGGTGCTAGTCTATAACAACAGGTGAAAGAATATACTACTATTTCTCCTAACTCAGAAAAGATATACATAGAGGATTGGAGGCTTACTTGTTCAGTCGCTTCCAAATGGCTCCTTCTATCGCTTCTGTTTCAGGTTCAAATTCAAGCAGTTTGTGAGATGAATGCTTCCTGCAATAAAGAACACTGAAACAACAGAAGATGCAATAATATAGATATCTATTCAAGCTATTTAGCTAAATTAGTAAAGCATAAAATACATTCATCAACCAAGATATTACAATATGGAACATCTAAGTTAATACAGATGCATGTAGGGAAAAATAATAAGTACTCTTTATTGATGATAGAAGGAGAGGTTACAACCTAGTGACTGATTTGAAGTGAGCTTCCAGCAAAGTTCCCAAGCCTCATCACAACATAAATCTCTCCAGTAGCAGCTTCACAAATCTAGCTCTCAATTGAAAATTCTATAGCATTTCTCTACTCAAATTCTTCCTTCTCAAACACTTAGATCTGTGTTCAATTTATAGATGAACTGTAGGTTGTTTTGCAATCAATAGCTTTCCAAAAATAGGCAAGACATGTTTCCATTCATGTAGATGTCAAATGAACACTTGGATCCGAATCTTGACACATGTGAACTCTTCTATAAGGCATTGGCCAAGTGGAGAATCCGGAACAATGAGAATTTTGCTCCCAATGTGACCAATGCACCTGTGAATGTCGGGAAGTGCTTTGTAGAGCAACCTTGCATGGGGCTACCTGCATATGCAACGCACTTAGGCCCCTTAGAGCCTACATTGGTGAGCTCTCATATGCTATATAATAAGCTTCAAACCATGGAAACCTGAAATGATAGGGAATGATAAACCCTTGATCATTGGTCCTAGAGATGATGCCCAGTTAACCAGGTCATTGGGAATGGTGCCCAAATTTACCTATAACAATATTTAATTACTATAGAGAGATGAATTTTAGATTGAGGTTCCCATAGTAGCAATCTCACATATAGTGTGAGAAAATGCATTTCCGTTAGGTGTGTAGGCCTAAGTGCCAAGTCAAATTCCAGCAAAATGAAGGCCCGAGTCCTTTCACTAATCAAATATGATATCAATTGTTCAAATATATGAAGCATTGAAGTTTGAGCTCTCTTATATGTTGTATGTTGTATGGGACCCTAAACAAAAAAGGGATTCATTGAGAATTTGACATGACACACCTTCATTATAGTGAATGTGATGCACGCTCCACCAATGTGTATTTCCCGCCTTTCCAACAATTGACTAGACGAGGGTTATAATTTGCGTGCGATAGTGATTGACCTAGATCCATCTTAAACCCGAATATATTAAGCAGCAAGAGAGATCAATTTTCTTATGGTGTAATTTTTTTAATCATTTAATTTCGTTTCATGTATTATTCTTTCATATTAAACAATAAAAAACTATGCCTAAGAAAAAAATGATCCCTCCTGGTGTTTTTGATAGATCCAAGTTTATCATTGATCTATGCTGGTTTAATTTTTAGACGTTGTCATATACATTGTTGGTCCTAAATTTTGTCATTAAAAAACCACATAACCCTCCTATATTTTGGCCATATCCACCTCCTTTTCCCTCACTTTTGTGGATTTTGATTACATTTTCCCCAATAAAGATAAATAAACCCATAAAAAAGCTATTTTCACTATTTTTTTATTCTATTTAATTTTTAATTTTTAATTTTGGTTATTTAATAAATTTAAATAGTGTAAATTCATTTTATCAATTTTTATCGTACATAATTTAATATGGTAAAACGTCCTTCATTGAAATATTTGTAAACTTTTTTGGGTAAAATGAAGACATGGGTTTTGATCCTTGGGTTCACGACAAGGTTGGTATGCTCTTAGATCTATGAGAGCTCGAACATAGGGGTTTAGGAAACATGGAATTTAATGCTATAGTAGTAAGAAAATCACACAATAACAAGGGATAAATTTACACTTCTTTTAGAGTGTGTGTCTAGGCACACATTCATCTAATCAAAGGATTGAATTTGTTGTATTTATATGCTAAATCACGGTTGTAGTTAATTCATGGAGGATTGATAACTTAGATAGTTTAATTTTGGTTTGTATAAATAGTCATAAGGAGTGGAGATTGGGGGATTCAATTTCTTTATATAGAAAATTTTTAACGAAGTGTTGTATCCATTTCTATCATTAATACATAATGTCTTTTTTTTTCTACAATTAGTATATTTTATTGTGTATGCAAGCCAAAGTCTAGAGGGTCGTCAAATTGTGGTAGATGCACTCATTTTTCAGTGTACATATCTATTATTTTCCTGGTAAATATTGCTTTTTGTTTGGTTTAATCTTTGTTATATATGTGTATATCAATCTTTATATTTACATTGTAGTAAGAATTCCATTTGGTTAGGTAGATTTTTCTTTCTAACCAAGTCTAAAATTGATTCGTAGGAAGGATTAGGTAGAGTATTTCTACAAGCCTCTTTCAACCACAAGAGTTGAATAGATACAATATAATCTATTTTGTTCTCCTTTGAGACCCCATGGATGTTAATGAGATAGCTAGACTTGACCAATTTGCTTTGATTTGATTTGATTTAAAGAGTCATTTTATTCAATAGACGACTATTAAAATTCTTATTCAATCAAAAAACTCTACAAGTGAACAAATTATTGTTGTGGGAACCACCTCAGGCATGAGAACTCAATAAATTATTTTCTATCTATGAAAGCTTTGGTGGCATTAGATTGTAAGGAGTAGTTCTTCTTTTGGTTTGAATGTTTCATTTCCACTTTAGGATTTTATCTTACATTGCAATAGTTTGAGTGAAGATAGTTTTTGTTTTGATTATTCTTAATTAATCTTATTTAGAATTTGTATTATTCATTAAGTGACACCTTAGGAAAATTATAAGCTAATTATTTCACATAAAATGTGTGTACTTCATTATTTTATGAACTTCATAATGATATAATGATGTATTAATCTATGGAAGTAAGTTAAACCTAACATTTTTGGTGTCATTGCCAAGGAAGTGCAACGAGAATTAGTTTTAGTTTTATATATTTACTTTTCACGTCCTTTTGATGGAAACATTTAGGAAAAGGAGGAGTGAAAGTGGTAAGACAAGAGGTAAGGAATTGCACATTCACTTTAGTGAGTTTTCACAAGTCCTCAATATGTTTATATATGCATATGTTAATTAGGCCTAGAGATAGAAAATATCAATTTATTGAGGTTATAAAATATAGTATATTGGATGAAACAAACTCCCCCACTACTAATTTAACTCTAAGAACTCAAGCAGTGTAGGAATAATTGTTAGTTACAAAGGAGTCAAGACAAAAAAAATCACAACCATGTAAATCCACTCAAGATACATTATTGGTTGTAGAAATATCAAGGGAAGGAAAAATTCAAGTAAGTGCATCTAGTGGTACATCAAAATAAAACCCTCAGGATTGAACTAAAGAATTTTAGGTCTTTTGGGAAGAATATATGGAAGAACTCAATATGGATGTTGCAATTGAAATAGAATGAGAAATAACAACATTAGAATAAAGAGAAACATCAACAAGAGAAAGAGTAACATTAGAAAAAAGAGAGAAAAGAAAAAGCAAATTATGATGAAAGTGGATTTACCATAGGAATAGAAAAACGTGTTGAGAGAGGAGAAGGATTCAGAGCACAAGAGCCAAAAAATGAAGTTAGTTTTGTATTTCCAATTTTGGATACACCATTAGCCTTTGGTATTGAGGTCAAAATGAAAAATATCCTGCCATTTTTACTTCCAAATTTTTATGATATGTCAACTAGATATCTCGATGCTTTCATTTTTGAGTTTGATATTTTGTCTCACATTTATGGATACACAAATGATGTATAACAACTTTGTTTGTTTCTATATAACTTAATGAGAGACACACTAAAATGATTTATGTATGTAGGGGAACATTATGTATTGGGAATATATGAGAAAAAAAATCTAAATAAATATCAACCATATTGTAGCCATAGAGACTCTAAGGAGAATAGTCATAGCATGCCATGGGGACTCTTTAATTTTTTTTAAAGTAGATTATAAATCCTTGAATATAGAAGGTGTGTATGGAGTAAAGGTGGGATATGGACATTTTTTAGTGTTAAATGATTTATGTATGCACAATAAATGTTAATCATGAAAGTATTAAATGCCATTAAATGAGTTGTTCTTTGAATGGCTTTACTGGGTACTAACATTGCAATGTCCTATTCAAATTAAATTTCATAAGAGATGACGTAGTAGCCTATTTAACCCTGTAGGCTATATCATATTGAAAATGGGGAAACCATTATTTAATGTTACTTAGGTAACATTAAATACTGATAGTTTATTTGGAGAAAAAGAAGGGAAACTTGAAATAAAAGTCAAAATTGGGGCAAATGGAGGGAAAATTTTTAGTCACTAAAAATTGAAATTAGGAGGGAAAAACCCCAAAGGAAATTTATAAAATGGAGAAAGGAGATTGATTATGATCATTAGGGATTGTTGATATTTATGAATTTGTGCTAAGGATCTTGGATAGTTTTAAGACCGTTTTTTCTGATTTGTTTTGGTGGTGAAAGATTCCACCCTAGCCAACTCTCCTTTCTCTCTTACTATAGGACCAAAATCTGCTTAGAATAATATTTTGAGGTAGAAAAAAGACTCTCCTAGGAAATATATATCCATTCTATGACAGTGAGGGTTTCTGAGGAAACATTTATCCGTTTTATGGAAGAGAGGGTTTCTATGGTAGCATTCATCTATTATGTGGCAGCGGATTGTCTTCTTTGTGGCAAAAAAATGTCTTCGCAGTGGCTGGGACCAGTCATTTAGGACATTGAAACAAACTTTCGGTGGTAGAAAGGATGAAAGGAGGGCAAAGAATTAGTGATCTATGGAAGTATGGGAAAAAATATAGACTGATACCACAAAAGAGTAGCATCAGCTTGAGTTTTGGGCAACAAGTGGTCTACGTGGGTCACATTCAAGATTTCACAAGTGTGGCTGATTGAGGTTGAGGAAGTGAGGGTCAATTATAGGTACACAGGTTGTTAATTAGGCACACAGTAGAGTGCAACAACAAATCCGAGTGGTATCAGTGACCTAAAGTGGTACCAATAAGAGGAAGAAATACTAGAAGACTATTTGGAAGGATTCTCCTATAATCTTCAAAAATTCAAAAAAAATGCACTAGATCTAGATACCGTTCACATAATTTTCTTATATTATATTAGGGAAAAATACATTGATGTACTTAATCTTATGGGAACAAGTCATATTTCATACTTATATTTTGTAAAAACATCTAAGTTGTGCATGGAGTATTCCAATGGAAGAGTTAAAGCTAGCAAGGGTAAAAAAAATGCCTTATCTAGAATCAATAAGTCATATATAGGAAGTGTGATAAGGGAATAGTTAGGAAATTTATTTAAGAACCTTAGAAATGACCTCTTAATTACACTTGGATCATAGATAGATACATTATAAGCCAAGAAGAGGAAGGAATAGAAAAATGAAGTATTGTCAAATTTTTATCTAAAGAGTAGGGAAAAAACATCCATTAAGATATTATCCATTATATAGTATCAAACTTCACAACATTTATGCAGAAAAGCATGAAAATAATTTTTTTACAATGGTATTGGAATTGAAAGTAGCCTACAAAGGAGTAAATGAAACAATGAAATTTTGATACTATGTTGCACCTCGAAGGCCTTATTAGGCCCAAAACCGATCCTTTCAATAGGGTTGGCAAGGACCTATTTATGGAAACCAACCTCCCTATAATTCTCAATAGCCAGACCAAGCCTCATATCCTCATATCAATAACAATATTTTCCCTTTTAACAATACCAAAAACAATATTCAAAACAACAACAAGTCCCATTTATTCAATATCATTAATCAACTCAAAAATCATATCTTGTACTTCTTCCGCCATATATAATGTAGAAATTTGCTGAATAATGAAGATTTATCCACCGAGATTATCCTGTTCACACACTAATTCGAATTCATGCATAACACATAACCTCTTCTACAATTGATCATCAATATGCGGAAATAGAAACAGTCGCATGCACACATAAACACAATATGTAATGGGGAAAGATTATAGCTGAAAACCCCCAGCTATTTTGTATATTATAATAGAAGAGAACATGTAACAATACATAGCACAATACTCCTCACAAGTACTCAATACTATCTCCAAAAGTTACACACAAACTAGCTCAGTTTTGAACAAGTCACATCTAAAAATAGACTCTGCCAAAATGTCTAAAAATAGAGGTCCATATATTTTTACCAACTTTACCAATCATCCAAGAATAGCATACTGCAACTCCTAGACCATGCTCCATATGTCTAAAAAATAGACATAGTCTAAAAATAGACTTTGCGCCAAAAATATCCTGCGGGCCCACTTAGTGAAGGCGACTTCATTTCACTAAGCTCCATCATCTTGTCGCATTTTCAACACTCCCTCTCAACAAGATATGGATTATCTGCAACCCCTATCCTACCTCTGTGGAATTCGAATTTTCTCCTGGTGAGCGCCTTCGTCAAGATGTCAGCATCCTGATCCTCCGTGGGAACATATGAAAGTAACATGATTCTCCGCTGAACACAATCTCTGATATGATGGTACCTGATGTCGATGTGTTTGGATCTATCATGAAATACTTGATTAGCCGAGAGTTTAATGCAACTCTGGTTATCACAGTAGATCACTGTAGGCTCCAAATGCAACCTGAACAATCCTGCGAGGATCTTCCTCATCCAAATAGCCTCGCATGCAGCCAAGCTAGCTGCCATGTACTTGGCCTCTGCTGAACTGAGTGCCACGGATCTCTGCTTCCTACTGTACCAGGAAACTGCTGTCGACCCAATGCTGAAAAATCCTCCAGATGTGCTCTTCCGGTCCGTTGGGCTCCCTGCCCAATCTGCATCAGTGAAGCCAGAAAGCTTCGCTCCATCCTCCTGTTTGTACCATAGACCATATCCCGATGTGCTACTAAGATAACGCAATACATGCTTGCCTGCCTTCCAAAAGAGCTTGGTAGGCTTAACCATAGCTTGCGAAAGCTGGTTAACAACATAGCATATATCGGGTCGTGTATTGACCAGATACATAAGCGACCCCACCAACTATTGATAGACAGTGGCATCCACTACCTCCGCTGAAGTAGCATCCTCCTTCCTCCAACCACCAGGAAGAGGAGTGTCAACAGGCTTGCAGCCATGCATGTTGAACCTCTCCAGAATCTCCCGAGCATACTTGCTCTGAGAAACAAATAGTCCACCACTGCACTGCCAAATCTCCACTCCCAGGAAATAATGAAGGAGGCCCAAGTCCTTCATCTCAAACTCTCTAGCAAGATCCTCCTTGCATGAAAGTATCAACAGCTCATCACCCGTCAAAATCAGATCATCTACATACAGTACAATGATCAACAACTTCCCTTCCACCACAATCTGGTACAGGTTAGGATCCGCCTCACTCTTGGAGAATCCAAGTCCGGTGAAATAACTGTCTATCTGTGTGTACCAAGCACGAGGTGCTTGCTTCAACCCGTATAATGCTCTCTTGAGTCTGCACACATGCGACTCACTGCTGAAGATCTCGAAACCTTCGAGCTGCTCTATGTACACCTCCTCCTCAATGAATCCATTGAGGAACACAATCTTCACATCCATCTGATGGATGTGCCACCCCATCTGTGCTGAGAGAGATAGAATCATCTGTATGGAAGAGTACCTTGCGACAGGTGCAAAAGTCTCCTCATAATCGATCCCCTCGATTTGTGAGAAGCCACGGGCAACAAATCTTGCCTTGTACTTCTCCACACTCTCGTCAGCCGCTTGCTTCACTTTGTAGATCCATCACGAACCCACCACTGATTTCCCCTCCGGTCTTGGGACAATCTCCCATGCACTGTTTCTGACAATCGAATCATACTCTTCCACCATGGCATCTACCCATGCGGGGTCCTCCACAGCTTCCTCGAAAGAGGATGGCTCTGTCACGACACATTTTCTCACAAGAGCCATGTATCCAATGTACCGGTCCGGTGACTATCTCTGTCTGCGCTGTGCTGTAGGTGGTCCTACAACCTTCTCTGCATCTTGAGCCAGTCGCTCAGCTTCTGTAGTGCGCTTGCGCCCTCTGATGGTTGGCGCTGCATGAGTGGTCTCTTCCACTCCATGAACTTCCTCTTGTGGTTGATCCACATCCGGAAGCTCCTCCTTAGGAACTAATAGCTCCTCTTCTACATGCAAGTGTGGCTCCATCTCAAGCAAACACTGCATGGCTTTCTCCTCCTAAAATTTGATATCTCGTCGCACAACAGTCTTGCGACTGTCTGGAAAATACACACGATAGTTGTGGGGCGTATCAGTGTACCCCAAAAATATCCCAACCTCTACGGTCGGATCCAGCTTCTTTCTGGCATCCTTCGTCACATGCATGTAGACAGGTGAGCCAAAAATCCTCAAATGAGAAATGTCAGGCCTCTTGCCAGAAAACGCCTCCTCCGGTGTACTCATGCCAAGTATCTTGTGAGGACAACGGTTCTTCACATACACTGCAGTATTGCATGCCTCAGCCCACAAGTGAAGGGGTAGGCCCTGATCATGAAACATCGCATGTGCATCACCCACGATCGTTCTGTTCTTTTTCTCAACAACCCCGTTCTGCTATGGGTTATGGGGTGCGATGAGCTCTCTCCGAATCGCTTCTGCGCTACAAAAGTCCTTGAATTCAGCAGAGATGAATTCACCACCATTGTCTCTCCTAAGAGCCTTCACATGCTTTCCCGATTCCTTCTCAACCAGTGCCTTGAATTCACAGAACTTTGAATATGTCTCGCTCTTCTTCTGCATGAAGAAGATCCAGCACTTCCGAGAGAAATCATCAACAAAGATCACATAGTACTTGTGCTTTGTTGTCGAAGCTACAGAGAAAGGACCACACACGTCTGTGTGAACTCTCTCAAGGATCTTCGTGGCGTGACTATCCTTCTCGTGAAAGGTGGCTTTCACATATTTTCCCAAGGTACACCCCTTGCACTGATCTGACTGCGCAAGAGTGCCCTTAGGAAGCCCAGTAGAAATCTACTGCAGTATCTTCAAAGCTCCATGGTGAAGGTGGCCCAATCTCTAGTGCCACAGCTCGCCATCATCCCGGCTCACCACTCCTTCCACCTTGCATGCCATTGCTACGCTGCCATCTACTTGCAACTGATAAAGGTTCTTGACTCGAACCCCTATTTTCTGGGTCTCTCCAAGTGTCTTACTGCGCAGGAAATCCTTTCCCTCGCTGAAGACCACATCGTACCCCTTGTCTTCCAACATCGCCACAGAGATCAGATTCTTCATCAATCCTGGAGCATGCAAAACTTTCTTCAATACGAAGGGTTTAATAGACTCCCTCTCAAAGGAAATGGTACCGATACCGGTCACACTGTATCTACCATCATCGCCCATCTAGATGTGCACTCCAAGATCTTTTTCCTCCAGATCTGAAAACAGATCCCGATCTCCTGTCATGTGAAATGACGCACCACTGTACAAGAACCATACTGATCCCATCACACTTGAGACCAAGCATGCGATCAGTGAAAAATCCAGTTCAAACTGGGAGGCCAATGCCTCTCCCGTTGTAGATCCAGCAACCTTCTTATTTTTCTTCTTCTGCGGACAATTTGTGGCATAGTTTCCGTGCTGGTGACAGTGAAAACACTTCACCTTGGACATGTCTTGCTTCTTGCCTTTCGAACCAGACTGAGAAGCTTTCTTTCTCTTCCCCTTCTTTGCTTTGGCAGCCAAAGCGAAATTTTCTTCATCAGATGCCTTTGATGAAGATTCGTCCCTGGTAGTCCGCCTTATCTCCTTTTGCTTGAGATCCGACCAAAGTCGCTCCCATCACGGAAACTTCTCCCAACCATTGACAGAGTCCTGATAGGAATGCCAACTCTTCGGAAGACCAATGAGATCTAGGTCCACCAAGTCCTCATCATCTACAGTCACCCCCACACTTCCCAGCTCATCTCTGCATTGAGTGAACTTCGTGAGGTACTTGGCAATACTGTCGCCTTTCTCCATCTTAATGTTCTTGAGTTTATCCTTGAGCGCCAGCTTCCTTTGGTCGCTCTTGCTCTGGAATAGATCTGTCAATGCTTTCCACATCAAATATGGAGAAGATTTTCCATGCAGGTTGGATACAATGTGATCCTTCACACCCTCCAACAGAATCCTTCGACATTTCGCCATCTTCTTTTGCCAAGCCTCAACTTCAGCACGATCAATAGGATTTTGGACATCCATATCTACCAACTCCTTCAGCCCGTTATCATCTAATACCGCCTCCATCCGGTCTTTCCATGCAACATAATTTGAAATGCCTTCAAGGGCATACTCGAGTCGCAAACCGTTGAAAGACATTTCAACTCCGGCACCAAGAAAACAATCTGCTGCAAAATTCGAATTCCAAGCTCAAAACTCAACTGCTTCTGGATCTGTGAGAACAAATTATTTCTAGCACAGAGATCGACTGTAAGGGCATTTACTAGATATATCACCTTTCAGAGAAAGGATGGATCCAGAGGCTACCTGGCCCGTTACAGACTCTGTCTACCGAAATAAAATTGTAATCACTGTAATAGATCCCGATGATCAATTTTCTCTGATACCATGTAGAAATTTGCTGAATAATGAAGATTTATCCACTGAGATTATCCTGGTCACACACTAATTCGAATTCATGCATAACACATAACCTCTTCTACAATTGATCATCAATATGCGGAAATAGAAATAGTCGCATGCGCACATAAACACAATATGTAATGGGGAAAGCTTATAGCTGAAAACCCCCAGCTATTTTGTATATTATAATAGAAGAGAACATGTAACAATACATAGCACAATACTCCTCACAAGTACTCAGTACTATCTCCAAAATTTACATACAAACTTGCTTAGTTTTGAACAAGTCACGAGTTCAAAACTCATCCACTGTTTGCCTGCCTCTACTGCACAATCCAAGTTGGTGTAATGAGAGATCCAAGTTAGAATCTCCTTGGCTTGATCTGCGCAATCCTCATTTCCAATCTCCTCCAATGCTTGTGCAAATCTCATGCACAACTAATGTCACAACTAATAGCAAACTCACCCTTTCATCTACCTCTTCCACTGGTCTTCAATGAACTGTCCATGCACTGCAGTCAACTGATGTGTTCTTTAGTTGAATAATGAGTTAATACTCAGTGAATTAAATAATATTTAATTCACTCCACTCATCTCTAGTGTATTAGCTAGTTAAACTAAATACAACTAGTTCAACTAAGTTAACCCGAACACAACTCCACCAACTGTCTCATCAACTCCACCAAACTCCGCCACTTGAGTTCTAACTAAAGTCAACCATGCATGAGCTCACCAAACCCTTACGAATAGCGTAATTCCTTTTTCAGATGCATGGGCCACATCCGTAGCTCCAACTGAAGTGCTGCAAGAGGATAAACTGAAGTTTATAGTCCAAATATTATTAAGGTTAAATAATATTTGAATTTTCTATTTTTAGCCTGGCAGTCTAAAAATAGACTCCGCCCAAATGTCTAAAAATAGAGGTCCATATATTTTTACCAACTCGACCAATCATCCAAGAATATCATACTGCAACTCCTAGACCATGCTCCATATGTCTAAAAATAGACATAGTCTAAAAATAGACTTTGCGCCAAAAATAGACTTTGCGCCAAAAATAGCCTGCGGGCCCACTTAGTGAAGGTGACTTCATTTCACTAAGCTCCATCATCTTGTTGCATTTTCAACATATAACACAACCAAAACATCTATAGTTTCCATCTAACAAACCACCACTATCACCTACACAATTACCAGCTCAATCAATGGCGAACCCAAACAATAAAGTGGAAAAACTCGTTTATAATGTAGAGGAAGGAATGTTTCCAACATATTCAATTGTTTTTGTACAAGGTATCCATTTAATATTAGGTAAAGTGCTTAATAATAAATCCGCATTAATTATAGAATAATAATAATAATAATCGATTCCTAATAAAAATCACAACATAATTGTAAGTAAACCAATTTAATCTCAAAATGATCAATCACATTTGACCAAATAACCTCCTTTTCGAGAGAGGTTGTAGTTGAGAAAAATTGTGTTTTCCCCTAAGTACGATTTATTAGATGAATTAATGAAGTTTAGTGTCAATATTTTATTATTACTCGCTATAAATAATATACCAATCTATGCAAAGACAATTAGGGAATTACGTATTAAGAAATTAGGAAGAAAAAGGAAAGATCCACCATGGGTACGAGCTGTTGGAAAATTATTTAGTCTAATGTCAACAAATATTACAATATAAAAATATGTTGATCCGATTAGAGAAATTTTGAGGTCTAAAATGGGCCTCCTAAGAAAAAAGTACAACCAAAATAAACTTTATAATAACCAATAGGATTCAAGATGATGATGTCAACCATGGGGGACGACTCACCATTTTTGGGGTAAAAAAGTAAAAATATTAAAAAATAATAAAATAATAAAACTACTTTTTAAACATGTATTTTCAACTTATCTCCCTAATATTTTACTGAAATTTCGAGCAGGAGCACTCATTGGATGCAAAATTTAATTCCTCATCCAAGGAATACCCATGTTGCATACATTTGATGGAACTTTCTACACAAAAAATAATAAATACATGAAAAAACGTGATTGCAATAAAATTTGTCATGTATTTCTCATTTTTCATGTAGCAGGGTCCATTGAAAGTATGCAACATGGGTACTGCTTGGATGGGGAATCAAATTATGCATCCAATGAGTGTTCCCACTCGAAATTTGAGTAAACCCATAGGGAGACAAGTTGAAAATACGAGTTGAAAAAGTATTTTTTTCTTTTTTCCCTATAAAATTTGATGATGTAACATAATTTTATTTTATTATTTCCACTATTATTTTATCATTTCCTTAGGAGGCCCATTTTAGACCTCAAAATTACCCTAATTGGCAGGTGTGCCAATGGTTACAATTCTTGTCATTTTTTTATTTATTCCAAATACTTTAATTGAATTAGGCACAATTATTAATGTAATGACAATGGAAATAATGTAAAATTTGAATATATCTAATCTTGACCAACACCCACAATACTTATGTTAGTAGATAGATCTAGGGTACAACTTGAGGTTGTAGTTGATGGCATTATTATGTTTTTGGATTCATGTGAATATCTTATCGATTTTGTAATTCTTTAACCCAAAGCTAGTTTGGGAGCACATCCCATAATCCTTGGAAGACGTTGACTGGCCATAACTGAAACTTGCACAATGAATTATTTACAATATTGATTTCAAACTATATTTCCTGTAAATTCAATGTTATATTCTCATGGTAAAATAATTGAAATCTATCCTAGAAAATGTCTAAACATTAACTCTATGATAGAAGAACCTTGGGAACAACAATTAATTCAATTGTTGTGGAAGTATTTTAATTAATTTTTGATCCAGAATCATACAGGAACGTAATAAAATACATAAATACACATAAACGTAGGGATGCAACATAAATAAGACTTCATTTCATTAATATCACATAACTGAAATATGCTTACAAATAGAATGTGAATAAAATAGCTAGGGCGTTGGTAGCTTATCTGTGAGAAGAGATGTGGCAGATACATGCCTATGAAATGTGTTAGAATGAGGGTTGAAGGCCTATTTATTATTGAGAAACAATGGAAAATCCTAAACTTCAAAAAACCTAACCCTAGGAGATGAAGCGCCAAAACTATGGGCCCCGTTTGGGTAAATTGGTACATCAACTTCCTGGGGATGTAACTTTGGCATACGATCTTCATTTGACAGGAACAATACCTCGTTAGAAATATATATCTGAGGACTACAACCTTTGATGTGAGAAAAATCAGTCAAAAACCCATGTTTCTCTCATTTTTCTCAAAAAATGTCGTTTAGGGCCTCAAAACAACTCCGAAAGTTTAGGACACGAAAAAACTGCTAAAAATAGTAAATTGTGCTACAATTAAGGAAATTGAAGAACTGAAAGAAATAATGGTGGGGCATCAAGTGGAATAGGCCGGTGGCCACCAATTTCCACCTAGATCATTCCTCCCCCTTTAGGAAGAAATGGTCCCATTCCGTTGAGTTCCTCCATGAGATGATGAAACTTTTGCTGAACTTGGTCCCTGTTGAGCCACTTGCCTTGGTGTAGGAGTTGGCCAACTTTGAAAATCAAATAGAGTTGGATATTTTGTTGGTGAGTGTTCTTGATTTGCGTGTCCATGATACAATCTGTGGTGGCACACTCCATGCAGTCTAGGTTTAGCTCTGTTGGTTTGAGTTGCTCTGCAATGTTGGAGGTGTCCAGTAGAGGTGGGAAGTAGGGCCAAAGGCGGTCCACATTGAACACTAGGTGCATACCAAGGAATGGTGGAATACTGAGCTCGAAGGAATTTTCCCCTACATCCTTGGTGATGGTGTATGGCCCATATCAGAGTGGGAAAATCTTACAATGGGGTCCAGCGAGGCACTCCTTTTGCAAATGTGGCCACACTTCACCTAGAATTTGTGTGGCACGTGATGTTGATCATGTCGTTGCTTGTACTTGGCATTGGATCTGTCCAATATTTCATGAACCTGTTGGAGGATGTGATGAATGCGCTCAATGAAGCTATTCATCTTGTCAGCTTCAGACTGGACATGAGTCAAATCGTCCTAAGTAGCCGCAAATGGCATGGCTACATCAATACGACATAGTGGCTGGAATCCCAAGCCCACTTGAAAGGGGTTGTGGCTGGTTGGGTTGTGGAGAGCCTGGTTATAGTTGTGTTTTAGATAATGGATTCTCTCATCCCATGTGCATGGATGCTTTGAGTTGTAGATGCGCATAATTTGTACGATCATCCTCTTGACGACCTATGTCTCGCCATCAGTTTGGGGATGGAAAGCTGTGGACTTGGTGAGCTTGGTGTCCAGCATTGACCAAATGATAGACAAAAATGTACTGAGGAACCTATTGTCCTGATCTGAGATGATAGACCGTGGGATCCCAAAGTGTACCCACACTCGTTCAAAGAATATTTTAGTAGTGGTTTTCGCTGTGATATTTTTCTTGTAGGCTGCCATAATGGCCATCTTTGAGAATGTGTTGACTATTGATTTTATAGAATTGGAAAGTGTTCCAAGTCTCATATTTTGAGAAGAGGCTTGGACATCAATATTCCAGAAAACCCAGAAACTGTTTGTGGAAATTCCACTCGAATCATGCTTTACTAAAATAATTAATTATTTTAAAGTGATCCCTAGGTATAAACTTAGGGAAATTAAATAATTAAAGGGTATTAATAAAGAAGAATGTGAATATTCTTGAAAACAAAAATCAAGTCATATTTTAGTTTGAGCCATTGATTAGAGATATAATATGGGTCATTGATTCATCAACGAGAAGACTAAAAGAGAAGGTTTGAAGGTCATTTGGAAATAAAGTCGGGCACACTCTAAGTACCCGAAGGAAATCGATTCTGAGGAAAGAGAATTCGATTACAAAGGGTGAGGTTGCAGAGGCAAGGTTGCAGACGCAGAAGGAGGAAGGGGAATTCAGCGGAGGAAGAAGAAGGCAGAAGGAGGATGCAAAGGTGGCAGCATTGAGCAGCAACACTGGCCCTCCACGCAGAGTGATGTAGTCCAGTGCAGTGACTGTGCAGAAGGCCACACAAAGTGATGCAAAGGGAGGAAGGGTGCCCCCACTGTGTCAGAAATTCTTTCGAAGGGTTCAAAAAAATTATCTCAGGTGTATGCTAGACATCTGTTCGCCATATTTTTGTAAATGATTTCCACTGCTGAAGAATAATATAAACCCTCATCTGTTGCATCGGTTTTCCCACATTGGGTTTTTCCAGGGGCAATTTTCCAAAAATAACTGTTTTCATGTGATTGTTTCTATTGCGTTATATGTGTTATATTTGATTTTTTGCTTATGATTAAGTGAATACTGCAGTTGTGTTGATTTCAAAATTTATTGAAGTATCTGTAAATAACTTATCATAAATAAGTAGGCGAAATAAATCAATCACTGCAGTAGTATTTGAGATTGAAAATTTCAAATGGTATCAGAGAAAAAGATGAGAGGCAGAAGAGGAGGTTATGCAATGGAACTAAGATCCAACATTAATGCAACATCAAATCGGAAGGGTTCACACAGTTCTCTAGAACACATGGAGAAACAAAGGGATCATGACATTTCAGTTCTGGAATCCAGACTAGAAGAGGATTTTGCTTGTGGGTCAAGCACAACCTCTCTAGGGGTTTGGTATATTGATAGTGGAGCATCTGCTCACATGATAGGAGTTCGAGAATGCTTCTCGAGCTACCAGGAAGAGAAGATGAATTTTCATATCACGCTGGGAAACAAGGCCAAGTGTACCCCTGTTGGAAGAGGAACCATAATATTTCAAATAGAAGCTGGTAACAAGCTTCAGACCACCAACATAATGCATGTACTGGGATTGGGGATGAAATTTCTCTTGGTGTCTCAACTTCAGAATAAGGGTTATGATGCATACTTTATTGGCAACAAAGTTTATGTCAATCACCCTAGTTGGAAAAGGAAGGCACAAATTGGGGTAAGGATCCATAAACTATTTAAGTTACAACTCAAGTCTCCAATGGAACTGATAGGAAATACTGATGAAAGGTACTTGAATGAATTATGGCACAAAATAATGGGGCATCTACATCATGAATCCTTGAATATCCTCAAGAAGAGTGTCATGGGAGCTCCAGAACTTAGCACAAGGAAAGACAATGTCTGCAAGGGGTGCGTACTAGGGAAGTATGCCAAGGAAAAATTTCCAAGAATCAACAGTAGGGCCAAGCATGTGTTGGATTTGATACACTCAAACATTTGTGGACCAATGCCCGCGAATGCTCTCAATGGTGCAAAGTGTTTTGTCACCTTTATTAACGACCATTCCCGGAAGACATAGATCTACTTTCTAAATACCAAAAATGAGGTCTTTGAGTGATTCAAAGAATTCAAGGATTTGGTAGAAAATTTAACTTGAAAGCGGATCAAGAAATTGCGATCATATAATGGTGGTGAATATATTAATAAAGAATTTAGTACAAGATTCTGTATAAAGGAAGGCATCAAGAGAGAATGGAAAAATCCATACAATCCAAAGCAGAATGGAGTTGCAGAAAGGAAGAATAGGGCCATTGTGGAAGCTGTGAGGATGATGTTGTATGATCAAGACATGCCCAAATTTCTATGGGCTGAAGCTTTAAATACATAGTGTATGTGTAGAATAGGGCGCCTCATAGAGAATTCGGTAAAGTTACTCCTGAGAGTGTGTTCACTGGCAGCAAGCCTGAAGTGAGCCACTTCAGGTTATTTGGTAGTATAGCGTATTTCCATGCACCTGATGAGAAGAGGAAGAAATTAGATCAGACTGCAAATAAGGGATAGTAACATTGTGGGATATAGAAAAAATGCGAAGGCATATCACATCTATATTTCTGAGAACATGAATATTTTATTAAGGCAGGGCGTGAAATTCATAGAGGAGATAGCCTTCAGAAGATCTCGGGAAATGTCTACAAATACGCAGTCTGAGGAGGATATGCTTGTACAACCACAACAACCTACAAAAGATGGCTCTAGTGCCTCTCCGCGACACAAGGATTTTGAGGAAAGTTCTTCCGAGGAAGTAAAAGAAGGAGAGTAGGTAAATCCACCCACCACCAGTGGAAGGATGATCAGAGAACTCCAACAGACTCTAAGGGATGAAGAGGAATTTATTGGATCCCCTAGAAATGAGAAGAGGGTATGAATTAAACCAGACAGGTTCCAGACACTAGTAGCATAGGGTGGGGAACCCTCTAGTTTTCAAAAGGCAGCTCAAAAACAGGTGTGGGAAGGGTAGATGCTATGGTGGAGGAGTACAAATACTTCATGAAAAACAATGTGTGGGAGGTAGTCCCTAGACCTCAGAACAGATCGGTTGTAGGATCAAGGTGGATTTATAAGATCAAGTATGCTATAGATTGCAACATAGAGAAGTTCAAAGATAGGTTTGTGGCTAAGGGGTATTCACAGAAAGAAGGGGTCGATTATGAAGAAACCTTCACCCCTGTAGCTCAGTACACTTTGATTAGATCCATAATCTCTCTTACAACCATGGCTATGCGAATGATTACAAACTAGAAGAATATTGACATGTCCGAGGATGATGAGTCTAACCCTGCCTTGTATAGGAAGCTCATAGATCATTGATGTACCTGGTCAACACTAGACTAGACATCTGTTATGTCGTGAATAGCCTCAGTCAATTCATGGTAGAACCAAGGAGGGCTCACTAGGAAGCAACCAAAAATGTTCTTAGATACTTGAAGGGGACATTTAAGTATGGGTTTAAGTACACTAAGGGCAATGAAATCCAGTTGAGTGGGTTCACTGACACATATTGGGTTGGAAGCCTAGTCAATCAGAAAAGTACCAGTGGGTACTGTTTCAGTCTCGGATCAGGAATTACTTCCTGGTGCAGTAGGAAACAGAAATCCATGGCACTGAGCTCAACAAGGCTGAATATATGGCCGCTAGCACAAATTCGTGTGAGGCCATATGGGTTCGTAAGTTTCTCATGAACTTACTCAAGAAGAGGATGGAACCGACCAAAATTTTGTGTGATAATCAGAGTTGCATCAAGATCTCTGAGAATCCTGGGTTTCATGACCGGTCGAAGCACATTGACATTAGGTGCCACTTCATCAGGGACTATGTCCAACGAGGAGATGTAAATTTGAAGTACATTACGATAGGAGAACAGGTGGCAGATATCCTCATAAAATCTCTAGGTAAGATTAAGTTTACTTACTTCAGGGAAAATATGGGGATGGTCAAGAACCCATTCCAGTAGAGGAATGGGTGGACTTGAGATTCAGAAGGAGTTGAAACATGAATGAGGCAGTGATAGAGATGGTGTTACAGGTAGCAGTACAGAGGGTAGCATCGCAGAGATGAGGGGAAATAACCAAGACATCAACAACACAATAAATGCTTCAGGTCTTTGCAGATACAATTGGTATTTTGCTTGAACAATTTCCTCACTAAGAGGGAGGGTTGATTTTGTAGCTTTGGAAAGTGTTACAAGTCTCATATTTTGGGAAGAGGCTTGGACATCAGTATTCCAGAGAACCCAGAAACCGTTTGTGAAAATTCCACTCAGATCATGCTTTATTAAAATAATTAATTATTTTAAAGTGATCCCTAAGTTTAAACTTAGGGAAATTAAATAATTAAAGGGTATTAATAAATCAGATTGTGAATCTTGTAGAAAATGAAGATCAAGTCATATTTTAATCTAAACCATTGATTATAGATCTAATCTGGGTCGTTGATTCATCAATGAGAAGACTATAAGAGAAGGCTTGAGGGTCATTTGGAAAGCAAGCCATACACACTCTCAGTACCCGAAGGAAATCAATTCTGAAGTAAGAGAAGTCGATTTCAGAGGGTTAGGATGTAGAGGTGGGGTGACAGATGCAGAGGGAGGAAGGGTAAGTCAGCAGAGGAAGAATAAGGCAGAAGGAGGACGCAGAGGGGCAGTGTTGAGCAACAACACTGGCCCCCCACACAGAGCGACACAGTCCAGCACAAAAGGCCACACAGAGTGATGCAGAGGGAGGAATGGTGCCTCCAGTGTGTTAGAAATTCTTTCGAAGGGTTCGAAAAAATTATCTCAGGTGTATGCTAGACATCTGCTCATCATATTTCTATAAATTATTTCCACCACTGAAGAATAATATAAACCCTCATCTGCTACATTGGTTTTCCCACATTGGGTTTTCCAGGGACAATTCTATAAAAGTAATTGTGTTCATGCGATTGTTTCTATTACGTTATATGTGTTCTATTTGATTTTCAGCTTATGATTAAGTGAATACTACAGTTGTGTTTATTTCATAATTTACTGAAGTATCTATAAATAAACTATCATAAATAAGTAGGAACAATAAATCAATCACTACAGTAGTATTTCAGATTGGAAATTTCACATCAACGACCACAAAAACATAGTCATTTCCATGCTTAGTAGAAGGAATGCCTAACATGTAATCCATGGATATGGATTCCCAAGGTGGACTAGGGGTAGGAAACGAAGTATAGAGGACTTGCTTATTGATGGTCAGTTTGGAAATGGAGCAGGAAATGCATGATGTGATGTACTTCCTGACATGCAGTCAAAATTTCGGCCAATAGAAATACTTCTTCAGTACTGCCACTGTTTTCTCGACCCCGAAATGCTTAACAACCCGACTATGGTGTGCTTCCCAAATTATCTTGGCACACTTTCTTGAAGGAAAAAAAAAAAGGTGTCCCAGGTGACATAGCAGTGCATCCTAGAGGTGAAAATTTGGAACTTGATTACCCTCCAAGAGCGTCTTGTATGTGTGGCCGAATTTTGGATCGCTCTTGCAGAGAAGCGGCCAATCAGAAGTCTCGTGCCCAGAAGAGTTGAGCACGGTGGTTAGCACCATGATCGACGGTTGGCTGAAGCAGTATGCAACATTATTGGTGCTTCCCTTCTTGTACTTGATGTTCAAATGAAACTGTTGCAGATCTGTGGACCACTTCTAATGACGATCATTTTGCAACTTCCCTTGTGTTTGTATCAACTGGAGGGGTCGATGGTCTGTGTGGATGATTGTTTCCTTCCCCAAAATGTAATGATTCCATTGTTGGCAAGACTGCACAATGGAATACATCTTTTTTTCATAAGTGGGATACTTCCAGACTGTGTCAGATAGTGTCTCACTGTGATATGTCACTGGATGCCCCTATTGAGTAAGAACCACCCCAATAGCATAGTCTGAGGCATTTGTCTTGATCTCAAATGATTGTTGCAAGTCTAGTAATGTGAGCACTAGGGTAGATCAGAGGTGACGTTTGAAATATAAAAAAACCTTATGTTAAGATTCATACCAAAGTAACTTTTCTTTCGCTCCTCCCTTGGTGACTTGGCTCAAGGGCCAAGTGATATGAGAGAATCCCAACATGAACCTATGGTAGAAATTGGCAAGACCTACAAAGTTGCAAAGATCTGTTAGAGTGGTTGGGGCTAGCCAATACTTAATGACTTGGATCTTGGTTGGATCCACATGCAACCCTCGTTCATGAGTAATGTATCCCAGATACTAAACCTGGGTCATGCCAAAAGTGTACTTCTCCCAATTGGCACACAAGTTGTGTTGTCGTAGTGTTTGGAGGATACATCGGATGTGGTGGAGGTGTTCTTCCTAAGTCTGGTTGAATATTAGGATGTCATCCAAGTACACTAATATAAATGAGTTGGTGAATGGCTGCAAGATGTCATCCATGAGCCTCATGAAGGTTGCAGGAGCATTCGTCAACCTGAAAGGCATGACCAACCATTCGAAAAGGCCCTCCTTAGATTTGAAAGGAGTTTTCCACACATATGAGGGTTCAATTGGTACTCGGTGATACCCAGACTTCAAGTCGATCTTGTTGAAATATTTTTCCCCCTAGAGTTGGTCCAGAAGGTCATCAATCCATGGGATAGAGTACCTATTCCAGACAGTGATCTTATTCAACGCTTGATAGTTAATATAGAGTCTCCAAGTCCCATCCTTACTCTACACCAACAAAATCGGGCTCCCAAAGGGCGATGAACTTGGCCGTATGTGACCTTTCTGCAACAGCTCTTGAATATGCCTATTGATTTCATCGTTCTCCAGAATAGAGTGTCGATAGATTGGTCTGTTGGGAATCGACACACATGGGGTTGGATTGATGGGGTGATTGACCTGACAATGTAGAGGCACCACTGCGGGTGAGGTGAAGATGTCCCCGTACTCCTCCATGACCTTGTCCATCTGTTGTTTTCGTGCAAAGGAGCTCTGCCTGGAGGTCATGGCCACAATATTCTTCTTGCCCCGAGAGTGGATTATTAGGAAAAAAAATTTCCCAGTTTTGGAAATGAGATTACTACATTGTTTTGCAGAAACCAAAGAGATGGCGATGGGTTATGATACCTTTGGTATCCTGTACAACTTATTGCCCAAAGTAAAAATAACAATGTGAGGCCGGGACTCATACACAACATATCGCTTCCGCAAGTATGGTTGGCCTAATAATACATAAAAAATGTCAAGAGGAGAAATGTCACATAATACGTCATCCGTGAAGGGCTTGATGCTGTAGGGAAGGCGACACTATTGGCTGACGTAGAGATCCTGTCCTTGGTGAAGCCACCCAATGGTGTACAATTGTGGGTGTGATGTGGGCTGAAAGCCCAATCGATTTACGACCTCTGCTGAAATGAGGTTCTTTTGGATCCCATTTTCGACAATGAATTGTAGTGGGGAATTTTTCACCCACATCTAGGAATGGAAGAGGTGCTCCCCATCCTCTAGATATTCCGATTCCTCCTTCTGGATCTTCGTGGTGGAAAAAATGGTGTTGGGCTCCGCATCGATAATCTGCTTCCCTTTATCATTCCCCTTGTCAAGTTCTAATTGAGAGTTAGAGCATGCATCTGATTCAAAAGCCTTTAGCTTCACCACTAGTGACTGCTTAGCATGGAACTCAATTGTGTTGTGAGTGGAGCTCTTATGGAACTCACACCACTTTCCCTTGTCCTTATTTGGCTTCACAGTGTTGTTATTTTCTTGCTGCTTTTGAGGGTTATCCTGGGCTGCCCCACCTTGGATTTGTCCTTTGTTCTGCGGTTTTGGGGCATCTTTCCCTTGCTTCTGATTCATAGATCCAAATTATCGCTTCTTCTGTTTGAACTTTTGCTCGATCTTGGCAGCAAAATGATATGCTATGCCAAGTGAGGGGATGTCAAGGAACTCCATTTCCTCCTGAATGTATCTGTGCAAAAGACTGTGGTACTTCAACACCAACTGTTTCTCTGAATATTTGATACCCAATTTTGTGCGCAGGGTATAGAACAAATTCGTCAGCTCATGCACATCATGATGCCTTTGTTGCCACATCGTAGTCCATTATATGTACTTGTCCTCATAGCTCTCCATGGGATAATATTGTTCCTTGATGGCATCTTGGAAATAATTCCAAGTGGGTGCGGGGGAAAATAGAGAGGGTTCCCTCCTGTCCTTTTTCTCATAGTAGGTTTCCCACCAGTCCTTGACATGGAGGTAGCTTTGAGGAGTGCAAAAGTAATCTTTTCCCGGTTGTAAAAGTCATGAACCGAGAAATACCCTTCTCATATATTTAACCATATATCTATGACGTCTGCATCTATTTATCCCTCAAATATGGGAATGTCAAAGTTTACTTGTACCTT
Source organism: Pinus albicaulis (assembly GCA_034641835.2). Classification (NCBI taxonomy): domain Eukaryota; kingdom Viridiplantae; phylum Streptophyta; class Pinopsida; order Pinales; family Pinaceae; genus Pinus; species Pinus albicaulis. The sequence continues at coordinate 74,696 of JAXQQM020086143.1, read as the reverse complement.
AAAAGAGTTGCACCTCCAGAGTGGTTGTTGGATGTAGATGCACCGCCGGTGAGAAGTCGTTGAAGGATCTGGGAAAAGTTATCCATCATCGCGTTCCTTTGTTTATCTAGGGCATCCTCAAGCAATATTTTGATAGTATCTCCTTCTCTTTCATATTTCGGTTCGTCCCCCATGGGTGGCTATCGAGGTTTGCGAGGCTGATCTTGCAAAGGTTCAAATAGATCGAGCCCTAACTCCTTATACCCCGACCTCCTTGGGGACATGCAAAGAAGGATAGAGAAAGAGCATACTGCTCTGATACCACTGATCCAGACTTATGCAGGAATGAAATAAAATACATAAATACACATAAACGCAAGGATGCAGAAGAAATAAGACTTCATATCATTAATATCACATAACTGAAATATGCTTACAGATAGAATGGAAATAAACTAGCTAGGGTGTTGGTAGCTTATCTCTGAGAAGATATGTGGTGCTTATAGGCCTCTAAACTGTGTTACAATGAGGCTCAAAGGCTTATTTATTATTTATAAATGAAGGAAAACCCTAAACATCCAAAAATCTAACTTTAGGAGATGAAGTGCCAAAATTATGGACCCCTTTTGGGTAAATTGGTACATCAACTTCTTGGGGATGTAACTTTGGCATATGATATCTGTTTGATGCGCATAATACCTCATTATAAATATCTATCCGAGGAATACACAATGTTTTTTGTTACTAAATAAGGGAATTTTACTAGGGAATCATGTGTCTATTGAAGGAATAAGGTATATCCAGCCAAGATAGAGCTTATTATCAAATTACCAAGTCCATCATCCTAATAAGATGTTAGAATTTTCTTAGGATATGTTGGATATTATCATCGATTTATAGATTTTTTTAGAAAAACAAGCTTACCATTGTTAAAAATACTTGTAAAAGATGTTGAATTTTATTTGGATACTAATTACCAAACTGATTTCCAAATTCTTAAAGAAAAAATCTCAACAACACTATGAGAGGTATAGATTGGCCCTTGGACCTTTTCCTTTCACATCTCAACAAATGCATATGATACAATAGTAGGATAAGTTTTAGGTCAAAAGGAAAACCTTTGAACCTATGGTATCTATTTCATCAGTAAAAATTTAAGTCCCATTCAACTCGATTATACTATTATTGAAAATGAGATGTTAGATATTATTCACGTTTTCAAAAAATTTGACATTATATCATTAATTACAAATTACTTGTCCGTATGGACCATTGTTCCATTATGTATTTAATGAATAAACTTATTACTAATGTTAGAATCATACAATGGTTATTATTGTTGTATTTATTTAACATTAGACTCATAGATCAACCTGGAAAGGAAAATAAGGTGGCAGAATTTCTTTCTCGCATTACTAACCCTTGCGAGAATATTCCAGTATCATATTATTTCCCATATGAGAATTTATGTAACACCCTCCTCCCACATTTACCCAAGTTAGACGACCTACTAGGGTAAAAATGTGACAAAGGATTACTATGATATGATTTAATCTCCTAGATCACCTTAAGGAAGTGGAATCGACAAACCAAAACCTTACTGACTTCCACCAGGTTCTATAGGACCCCCAAGGGCTAAACCACCCTTTTAGGTGCCCAAACCCCGAGTTAACTCTTTTTTAACTAACCTGAACTCCTAGTCGCATGCAAAAGCCTGCATACATGTGACTGAAATCCTCTAGTCACATGCATAAGCCTGAAAGGGTATGACTGCAGTCTCAATTTCACAGTTCTGTGTCTGCTACCACGCAATTTGTGCCACATTTTTAGGGCTAGACTCCAGGTCACTACCCAGAACTTGAAGGAACTTTAAAAAATAATAAACGAAATAAGGAAAAAACCCTTAACACAAAAACTTAGTCAATAAATTGACCTAACCAAGCCTGGCCATGACATACATTTCGTCAAACACATCATGAACATGTAATCTACATGTCATAATTACATATCTGAACATAGGGATCTAATAATTATCAGAGAATCATTAAGAAGGTCCGATTCCCTCTCATCATAGTTGCAACATCATATATTAGGTCATTTATTCATTAATATGTCATTTATTAACCAAAACATGATGAGATCCATAACTCATTTCTGTCATGAAACCATGCTTATAACCAACATATAACTAGATAAATACCAATGAATGGAACAACCATTAAATCCACATAATAAAAAGTAAATTTTCTTATAAAATATAAGAATAAATAACTCTTAATAACATATGAAAAATCCAACCAAATTAGGGACTTCCACGTACCACTCGACCATATATTGGGATGAACCAAATCTCTCTTTTAGCCAATCACCCTCGCTCCATATTCCAAGCATGAATGTGGGATCTCATGGAATAAACCAAGAAAAATCAACCCAATTATTCCACGGGCCAAACCGCCTCAACCCTCAACTAGTGATTACACCTCCACCAACCATCGCTTGATTTGTATCTACTAAAGATGTCCAGGGCTCCAGAGCATTTGTTCTAACCCAGATTTCCGGACTAGTAACTCAACCCAAAATTTTTATCGGGCTCTAGAGCGTTTGTCCAACTAAGGATTATAGGATTAGTAACTCAATCCAACAAGGGTTCCAAAGCGTTTATCTAACCAATGCTTCCAGAAATAGTAACTCAACCCAAGGTGTTACAGGGATTCAAGAGCATTTTTCTAGCCAAGGCTTCTAGGAACTAGTAACTCCACCCACAACCATAAGGAACATGAGCACCAATAATAAATGAAAGGGAAAACCCACAACACCATGGCTATCCAAAAAATGTAAAGGATAGGAAAAACCACTATCAATCCAGGATATCCTCCATGCCAATGACATATCATAACCAAATAACCACATGCATACACCATGCATGCCAAAAATAGCTAGAAAATCATACATGCAACTCGGTACCTGCAAAAAAAAACCATTGTAATTGTTGATCCCACTATTCCCATGCTATTTCCTGCTTTTCATTTGCCTTCTTGCTCCAAATCCAAAGTATTCCCAAAATCCTCCAAGAGTGCTCCAAGAAAAATCTAAGTGTGCAAGAGTATGAGAGAGAGAGAGAGAATAGAGAGAGAGCTCCAAGCTAAAACTGACAAAATCCTAACCAAAAAAATCCATGAAGTGATCCTCAGAAGAATTTTTATCATTGAGGCCTCTAATTTCTTCATTTTCCTTCAATTTCCCTCTCATGAAAATCTGTGACCTTTCACATTCCTTTTCTCCAATTTTCCTTTATTTTCATAATAAAGTGCAAATTAATGCCTCTTTTCCTTTGTCAAATTCCTTAGCCATAATAAACCGAAAGTGACACCCACTAGGATGTTTTTCCTACCATTCATCTTGGAACATGTTTCCCATGACCTTCGTCTTATATATATATATCTTACACGAAAATTCAACTAGGGGATGTTACAATTTGTTTTCTATATATCAACTAAATCTCCATGGTTTCTAGATATAGATAACTATTTGTCCATAGAGAAGTGACCGTTTCATTTTTCACCGTGAGAGAAAAAGAAAGTTATTAAACAAAGTGCTAAATACTCATGGATGAAAGGAGTCGTTTAATATATAAGATAAACATTGTTAATACATAGATGTGTTAGAGAAGTTGAATTCTCTTATATTTTAAAAGAATGTCATGATATTCCATGTGGTGGGAATTTTTTTAGATAAACTATCTGCTTACAAAATATCTGAGATACTATTGGCCAACATTCTTTAGAGATGCCAATAAGTATGTGGTAAGTTGTGATAGTTTTGAATGAATGGATCAACCAATAGTAGTAGATGAAATGCCCCTTTAGCTGTGAGTTCTTGTGGAGCCTTTTGAGAATTATAGGACCTATAGAATATTTTTCTAAAGGGAAAATATATATGTTAGTTTGCACTAATTATGTTACAAATTGGGTAGAAGAAAAAACCTTAATATAAGCAACTGAATAAGCAATAGTTAATTTCCTATTTGAAGACATTTTTATCAGATTTGGGGTCCCAAGGAAAATTTTTACTAACTAAGTACAAAACTTATTTCAAATCTTATGAGGAATTGTTGAAAAAGAAAAAATAAAACATCATAAGTCCTCTCCTTATCATATGTAGGCCAACTGGAGTCTACAAGCAAGGTTTTGGAAGCAATCATGACCAAAACAATCCAACTTCATTGGAAGGATTGGGTAGATAAGATTCTAGAAACTTTATGGGTCTGTCGAATGTTAGAAATAAATATCGCTAGTTTGGCCCCCTATGAACTATGGTAAGCAAGTCCTCCTTCCTATTTAATTTCAAATTCAAACTTTCAGAATTGTAGTTCAAATAGGAATGGACTTGATTGAGGCTTAGAAGCAAATAATTATGCAACTTAATGAGTTATATGAAATTTGAAAATATTCTCTACAAAAAACTTTTTTATTCAACAATGAAGAATGAAATGGCATAATAAGTTCATAAAAAAAAGTAATTAAAAGTTGGTGATTTGACTTTTCTCTTCGATTCTAAATTCAAGGATTTCAAAGGTAAATTTACCACTCACTAGTTTGGCCCTTATGAGGTTAAATAATTTTTAACAATGATTTTGTAAAGATAAAGACAATTGATGAAGAAGGGGTTTCATTTGTAGTCAATGGTCACATGTTGAAACTCTACAATAGGCCAATTAATCGAGACAATTTTATTTCTCTTCTATTTCAAAAATTTGAGATGCAAGTTATGGGTGAAAAGAGTAATACTCATACGTCTCTTCTATCCTAAATTTACATTTTTAAAATAAAAAAGGAAAAAAAAAGATATAAAAATATATGAAAAAGGAGAAAAAATAATAAAAAATCTAGTTGTCAAAATCCAAGTTACTAGAAGAATCTAGAATTGAATTTTTGTTAGAAAACCAAGAAATTGGCTAATGAAAATTCTTAATAAGATACCTACTTAGTGATTACCAAATTTATCGAAATCTTATATCAATGTTCAAAATTGTCAATGATTGCCTACTAAGATCATACATTGATCTAGGGAGGATATATACAAAGATGGACATGTCTCAACATTTATTTTACAAAAAATTATTGGCTATTGTATACAAAATTTGTACGAATTGTTCTATTTTCTATTTAGCGAAGCTAAATACTCCATATGAATTCTTCAAGAGAATGACTTAAAATTATTTTTGATCGAAATAAGAAATAAAAGACAACTACTTGATTGTCTATTCCAAAAGGGAACAAGTTTTATCATCCATTCTAGAAGAAAATGAGTTTAATTATCCATTACAAAAAAGAACAAGTTTAATCATACTTGTCAAAATAAAATGAATCATTTTACAAGCAAAAATTTAAAGATTATATCAAAGCATGTAATTGAATATTACAAAAAAAAAATTGATGACTCCAAGCAAGTAGTTAAAAACTACAAGCAAGCAAGTGAAGATATAAAGACAACCAGCATCATGAATGAAGATACCAACAATTATTCCTGTTGAATGGTTTTCAAGTATGGTAAGAGTAATTTCCAATATTTTAATTTTGTTAATAACAAAAAAAAAATAAAAGTAAAATAGTGATACCTTTATATTCCTTTATGATTACTATTTAGTACTTGTGCCTTTTTAAATACATTTAGAAGTATTTTCAAAGCCATTTGTATTCATTATTATTTACATTAGTACTTGCACCCATATATCCATACTTGATTTAGACATCGCAATTATTTTCGAACTCTTTTCATATACATAACCTCACCATACAAGTCATGATACCTGGTTATCTATTTATAATTGTTATCCTAAACCATTATGTTATTATATTGTTAAGACGTGTCCCACTACCTATCCATACATAGACTCTCATAATAAAGTTTGAAATGAAAAATGAATTGAATGGCATCCTCTCTACTTGAGCTTAAATGACTTAAACAAGTGTTTAATTTACTAACCTTATACTATGTGTAGACAATTACTCTACCGCATTCATATTTGGTTTTGAAATCATTTTGTTATACCATATCGACTCAACAATTATATGCTCTGCCACCCCATAAACATTGTAAATTATCTTAATCTACCAACTTTGACATGATTCGACAACTATATAATTTTCCTTTTCATCATTTCAAGACATTATACTCTGCCACTTTACAGTTAATACTGAGCATTATACTTTGCAACCTTCTTAATCGTTTAAAGCCATGATACTCTGATATTTTTATCTCAACTTCAAAGCCATTCCTCTATGACAAGATTTGTTGCACATGTGAAGAACACTAAAAGGTTTCATAGCAAGTAAGCCTTAGACATATTTGCTATATGTTATTTCATCTATCTAAATCTGGTCCATAAAGATAATTTTCACATATGTTTGGGTCTTTTGTAAACAAGTTTTCTACATGATTTAGTCCCCATGAAAAATATTATTTGTGAAATGAATGTATGTGAGATTGTGTGAACAAGATATTTATCATGGTATTAAAAGACTTATGTGTAGAGTTTAAGTTATATGTAGGGGTATTTGAACATTTTATCCATATTAATGTTGTGTATTTAGAACAATGTATTCTTCATAGCAATAGAGTATGGGAGTGTGAAATTTAGGTTTTTTTAACAATGTATTTCTTAGGGTATTTAGAAAAAAATTGACATACACATAATTGGTTAGAATATGGGGTTTTTCATATGGTTATTCTTCATAAAAGTGTATTTTCCATAACAAATCCCTTTTGCACAACATTTGAATGTATTTAAGACTATTGATTTTCCATAACCAAGTAGTTATCTATGGGAATTGATTACACACAAGAGTATACGATGTTTATGCAGAGTTTGGTCATACATAACTAAGCAACTAAATATGACAATTCATTTTGAGCCCTACATGGTTGATATAACCAATTTAAACCCTGAATGTCAAGAGATTCTTTAAAGAGTATGTTAGCTGAATTTATTTTCCAAGCTTTAGGGTCATAATATTGAAGTTACAAAGAATTTTCACAATCATTTGATGGATAATGTGCGTAGATAGGTAACTTAACAGTTCACATCTGTGAAAATTCGCTATCACAACTTATTGGCCTACCCCAACATGGAGAGAAATGGTTTAAGAATAAATCCATTGAAGAAAGGGCTTGGAATTTTTCCTTAGAAGGTCAAAGTAAAGACCTGATTAGGCAATAGGGGCCCCAAGAATAGGGTTGAAATATCCTTGAGAGGATTTAGTTTTTCTTATTCAAAAGTATATATCTTGTGAGGGGAATTGTGACCTTATGTTTTTATATCACATACAACTTCTCTTACATTTTAAGGATGAAAAACATATCAACATGCCCTACTACTTACTCAATAGCTTGAAAAAAATGGCAAAAGGCATTTAAAGTCAACCCAAGAATGAAGATAGAAGTATCTATCACCATGGATTAGTAAAGATGATTGTAGTACATGAGTTGAAAAAGATTAATAAATCTTGGGAAGAATTACTTTAAAAGAATGAATTCATAGAAGAGCCCATTAGGGAAGTTGCATCAAAAAATTCTGAAGAAGTAAAAGGGGTTTCTCTTGTTGGAAGTACTAATTCACCCCCCTCTGAATATTTCTAACAATTAGTATTAGAGCAGGTCTCTGTATAATTAGTCTAACCCATGAAGGGAGATCATGGAGAGTGTAACATCCCCAGGTTAAAATTTCATGTAATAAAAGTCAATAAAGGTAAAATAAGACCATAGGCAAGGGGCACTTATTCCAAGCTGAATGTTGGGAAAAATATCCTAGTGGGAATAACTTATTGTGTTTATGGCTAAAGGAAATTGACAAAGGCAATGGATAAGGCTTTTGAAAGGGAAAAAGGTATTTTGGGCACATTATTTATGAAAATTATGGAAATTAGGAGAAAATGTGAAGCAACAAAACTTTAGGCTTGTTGAATTTAATTGTAAAATACACAAGAGGTATTTTTAATAATAATTTATTATATAAAAATGCATATGTGATGATAAATGTTACAATGAGGCCCTGCTTATATACCTAGGCAGGTGGCCTTTCATGACTGGGCATGTCTTCTTAGACATACCCTTTCGCTTAACTTAATGACTATTAACATAATCAATATTTGACTATTTAGTAATTACATTTATTTTTATTTGTTTATTTGTTATGAATTATATTCATAACATTTCCTTCCTCTTCGAAAAGGTTTTTCCTCAAAGCTTTATTGCTGACACTTTCCTTCGGGTTGCCAGGTCATTTCATCATATAACTAAACGTCACAGGTATCTTTAGCTTGTATAATTTTCTGGTAATATGATTTGTGAACTCATTTTTTTTTTAATTATTATTATTATTTTAAAATTAAATATTATATATATATATATATATATATTATAACTCTTTAATTGTGATTATAATTAAATCGAAACCGTCCACCGTATAAACACGTCCGTTCATTAAACGTCACACCTTGTTTCGTAAAACCGATACACCTTTTTGTAAACCTGTTGATCGATTGTTGACCACCGTTTATTTTTTTGGTGAGACACGGATGATGGTTACGGTGCAGTGGACGATGTGCGACAGCATGTACGATGTGGACGGGGATACTACCTCTAGCATCATGGACACAGTTAGTCAGAAAGGCGAACGAGGTCGGACAAAGGGTGATGAATGAAGAGCGGGGTGCGATTGGCATGTTTTCGTAGTCGGAACAACCTGTGTATTTTGAGAATTGACGGTGGGGGCACATTACCATGGTTGTCTACCGTGGTCAGGCCAGAGGTGTCGACAGCACTGAATCGATGACCGAGGGTTAGTGGCACCAGAGCTGGTTGCACCAAAGCCGAGCATGAGGGTGGAATTTTTATTTTGTTCCCGTCAATTGCCACCTTTTTCATTGGGCCAATTATATTTGATAATGCGATCGTTCAGTTAGCAAGGGTATTGTATAAATATCTAGAAACATCATGTGGTTCTTTCAGCCATCCTAGATATACCATTATTTTCCATTGATGACAACACCTAAATATATTTTATGCCTGACCACTTCACTCTTTTCCCTTCTCACAAAATCCAGACGATTCTCTAACTGACCTAATATGGGTACCCGCACAGGAAAAATCCAAAGTGGTTTCCCAAGTCACTTTATCTTTTGGTTTCAACATCTTGTCCCTGTTATGTACTCCAGATAATGTTCTCATGTTTATCAAACATAGGGCTGTGATTTTTAATTTCTTCATTTGTTTAATAATGGTGTCCTCTGGCATTTCGAATCTCTTTCATAAGCATCTTATAAACCATATTCTACAATAGAGGAGAAGTGAGTCTGCAAATAGCGTTGCATGCCATAGAAAACTATTCTTGTGATCACATCATTCATTGTAAGTTGTGCCAACTGCCTCCATTGAACTTGTTTGGTAGCATCAATTTTCTTTGGATGGTTTATGGTATAGATCATCAATAAACATAATTTATTTTCTGTACTTACAACCTCCTTTGTCTTCAAAAAACTAATCAACTCCTTTGTCCCAACATCCCCAAAGGAAAAATCCTGCTCTAGGTGGCCAATGTCCGTTAATTCATTCACTTTAATTATATCATTAAGATTTTCAACAATATCAATATGCAGAATAAGCTTGAAAATTTGGTCACCGTATTGTGGCAAAGCTTAAACCATCTTCTATAAATCCCTGTTGTGTTTGTGGTCATCAAGGTTTTGAGGTAATGAAATTTTGGGATTACAAGTATTTATCCAATTTAATGGTTGACATGAACTTCTTGGAGAGAGAAAATTCATAATTGCACTTTTAAAATTCATGGCTTGCAAAGGTATTTTCCATGAAATTGAAAACATTAACCTTCTTACCAATGGTGGACTTGTTGTTTGCTGCTGAAAAGCATCATCACATCGTACCTTACCATTATTATAATCCAGGCCATCTTCATATTTAAGATCATCTACATTTGGATCATCATCTTGATCTATATCTAATTTATCAGAATATTCAACATTATAATCATCTACTACTTCATCTTCTTCACCATATTCATTTTCAGTATCATCTTCCTTATTATGGATTTCTTCATAACCTTTCTTAAAACGGGCTGTAGATTCTGCACATGATTTTTCTAATTGCTCAAGCTTTTCTTGATTTTTTCTAGTCTGCTTAATTTCTTCAAGATCTACATGTAATGGCACATTGTACGGTAAACTATGTTCATAGGCTCGTGAGACTATATTGTGCGGCATGGCTTTGATACCACTGAAGCAAAAAAATTGTAGGCTTGTTGACTTTAATTGTAGAATACACAAGAGGTATTTGTAATACTAATTTATATATAAAAATTTATATGTGATGATAAATGTTACAATGAGGCCCTACTTATATACCTAGGCAGGTGGCCTTTCATGACTAGGCATGTCTTTTTAGACATGCCCTTTCGCTTAACTTAATGACTATTAACATAATCAATATTTGACTATTTAGTAATTGATTTTATTTTTATTTATTTATTTTTTATGAATCATATTCATAACAAAAGGAAGGTGAAAGGTCACATGTTTCATGTGAGGAGGAAAATGAAGGAAAATAATGGAAAATTAAAGAAATTAGAGGTCTCATCAATAAAAATACCTCAAAACATTAATTGGTAGCCTTTTTTCAATTTAGTTTTAGAATTAGTCTCAGAGAGGAGAGGAGCACCAGGAGGAGAAATAAAGAAAGCAAGCAAGGGAAGGGCAAGAAAATGAAAGGAAAATAAAAGGAAAGGAAAGGAAAAGAAAAGAAGGACAAGGAAAGAAAAGGAAGACAAGGATCAAGCAACTTTGGCGGGATTACTTGCATGTAACTTGTTGCATGTATGATTTCCTTGTTGGTTTTGACATGCATGGTATGTGCATGTTGGTATTTGGTTTTTTTCTTGTCATTGGCATGGATTTTTCTGGGTTTTGACAATGGATTTTAACCTAGCCTTGCCATTTCTAGATAGCCATGGTATGATGGGATGGTTCTCGATTTGAAATTTGGATATCCGAAAGATTTTGGATATAGTTGAGGTGGTATCAAGAAAATTCCCAAAGGCCTAGGAATCCATTGAATATTAATGGTGGGATACAAGGTAAAGCCTGAGGGTGGAGACAGGAAAATTCCTCAAGGCATTGGTGAAGAAATTTTGAGGCATCCAGGATCGGTTTGGTTTTGTGATCTCAAAACCTGTTTAGGTGAGACCACGATACAAAGAGTGTGGAAATGGTTTAACCTATGGATTCCCTTGGTTGTATTTGGATTGGTTTATCCCATGAGATCCCACATTCATGCTCAAAATATGGCACGACTGTGATTGGCTAGAATAAATATTTGGTTCAACCAATCTATGGTCGGGTGGAACGTGGAAGTCCTGAACTCGATGGAAATTTTCCTATGTTTAATAAAAGATATGTTTCTCTTTCTTTTGATGAGGAATTGTAATGGTTATTATGTGGATTTAATGGTTTTTCTCTTATTGTTATTTGTTTTGTTATATGTTGGTTATAAGCATGGTTATATGGTAGATCTTAGTCATGTCTCTTTTCATATTTAACTGAATGAATAATGAATGCAATACATAATTGGTGTTATGAAAACTAATGTGAGAAGGAAATGGCCCTTCTTGTTAAACCTCAGATATATTTTTATCCCCTTATGTTCCTACTTACATTCATGACCTGTAGGTTATATATTCACCAAGTGTCTGATAGAATGTTAGTCCCGATTGGGGATTTCCAGGTCAAGTCATGGCTTTAGTTTTTATTTTACAAGCATTGTTTCTATGTCATTTATCAACTCTGGAAGTTTCACTGATTTCAAGGCAGAGAACTGAGTCCTGGCCTTGAAAAAGTGGCACAAAATTTTAAGTCACTGGAATATAAATGAGCATACAAGTCCATAGTCACATGAAGGCAAGTTTATGAGTGTTTCTGGGAAGCCATAGTCACATAGAGATCTTGGCAAGGGAGTGACTAGGGCTCTAGGTAAGGAAAAAAGTGAGATGTATTAGGGGTTGGACACATGGAGGGGTTGGATTACTCCTGTAGGTCCTGTGGCACCTGAGGGAAGTTAGTAAGGTCTTAGGTTATCAACACCATTTTCTTAAGGTCACCAAGGAGGTTAATTCTTATCATAGTGACCCTCAGATCATTTTTACCCTGGGAAAGTCGGTGAAAGTGGGTAAATGTGGGAGGAGGCGTTTCAGGGTGGTATCAGAGAGTGGTTTTTCTATCCTTGGGTAAAGTTTGATGTTGTAAAGGTTATGGTTGTCATGCATGGGGTCGTGGTATACAATTGGTATGATCATGCATGATTTTGTTTTGATGTTATGTTATTACATGGATATGCTTATGATTATACATGCACACAATAATGTGGATTAATCTTGTGGATGAGATAAACCTCCCCTCAACATCACTAAGGTATTGATTTGATTTTGATATTTATTTGGTTTATCTGACATGGTATACTTGCAGGAAGAAGAGAATCAAATATGACAAGCAAAATGGTAGACTACAGTTCCTCTCCCTACATATCAGTTGGGAAACAAGGAGAAGAGTATTCTCTTGGTATAACAGATACATTGAGGAGCTTGAGGGCAGAGATCGGAAGTTGCAAAGAAAAAAATAATAGGTTGGTTGAGGCCCGGGAAATGCTTGCAAGGGCTCAGGAGAAGCAAGTAGAGGTTAATGTATCAATCCTTCAGAGCTTGTTAGAGATGCAGAAATAGGGACAATTGAGGATCATTCAAGAGAAGGAAGATAGAAACAATGGATCCTATGGTAGAAGATCTTGGTCCGGATAGTTATTGGATAGAGGGGACACAGTGAGAGGTGGAATATCACTAGATACACCTAACATAAGGAATAGCATGTATGGGCATCATTCTAGTTCCTCATCCAGGAGACATCATTACAATCATCACCATCATCATCCTTATAAGAGGAGGGAGTATTTTACTGAGGAGTTCAATAAAGTGAAGCATCCTCTATTTGAATTCAGAAGATGCAGAGGCATGGTTGCTTGGGATGAAGAAATTCTTCACATTGCATCACTACTCAGAGAACATGAAAGCCAAGATAGCCACCTTCAGTCTTAAAGGGAAAGAAAATATCCGGTGGGAAGATGTTAATAATTTCAAGGAAATTCTGGATGAAGAATTGATTTGGGATGACTTTGAGAGGATCTTCAAGAAGAAGTACTTATCAAAGTGGTATTATGATGACAAAGCTAAGGTGTTCTATGAGCTATAGATGGGTTCTATGACAAATGATGAGTATAATAGCAGATTCTTGGACCTGTTGAGGTATGTTCCATACCTCAAGGAGGAAAAGGTTAAGATTCAGAGATTCATCAACGAACTGCTAGCAAAATATTAAGACTAGATTGAGTTTTACGAGCCTAGATCATTATAGGAATCCATCCAGAAATCAAAGCATTGTTATGATAAGTCAAAGCGCAAAGCTGAGCCTAAATGTGAATTGAAGGGGAATGAGAGAGTGAAAGGGAAATCATCACTGAAGCGGGGAAGACCTGGAGATGTAGGTGAGAAAGAAAATGTTGCTCCTTATAAGAAGTTCAATGTAGTTGAGAAGGGACATGCATCGTAGCCTAGAGAGAAGAAAACTAGAGGTGATGGTAGAGCACCATTATAGTGTTGGATATGTGGTAAAGATCATTGTAAGAAGGATTGTACATTGTTCCATGGAGATAGGCCTCAGATCTATAGAGTTTAGGGGGCACAGACAGTTAGGGATGTTGTTCATAATATTCCTTGGATTTATACGACTGTGGACAACAGGTAGGCAGATCACCAGGAATCTGTCATTGAGATGGAAGAGTCTTGTTTGGTTTAGTTGGCTATAGGTATGAAGAAGAAGAGTTCATCATTGGGTAAGAGCTTGTGCATTTGAGTTGAATGGTATGCCTACAACAACACATTTGAATGTACTACCATTGGGATCATATATTATGCTTTTGGGTATGTACTAGTTGTATCTTCAAAAGACCAAAGTGGATTGCTATGTTAAGGCTATTGAGTGCCTGGATGATAATGGGGAAAAGAGAATCTTGCAGGGAAAGAAGAAGCCTACATCCGTGAGGATGGTCACAACTATGCAGGCTAAGCGAAGTTGCAGGAAAGGGTGTGTGATGTTTGCAGTTCATATTTCCAGGGACAAGGGTAAGGATGTTGAGGATGTATAAATCTTAAAGAGGTACCATGTATTGCAACAATTTTAGGATGTATTTCCAGCAAATATTCTAGTGTTGCCTCCGAACAATGAAGTAGAATTTTCTATTTAGTTGGTATCAGGGGAAACACCAGCATCAAAGGAACCTTACAGGATGCACACACTAGAGTTGGTAGAGATGAAGTTTCAGTTGAAGGAAATTCTTGATAAGGGATACATTAGTCCAAGTGTATCGCCTTGGGGTACACCAGTGTTGTACATGAAGAAGAATGATGGTACTCTTAGATTGTGCATTGATTAAAGGCAACTGAACAAGGTGATGATCAAGAACAGGTACCCATTTCCAAGGATTGACGACTTGTTTGATTAGTTGAAGGGAGAAAAAATGTTCTTAGATCTGTAATCAAGATACCATCAGGTATGCATCAAGGAAGAGGAAATCTACAAGACTGCCTTCAGGAATAGGTATGGGCATTATGAGTTTGTTGTATTTCCATTCAGTTTGACTAATGATCCAGCTAATTTTATGTGTTTTATGAATAGTGTGTTGCATACTTATCTGGACAAGTTTTTTATTGTGTTCATTGATGACATCTTGGTATATTCTAAGAATGAGGAAGATCATGCAGAGCATTTAGCAGCAATGTTGATATTTTTAAGAGAGCGTCAATTGTATCCTATTCTTAGAAAGTGAAATTTCTTTCAGAAAAAAGTACACTAATTGGGACATGTTGTTTCCAAGAATGGAATAACAGTAGATACGGAAAATATAAAGGCTACCATAGAGTGGGAAGCTCCTAGAAATGTGGAGGAAGTTAGATAATTCATGGGATTAGCAAGTTACTACAAGAGGTGCATTAGTATCTTCTCATACATTGCATATCCTATTACATCCTTGAAGAGGAAATGGAAGAAGTTTGAATCGATAGAGGAGTGTGCAACCAGTTTTCAGGATTTGAAGCAGTTGTTGAAAATTGCTCCAGTGTTAAATATTGCAGATATGGATAAAGAGTTTGTAGTGTTGAGATTCAACAAGATGATGAGCTTAATGAAAAGAGTCTCCTTCACTAAGTGGGCCCGTAGGCTATTTTTGGCGCAAAGTCTATTTTTAGACATGTCGATCATATTCTATGAGTTGCAGGATGCTATTTGTGGATGCTTGGTAAAGTTGGAAAAATAGATGGACTTCTATTTTTAGAAATATTGGGTGGAATCTATTTTTAGATTGCCAGTCTAAAAATAGATATGTCGAATATTATTAGCTCTTAATAATATTTGGACTCTAAACATTATCTTATTCTCTTGGAGCACTTCAGTTAAGTGGACAGATGTGGCACAAAAAATGACAGAAGGAATTAAACTATTCCTGAGGGTTTGCTGGAGCTAATGCATGAGGACTTCAGTTAGAACTCATGTGACAGAGTTTGGTGGAGTTATATAAGTAGTTGATGGAGTTGTGTTCAGCTTAACTCAGTCAGACACAGTTGAGCTAGTTGTATCTAGTCTAACTGATTGATACACTAGTGAGAGTGGTGTGAATTAATTAGTTAATTAATTCAATAAATATTAACTTATTAATCAACTGAAGAATACATCAGTTAACTACAGTGCATGGATAGTTCAGTGGAGACCAGTGGAGAGATAGGTGAAAGGGCAAGATAGACTATCAGTTGTGACTATAGTGATGCATTGATTGCATCCAAAACTCAGTGGAGATGCCAATGAGGATTTCGTAGTGCAAGCCAGGTGGATTCGAGTTCATTCAGAGCCATTCTTCAGCAGGGATTGCACAGTAGAGGCAGGCTAGCAGGTGGCAAAGATCGGTGCATGGATTTGCTAGATCGGGCCTAATTAGTGTGTAGCGATTGTATTGTACTGAGAGCTTGACATGTTCAACTTTGTATGAGGATTGTTACATGATGTCTATGACATATATTATATACATATATTTGGGGTTTTTAGCTTTAGGCTTTCCCATTAAATCACTGTGTTAATGTGTGTGAATTTTTATGGTTTCATGTGTGCATTGCAATTGATTTAATTTCCGCATGTGATGATTAATGGTGAAATAGATTCTGTATTGTGCATGAAGTTAAATAGTGTGTGATCAGGAGAATATTCGATATATAACACATAATTTATATAATTTCTACATGGTATCAGAGCAGTTGATCATTAGAGCAGATTGAAATTATTGAAGCGGTTGAGTTTTGTGTTGGTGGAATTCGAATTTGCTGCAGTGTTTTCTTGGTGTCGAAGTTGAGCATTCATTGAAATGTATTTCAACGGATTGCAATTAGAGTATGCCCTTGAGGGTAGCTCAAATTATATTGCATGGAAGGACAGGATGGAGGCAGTGCTGGATGATAATGGGTTGAAGGAGTTCATAGATGCAGAAATTCCAAAATCTGCTTCTAGCGATGCAGCCGCACTTGACGCATGGCAAAAGAAGACAGCAAAATGTCGAAGGATTTTGTTGGAATGTGTGAAGGATCACATAGTGTCCAACCTTCATGGGAAAGATTCTCCATTATTGATGTGGAAATATTTGACATAATTTTTCCAAAGCAGAAGCGACCAGAGGAAGTTGGCGCTTAAAGACAAACTCAGGAAAATAAAAATGGAGAAAGGCGACAGTATACCCAAGTACCTCACGAATTTTTTCCAGTGCAGGGATGAGCTGGGAAGTGTGGGGGTTACGCTGTTGAAGAGGGTGGTCAGCTTGGCTCTCCCTTGGAAGCACGAAGAGTTGGCATAGCTGCGAGGACTCTTGTCAATGATCGGGGGCTTCTTGCCGGGATGGGAGCGACTTTGGTCGGATCTTGTGCAGGAGGAGATAAGGCGGGGTACCAGGGATGGATCTTCATCGAAGAATGAAGATGAAGAAAATTGCGCTTTGGCTACCAAAGAAAGGAAAGGGAAGGGAAAGAAAAATCCTTCTCAATCCTGTGTGAAAGGCAAGAAGTAGGACTTGTCCAAGGTGAAGTGCTTTCATTGTCACCAACACGGACATTATGCCACTAATTGTCCACAAAAGAAGAAAAATAAGCAGGCTACTGGATCTATAGCTGGAGAGGCCTTAGCCTCGCAGTTTGAGCTGGATTTTTCACTGATCGCATTCTTGGTTTCAAGTGTGATGGGATCAGTGTGGTTTCTTGACAGTGGTGCGTATTTCCATATAACCGAAGACAAAGATTTGTTCAGTGATCTAGATGAGAAGGATCTTGGAGTGCACATCGAGATGGGCGATGATGGTAGATACAGTGCGACTGGTATTGGGACCATTTCCTTTGAGAGGGATTCTGGAAAACCTTTCATATTGAAGGATGTCATGCATGTTCTAGGATTGAAGAAGAATCTGATCTCTGAGGCGATGTTGGAAGACAAGGGATATGATGTTGTTTTTAGCGAGGGAAAGGCTTTCCTGCGCAGTAAAGCAACTGGTGAAACCCGGAGGATAGGGGTTCAAGTTAAGAATCTTTATCAATTTCAGGTAGATGGCTGCGCAACAATGGCAGGCACAACATAAGGAGTGGTGAGCTGGGATGAGGGCGAATTGTGGCACAGGAGATTGGGCCATCTTCACCATAGCGCTTTGAACATTTTGCAGCAGATTTCTACCGGGTTTCCCAAGGGTACACTTGCGCAGTCAGATCAGTGCAAGGGATGTACTTTGGGAAAATTTGTGAAGACCACTTTTCATGAGAAGGATAGTCACGCCACGACGATCCTTGAGAGAATTCACATAGACGTGTGTGGACCTTTCTCAGTAGCTTCGACAACAAAGCACAGGTATTATGTGATATTTGTTGATGATTTTTCTCGTAAGTGCTGGATCTTCTTCATGCAGAAGAAGAGCAAGACATAATCAAAGTTCTGTGAGTTCAAGGCACTGGTTGAGAAAGAGTCGAGGAAGTAGGTGAAAGCTCTTAGGAGCGATAACGGTGGTGAATTCATCTCTGGTGAATTCAAAGACTTTTGCAGCGCAGAAGGAATTCGAAGAGATCTCATAGCGCCTCATAACCCACAGTAGAATGGGGTCGCGGAGAGAAAGAACATAATGATTGTGGATGCTGCACGGGCGATGTTGCATGATCAGGGCCTTCCCATACACTTGTGGGCTGAAGCATGAAACACTGCAGTTTATGTGCAAAACCGTTGTCCTCATAGAGTACTTGGCATGAGTACACCTGAAGAGGCGTTTTTTTGTAAGAAGCCTGATATTTCTCATTTGAAGATTTTTGGCTCACATGTTTACATTCATGTGACAAAGGATGCCAGGAAGAAGCTGGAGCTAATCGTAGAGGTTGGGATATTTGTGGGGTACACAGAAACACCCCGCAACTATCGTGTGTATTTGCCATACAGTTGGAAGACTGTTGTGCGACAGGATATCAAATTTCATGAGGAGAAAGCCATGAAGTTGTCTCTTGAGAGGGAGCTACACTTGCATGCAGATGAGGAGCTACTAGTTCCTAAAGATGAGCCTCAGGATGTGGATCAGCCACAAGAGGAGGTTCATGGAGTGGAAGAAACCACTCATGTATCGCCAAACATCAGAGGGTGGAAGCGCACTACAGAAGCTGAGCGACTGAATCTTGATGCAATGCAAAATGTAGGAGCACCTACATCACAGCGCAGACAGAGACAGTCACCTGACCGATTTACTGGATACATGGCTCTGATGAGAAAGTGTATCGTGACAGAACCATCCTCTTTCGAGGAAGCCATGGAGGACCCTGCATGGGTAGATGCCATGGTGGAAGAGTATGATTCGATTGTCAGAAACAGTGCATGGGAGATTGTCCCAAAGCCGGAAGGGAAATCAGTGGTAGGTTCGAGGTGGATCTACAAAGTGAAGCAAGCTGCTGACAGGAGTGTCGAGAAGTACAAAGCAAGATTTTTTGCCCGGGGCTTCTCACAGATCGAGGGGATCGACTATGAAGAAACCTTTGCACCTGTCGTAAGGTATTCTTCCATACAGACCATCCTTACTCTCTCAGCGCAGATGGGTTGGCACATTCATCAGATGGATGTGAAGACTGCGTTCCTCAATGGAGTCATTGAGGGAGAGGTGTACATTGAACGGCTGAAGGATTCACAATCTTCGGCGGCGAGTTGCATGTGCGGAGCTCAAAGAGCATTGTATAGTAGAAACAAGCACCTCGTGCTTGGTACACACGGATAGATAGTTATTTCACAGTTCTCCAAGAGTGAGGTGGATGCGAACCTATGCAGTTGGTGGAGGGTAAGTTGCTGATCATTGTACTTTATGTAGATGATTTGATACTAACTGGTGATGAACTGTTGATACACTCATGTAAGGCAGATCTTGCAAAGGAGTTTGAGATGAAGGAATTGGGCCTCCTTTATTATTTCCTAGGATTGGAAATTTGGCAGCGGAAGGATGGATTGTTTGTGTCTCAAGGCAAGTATGCCAGAGAGATACTAGAGAAGTTCAACATGCAAGGCTGCAAGCCTATCAACACTCCTCTTCCAGGTGGTTGGAGGAAAGAGGATGCTACATCGGGAGAGGTAGTGGATGCCACTGTTTATCGACAATTGGTTGGTTCACTCATGTATTTGGTGAATACATGACCGGACATATGCTATGCTGTTAACTAGCTTTCACAAGCTATGGTTAAGCCTACCAAGCTCTTTTGGAAGGCAGGCAAGCATGTCCTGAGATATCTCAGGGGCACATCAGGATATGGATTGTGGTATAGATAGTCGGATGAGTTGAAGCTGCATGGTTTCACGGATGCAGATTGGGCAGGGAGCCCAACGGACAGAAAGAGCACATCTGGAGGGATATTCAGTATCGGTTCTACAACAGTTTCTTGGTACAACAGGAAACAGAGATCCGTGGCACTCAGTTTAGCGGAGGTCGAGTACATGGCAGCAAGTCTGATTGCATGCGAGGCTATATGGATGAGGAAGATCCTGGTCGGGTTGTTCGGTTCACACTTAGATCCTCCTGTGATATATTGTGATAATTAGAATTGCATTAAACTCTCGGTTAATCCAGTATTTCATGATAGATCTAAACATATTGACATCCGGTATCATCATATCAGAGATTGTGTGTAGCAGAAGATCATGTTGCTTTCTTACATTCCTACGGAGGATCAGGATGCATATATTATGACGAAGGCGCTCACAAGGAGAAAATTCGAATACCATAGAGACAGGATTGGGGTGGCAGATAATCCCTATATTTTTGAGAGGAAGTTTTGAGATTCAACAAGATGATGAGCTTAGTGAAAAGAGTCGCCTTCACTAAGTGGGATTGCAGGCTATTTTTGGCGCAAAGCCTTTTTTTAGACTATGTCTATTTTTAGACATGTCGATCATATTCTATGAGTTGCAGGATGCTATTTGTGGATGGTTGGTCAAGTTGGAAAAATAGATGGACTTCTATTTTTAGATATATTGGGCAGAATCTATTTTTAGATTGGCAGTCTAAAAATAGATATGTCAAATATTATTAGCTCTTAATAATATTTGGACTCTAAACATTATTTTATTCTCTTGGAGCACTTCAGTTAAGTGCACAGATGTGGCACAGTAGCTGAAAAAAAGAATTACGCTTCCTGAGGGTTTACTGGAGCTAATGCATGAGGACTTCAGTGAGAACTCATGTGATGGATTTTGGTGGAGTTATAGAAGTAGTTGATGGAGTTGTGTTCAGTTTAACTCAGTTATACACAGTTGAGCTAGTTGTATCTAGTTTAACTGATTGATACACTAGTGAGAGTGGTGTGAATTAATTAGTTAATTAATTCACTAAATATTAACTCATTAATCAACTAAAGAATACATCAGTTAACTACAGTGCATGGACAGTTCAGTGGAGACTAGTGGAGAGATAGGTGAAAGGGCAAAATAGACTATCAGTTGTGACTATAGTGATGCATTGATTGCATCCAACACTCAATGGAGATGCCAATGAGGATTGCGCAGTGCAAGCCAGGTGGATTTGAGTTCATTCAGAGCTGTTCTTCAGCAGGGATTGTGTAGTAGAGGCAGGCTAGCAGGTGGCAGAGATCGGTGCATGGATTTGCTAGACCAAGCCTGATTAGTGTGTAGCGATTGTATTGTACTGAGAGCTTGACATGTTCAGATTTGTATGAGGATTGTTACATGATCTCTATGACATATATTATATACAGATAGTTGGGGTTTTTAGCTTCAGGATTTCCCGTTAAATCACTGTGTTAATGTGTGTGAATTTATGTATGCATTGCAATTGATTTAATTTCCGCATGTGATGATTAATGGTGGAATAGATTTTGTATTGTGCATGAAGTTAAATAGTGTGTGATCAGGAGAATCTTGGATATATAACACATAAGTTATATAATTTCTACATGTAGTATGTAAAAATTCTTGTAAGCGAGGGCTTGGTGGAGTCCTTATGCAGGAGGGATAGGTGATATGATATGAGTCTAGGAAACTGAATGAGCACAAGAAAAACTATGTGACTCATGATCTTGAGTTGGCAGCTATTATTCATGCCTTAAATATGTGGAGAAATTATCTTCTCGACAGGAGATTTTTGTTGATGATCGATAACAGTGGGTTGAGATATCTGTTTGACCAATTGAATTTGAATGCCATACAAGCTAAATGGTTGAGTACCCTTAATGAGTTTTACTTTGATATTAGGTACATTAAAGGAAAGGAGAAAAGGGTTGTAGATGCTTTCAGTAGGAAAGTATAGTTGAACCATGTTGCAACAATGAGATCATATGGGGAAGATATACAGGATCAGATCCTACAAGTAGGACAACAGGATGACATGTAGAAGGAGCTTATGCACAAGTTACAACAGGGTACAGGTGATCAGTATGTGGATTATCATCTTACAATTGATGGCTTGGTTAGATTTAGGGACAAGATCTATGTGTCAGATCATGATGAACTCAAGAATATTATCTTGAGATAGTTTCAGTAAAACCATATTCAAGTCACCCAGGATATCAAAAGATGTTGAAAACAATGAAGAAGTTATACTATTGGCTGAATTTGAAGAAGTAAGTAGTAGAGTTCGTGGTGATATGTTTGGAATGTCAAAAAGTCAAAGTAGAATGTAAGCATCCAGGTGGGTTACTTGAACCTATTCCGATTCTGGAATAGAAATGGGTCATTTCCATGGATTTCCTTACAGGTCTTCCGAGAACATCAAGGCAACATGATTCTATCATGGTTGTGGTAGACAGGTTGAGCAAGGTAGCTCACTTCATTATAGCGAAGACTACTTATTCAACCAGTGAGGTAGCACAAGTCTTCATCAGGGAGATCGTGATATTGCATGGTGTTCTGAAGAAGACTGTGTCGGATAGGGATGCCAAGTTCACTTCCAAGTTATGGAAGGAGTTTCTTGCAGGATTGGGGACAAATTTGGCCTTCAACACAAATTATCATCCACAAACATATGGATAGACAAAGAGTGTCAACATGATATAGGGGGATATGTTGAGGATGTATGTCATTCATCAACAATGGAGATGGGAGGAGTACCTTCCATTGGGTGAGTTTGCTTACAATAATGGTTATTATGAGTCCCTAAGTATGAGTCTATTTGAGGCACTGTATGGGTGGAGTAGTAACACTCCCATCAGCTGGAATGATCCAGTGAAGAAGGTACTTATTGGACTGGACATGTTTGCAGACATAGAACAAGAAATGTAAATTATAAAGAAGAATCTAAAGTCAACACATGCCAGGTAGAAAATTTATGCAAACCAATACATGGAACTTAAGGATTTTTGGGTTGGGGAGCATGTGTATTTGCACATCAATCCCAAGAATATCTCTTTGAGGATCGGATCATGTGCCAAGTTTCCACCATGGTATTGCGGGCCTTTTGATATCCTTGACAGGATTGGTCCAGTGGCTTACAAACTTGCATTGCCTCTAATAGTGAAAGTCCATGATGTTTTTCATGTTTCATTGCTTAAAAAATATGTAAAGGATGTTGATAATATTATTGATTGGTCTGTATTACAGGTGGAGCAAGAAGGATAATTCTAGCCAAAACCGCAATGCATATTGCAGTAAAAACATCTCATGCTCCGAAACATAGCACTTGAGAAGGTTAAAGTGCAGTGGAAGGTTAAAGTGCAGTGGATGATAAGATGTTGGCTATGTATCATTCATTGTTTTATAGTGCAGGAAAATGAGTTTTGGTATTTGCACATATTTATGTATGGTTTCTATTGTAAGTACCACAATGGTCTAAGTTATAACGCTCCAATAAGTGGTATGGTTGTCATATGGTCATGTTTGTCATGATGGTTTTTCTTTTGAGTAGGTTGTTGTTGTTGTAAATACTGCAACGAGCTAGGTTATAAAGCTCTAGAGGTAGTATTTTTTTTTCTTTTCTACGGTTTTGTTGGGTATAGGTGTGGTTTAATACCGAGGACGATGTTCGCTTAAGGGGGAGGGGTCTGTAATAGCCCAGATTAAAATTTCATGTAATAAAATCCAATAAATGTAAAATAAGACCACAGGCAAGGGACACTTATTCTATGCTGAATGTTGGGAAAAATATACTAGCGGGAATCACTTGTTGTGTTTATGGCTAAAGGAAATTGGCAAAGGCAATGACTAAGGCTTTGGAAAGTCAAAAAGTTATTTTTTGCACATTATTTATGAAAATAATGGAAATTAGGAGAAAAATAAGGTTAAAGGTCACATTTTGCATGTGAGGAGGAAAATTAAGGAAAATAATGGAAAATTGAAGAAATTAGAGGCCACATCAATAAAAAGACCTTAGAGCATCAGTTGGTAGCTTTTTTTCAGTTCAGTTTTAGAATTAGTCTTAGAAAGGAGAAGAGCACCAAGAGGAGAAATAAAATAAGAAAGAAAGGGAAGGAAAATAAAAGGAAAGGAAAAGCAAAGGAAAGGAAAGGAAAAGCAAAGAAGGAAAACGAAAGCAAAGGAACAAAAGGATCAAGCAACTTCAATAGGATTACTTGCAGGTAACAAATTGAATATATGGTTTCCTAGTTGGTTTTGACATGCATGGTATGTGCATGTTGGTATTTGGTTCTGTTTTTGTCATTGGAATGGATTTTTCCAGGATTTGATAGTGGATTTTAGCCTAGCCTTGCCATTTCCAAATAACCATGGTGTGATAGAATTGTTCTCGGTTTGAGCTTTGGATTTCTGAAAGATTTTGGATCTAGGTGAGGTGGTATCAGGAAAATTCCCAAAGGCCTAGGAATCCCTTGAATGGTAATGGAAAGATACACGGAAAATCCTGAGGGTGGAGACAGGAAAAATACTCAAGGTATTAGTGAAGAAATTCCGAGGCATCCAAGTTCGGTTTGGTTTGTGATCTCAACACCGGTTTAGATGAGATCATGATATGCAAAGGGTGGAGGTGGTTTAACCTATGTATTACCTTGGTTGTATTTGTATTGGTTTATCCCACGAGATCCCACATTCATGCTTAGAATATGGAATAGGGGTGATTAAATGAAAGAAATATTTTGTTTAGCTAATATATGGTCGGGTGGAACGTGGAAGTCTCGAACCCAGTTGACATTTGCCTATGTTTAATAAAGCTAAGTTTCTCTTGCTTTCGATGAGGAATTGTACTGGTTATTATGTGGCTTTAATGAATATTTTCTTATTATTATTTATCTAGTTATATGCTTGTTATAAGCATGGTTATATAACAAATATTAGTCATGGATCTTTTCATGTTTTCACTTGTAAATGAATGTATAATGAATGCAAGATCTAATTGGTGTTGTGACAGCTAATGTGAGAAGGCAGTGAGCCTTC
Organism: Pinus albicaulis; assembly: GCA_034641835.2. Lineage (NCBI taxonomy): Eukaryota > Viridiplantae > Streptophyta > Pinopsida > Pinales > Pinaceae > Pinus > Pinus albicaulis. The sequence continues at coordinate 49,674 of JAXQQM020086143.1, read as the reverse complement.
TTGTTAAACCTCAAATAATTTTTCAGTCCCTTATGTTCAGACTTGCGTTCATGACTTGTAGGTTGTATATTCACTAAGCATTTGACAACATGTCAGTCCTGGTTGGGGATGTTCAAGTAAAGTCCCAGTTTTAGTTTTTGGTTTACAAGCATTGTTTCTATGTCATTTATAAACTCTAGAAGTTTCACTAAGTTCTAGGCAAAGACCTGAGTCATGGCCCTAAAAGAGTGGCACAAAATTTAGAGTCATTGGCATAGAACTAAGTAGGAAATTCCATAGTCACATGAAGGTAGGATTATTGTGTGACTGGGAACCCATAGTCGCATGGAGGCCTTGTCAAGGGAGTGATTTGGGATCTAGGTAAGGGAGAAAGTGATTTGTCTCAAGGGTTGGACACCTAGAGGGGTTAAATTATTCCCGGAGGTCTTGTCGCACCCAAGGGAAGTTAGTAATGTATCAAGTTGTTGACTTCGTTTCCTTAAGGTCACCTAGGAGGTTGAGTCTTATCATAGTGATCCTGAGCTCATGTTTAATGTGGGAAAGCCAATGAAAGTGGGTAAATGTGGGAGGAGGCATTTCAGAGTGCACCAAGAATGGAGTTCCTCGATTTAATAGGAAAAACTATGCACTATGGAGTGGAAGGGTGCAGGTCGATTTAATATGCTTGCATAACAATATGCTATTTTGGAAAATAGTCAAATAGGGCTATGATACAAAAAACTCTCCTCCAATAGATGAAAAAGGAAATAAACTTGTCAAATGTAATGCCAAATCCAATAATGCCATTATGAGTGGAGTCACTAAAGATCAAGGGCATGGAATCAGGGGGAGCAATCATCACATGGGAAGTACGTGTGTTTCCATAAATGCCAAAGGGGGAGATTGTTGATATGTAATTTTCATTGATGTCATCCAAAGTAGCAACAAGAGATGCTCCACCTTTTGTTGGCAAAAATGACATGGAAATTCATGTTGTTTCATGCCAAGATCATCATTTGATTTTATTATCCTCATCAAGATGATTCTGATGGAATGTGGCATGCCACGAGATACCTCACTGTTTGTGGGTTATTCTAGTTTGAAGTCATAAGACCCAATATGTTGGTAAAAAACCCAAATCACAGTGATGTGGCACCTTTACACGAGTTTCAAAATATTAATAAATCTTGAGAATAATTCCTATAAAATAATGAATTCCTAGAAGATCCCATTAAGGAAGATGCATAAATTTTTTATGAAGAAGTATAAGAGGTTTCTCTTGTTGGAAATATTGATTCACCCCCCTCTCAGTATTTCGAACAATTGGTATCATAGCAGGTCCTTGTAAAATCAATCTAACCACTAAAGGGATATCATGGAGTGCACCAAGAATGGAGTTCCTCTATTTAATGGGAAAACTATGCAATATGGAATGGAAGGATGCATGTATATATATACTTTCACAAGGATATGATATTTAGGAAATAGTCAGACAAGGCTCTGATGCAAAAGCCTCTCCTCCAACAGATGAAAAAGGTAAGAAACTTGTCGAATATGTTGCCAAAGCAAATAATGTAATTATGAGTGGACTCACTAAATATCAGAGGCATGGATTTAGGGGGAGCAATGATCAAAATGGAAGTACGTGTGTTGCCATCAATGCAAAATGGAGAGATTGTTAATATGTGGTTGTCATTAATGCAACCCAAGCAACACCATGAGATGCCCCACCTTTTGTTTTCCAAAATGACATGGAAATTAAAAGGGCCCAATTGTGGGTAAAAACCCCAAGGCATGGTGGTGTGGCACCTTTACATGAGTTGCAAAATATTAATAGATATTGGGAAGAATTCCTCTCAAAGAATGAATTCCTAGAAGAGCCCATTACGAACGATGCATAGCTTTTTTTTTGAAGAAGTACAATAGGGTTATCCTATTGGAAATACCGTTTCACCCCCTCTCAGTATTTCCAACAATTGGTATCAGAGCATGTCCCTATACAATCAGTCTAACCGCTAAAGGGACATCATGGAGTGAACAAAAAAAGGAGTTCCTTTATTTAATGGGAGACAATATGCACTATGGAGTGGAAAAATGCATGTATATATACTTGCACAAGGATATGATATTTGGCTCACCACGAGAGACCTCAATGTAAGTGAGTTATGCTAGTTTGAAGTAAAAGGACCCAATTTATGGGGAAAAACCCCTAGGCATGGTGATGTGGCATCTTTACATTAGTTGCAAGAGATTAATAAATCTTGGGAATAATTCCTCTCAAATAATGAATTCCTAGAAGAGCCTGTTAGGGTCATAAGTTTTCATCGTCAAATATATTTTCCATGTCCTGTAATTTTCAAATTTTTGAAGAATTTTAGCCTATGAACTTCTTGTTATGATAGTCTAAAGGTCACTGTCCAAATAATACAAAGTTTTAGAGATTTTTTAGAGTCATGAGGTTATGAGGTCAATTGTCATACACTCAAGAGTCAATGAGTATGTGTTAGCATTCATTTCTTGGTCAGTTCCAAAGGGAGGTTGTGTTAGTTGGGGTTTTAGAGGTTCATCAACGTCATTTCCCCATTACACATTCATCTACTATCCTACCATCATACACCCTATTTCATTCATCCTCCCCACTCACATACACCTTTGACATGTAAATTTACCCCTTCCTAACATCTATCGTACACATATCCCTACTCTCATCCTATACCTCCTCCTAACCATAATTATGCACTTTTTTATTATACTTTATCCATAATCATCATCCCAACCCTATTTATCCTAAACTACCATCATGATGGATTGATCCTAAGGAAAATGGATCAACACAAAGAAAAAAAAATCAATCAAACCAAAAAATGCAAAAGGTCAAAAACTAGAGGCGCATTGCATGCAACCTTAGTCTCGTTGTTCATTCAACTTACTCAAGCAACAAAGAATCCAAATGAGAGAAAAGTTACAGATATCTCAAAGCCATCGCTGTGCACAAGTTCTACGCAACCATCGTTGTGAAACAATGCTACCCAACCTACTCGCTGCATAGTGTTGTGCATCGTACTCTATTTTTGACATAATTTTGAAACGATGATTCCGACCACATGTAGGCTAATTATGTAAAGCTCAAAGAGGTGTTTCTCAATGACGGACCAAATAAAAATAACCTCTTCCATTTTTTTCACCTGTGTCACAGATCGGGAGTTTTAAATGCATCTTTAAAGAACATTCTCACAATTTGTAAATTTCCCTTTTTTGTCATTGTTTTACAGAGCATTTTTTGAGAATATGAGGAAAATTTGGAGAACTAAGAGAGGTTTTTCTTAAAAAAAATCTCATATAAAATAACCTCATTTAGTGTTTACACATGTGCTACTATTTTGGAGATACATGTGTCTTTGTGAGGCCTATTTTCGTAGCTTTTGGTGGCAAAATTATGAATTTTTGCAATTCGGTTTGGACATGTGGAGGTTGTATGGATTTTTTTGGCATGCTGAAGGTTTATTTGGTAGTTTGAAGTGTTGATTGCATATATGGGATCATATTGTGTTATTTTGAGGTGGGAAAATATGTGATAACACAAATTTAAATTCTCGTTGCATAATCACTGCACAAATACTGCAAACATCTTACACACATGTTTATATGCAGTACTGAGGATGCCACTTATCAGGAGGTGAATGATGCAATATGTTGTTGTGATAAGAGTTGATTCATCGCCCATTTACCATCTAAATGTCTCTTGGTACGTGGGAAATCATGCCAACATGACATATTACGTGGCTGTTGGTAGCACAGATGGATAATTCAGTGCAGTTTCCTATTTTTTATTACTAAAGGCATGGTTGCAATGGTAGGATGAGATTATCATGGATTATGATGTTATCTAGGTAGGATACTATGATAAGAGTTAAGTCATTTTTTAATCCTTTTTCATTAAAAAAAATGAAAATACTTTTAATAACTTGTTGCTTTTGTGATCAATTCGATCCTTCTCATGGATAACACATCCATTGTATTTGGTCATAATATTTTTGAGGTTGTAAGGTTATTTAATGTCACATAAAATCATGTGAAAAATGTTGGATGTTGTGGAAAATTACAGAACGGGCTCTCTGTTTGTAAATATTGCATTTGAATAAAAGATCAGTGCAGGTTGGTGTCACTATTTTCAGAGATTCCTGTGTGTGGTTTCAAGTTTTGTGTTTCTCTTGCGATAATATATTATCCATTTATGAAGCTATTATCTTGAATCCATATTTAGATGCTCAGGGTAATTGTGTATTTTGTACAAGGTGGAATCATTTATTTCTTTGTCATGGCTCTTCCAATATTCAGTCGTAATTCATTCGTTTATGAAAAATATATTATAATCATATGATACATTGTATTTGATTGAATATTTTATGTTTCTCCTATTCCTCTCTACATTGAAATTGAAATTGAATTGAAATATATGCCTATATTGGCTTTGTTTTCCAGATGGCTCATGCATGCTTTGATGTTCTATGGCTTTGATATTTCCATTTCCTTTTCTCCCGAAACCTTTCCTTAAATTTTATGTCATCCTTTACAGATCTGGTATCTGTGGGCTTTAATGTTTTTATCATTAGAGTTTTGTATCGAGGGAGCCCCCTCTAGTTAGAAAGAGCCAGTTTCTAGCAAAAAGTAGTTTGTGGTTACCTCTGTAGCCATTTCCTCAGCCTAAAGGGATTTACAATGTGCTAACATAGAGGTGCCGTTTCCGGGGATCAAATGGTTTCATCTTCTTTGGGTAAGATCATTAAAGTTCAAATATGCTTGTTGATGGTGAACAAAAAACATACACAGAAAGGTTAAACCATTCACGTGGTGACTCTGAAATTCAAAGGATCTAGAAGATCAAATGCTCTGTATGAATTCATTGGTTAAAGGTCAGTATTTTTCAAAATTAATGATGATTGTTTTCAAAATAGGTTCTGCAAGAATGAATTCCAGGTATGCTCCTATGGATAGATCTTGTATTCCTAGTTTTCTGAATCCTATGCCTCCTTTTAATTGGTCAACCTATCAAAGGGTGAAGATGCTTCTCTGCATGTACGTAGAATTGAAGTTAATTTTCATGAGGATTCATGGATGAAAATGTTTATGGCAGCCTTAGATGATAAAGCGAGATCATGGTATGAAGGTTTGTCAGCTGCAAATATTTGTTCTCTGGTGGATTTCTATTCAACATTTTGTACAAATTTTAAACAAAATAATCCTTCTATAGTGTTGATAGAAAGATTTTGTGGAAAATTAGATGATCTATTTCAACTCATGAGAATTGACATCTATGATCAAGATATGATGATTGAAAATTTTTCAAAAGCTTTTCTTGAGTTGTCTTTTCCTAAGGAAGAAACAAAAGAAGTCTGTTCCCAGTTACCTCTGTAGCCCTTTCCTCAGCCTAAAGGGATTTACAAAGTGCTAACATAATGGCATCGTTTCTGGGGATCAAATGGTTTCATCTTCTCTGGATAAGATCATTAAAGTTCAAATCTGCTTGCTGATGATGAACAAAAAACAGACACAGAAAGGTTGAACCATTCATGTGGTGACCCTGAAATTTAAAGGATCTAGAAGATCAAATGATCACGATGAATTTATTGGTTAAAGGTAAGTAGTTTTCAAAATTAATGATGATTGTTTTCAAAATAGGTTCTGCAAGAAAGAATTCTAGGTATGCTCCTATGGATAGATCTCATATTCCTAGTTTTTTGAATCCTATGCCTCCTTTTAATTGGTCAACCTATCAAAGGGTGAAGATGCTTCTCTGCATGTACGTAGACTTGAAGTTAATTTTCATGAGGATTATTGATGAAAATGTTTATGGCAGCCTTAGAGGATAAAGCGAGATCATGGTATAAAGGTTTGTTAGCTGCAAGTATTTGTTCTCTGGTGGATTTCTATTCAACATTTTGTACAAATTTTAAACAAAATAATCCTTCTATAGTGTTGATAGAAATATTTTGTGGAAACTTAGATGATCTATTTGAGCTCATGAGAATTGACATCTATGATCAAGATATAATGATTGAAAATTTTTAAGAAGATTTGCTTGAGTTGTGTTTTCCTCAGGAAGCAAAAGAAAAACTCTGTTTCCCAGATATTCAGTTAGAGTATCAACATGAAATAATTTATGCAGTCGTAGATGACATTGATCAAACAAAGGTTAATGAATAAATTCGGTAGACCGAGCTGAATTAAGAAGAGGAGAGAAGTGAAAATGAAGCGATTGTTATAAAGCCTCTTGCGCAAGAAGTTTTGTTCAGGAAGATCTGCCTCTAGGTTCTGAAAAGGAAAAATATGATGAAGAAGAGGGCTCAGAAGATAAAAATATTGCATAAGAAGAGAAATTTGTCCTAGATGAAGAAATCAATCTTGTGGATCAGATGGTTGCCTCAGTTGAAGGGAGAAAAATTGATGAACAAAGTAATCAAGTGAAGGTAACCAATTATGTTTTTAAAGATCCTTTCGTTGACCTCTTGGAATCATTGAAAGAAGAGGTTTTTCTCCTCATGGCCAATTTGTTGCAGGATCTATGGAAATTTGTGCTAATTATGGATTATGGTTTTCAACATCATTTAAATTGTGATTTGCCACTCTCTTTATTCTTATGTCTTCTCAAGGGAACTGTGAGAAACATTGAGTCAAGTAGCCATTTTATTGACTAGTTACATTGGAGAGAAGATATTACCTAGTGTATATACTTCCAATAGATGTGGAAAAATCTCATTGGAGTTTGAAGCCCAAGGGGAAGGACCTAAGATTCTCGTGATATGCTATCAAATTTTCTTTGAAGCTTTCAATTTTGTTTGTAAATTGTTTTTGAATAAATGTAATCAGTTAGTTAGTCAGTCTCTATTTTTATGTTGACTCCATTTCCCAATGGACATGTTACTAGTTCGCGTTTTGTTCTTGTCACCTCGCTAGGAGGTTTACATCCCCATTGGAGCCATTGTTAGGGTCATAAGTTTTCATTGTCAAATATATTTTCCATGTCCTTTGATTTTCAGTTTTTTGAAATAGTTATCCTATGAACTGCTTGTTGTCATAGGCTAAAGGTCACTTTCCACATCATACCAATTTTGACAGAGTTGTCAGAGTCATGAGGTTATGAGTTCAATTGTCGTACACTCAAGAGTCAATGAGTATGTGTTAGCATTCATTTCCTGGCTAGTTCTAAAGGGAGGTTGTGTCAGTTTGGTATTTTAAAGGTTCATCAATGTCATTTCCCCATTCAACATTCATATACTATACTACCATGATACACCCTATTTCATTCATCCTCCCCACTGTTAGGTCCCTATAATACTAGTGTATCCCATTATTGTTATTGTTATTATATCTCCCTTATTGTTATTGTTTTGCCCATATAGTCCCCATATTGTTATTATTGTGCCCCATAGAAGCCCACTATTTTTATTTTTGTGCCTTTACATTGTTATTGTTATGCCAGCTAGCATTATACTGTGACCCATTGGACTCCTATATATAGAAAGGAGGTTTTATCATTTGAATCATCCAATAATTTTTTATTATGTAATTTAAAGGAGGTTCCCCCCTCGAAGAGGCTGATTTATAAGGCGTTGATCTATCTTTTCTTCTATTTTGTGAGATGGTTTCACAACATTTGGTATCAGAGCTTTGGATTCTAGGGTTTCACTGCTTCAAATAGGAAATCGTGGCATTTGTGCTATAATTTTTTTTCTTTGAAGGTACAGAAGCTAAAAAATCCCATTTGCGCTGAAATCTAGAGGAACTTCGTGGAAAATTTCAGATCTTGGTTCACAATATTTTCAGAGATATGATCTGTGGAAGTTAGGGTTTAAGAAGGCTCCCAAATTTCATCGCAAAGAGGTGACCTTGGGAAAATCGTCATAAATCTCTCTCTGAGCATCGGATTGGAATTTCTTAAGAAGTGGAAAAAATTTCACAAACTGTAGTTTCCAGTGTATCAATTTCAAATCCGAAGGAGGAAACAATGACACGTGCAACACCATACAAGTTCTCTCTACTGAACAAATCCATAATTAGGTCATTGTGGGATATTGGACATAAATTTGTCTTGAAGAATCCAAATTAGGTATGACCTATGGCATTGGAAAGAAGATGCAGAGGGCTACTATAGGAGGGAAGTTCAGATCTTGGATATCCAAAATTACATAGTTGCAACCATTTCAATATCGAGCACCTAAAAGCAATAAAATTGTGTGTATTTTAAAAAAAATATTGCATAACCTTTGTTTAAAAAATCAGTTTGAAGTGATTCCAAGGGAATATTGAAGCGTTTTTATCAGTATTGGGTTCTGCAATGCCTCGTAAAAGGAATTTTACACCCATTAATCCATCAGAAAAATCTACTATGATGCATAAAGAGGAATAATTTTAGTATGATATATCAAAATTACAGTACCAAGTGCAATAAATTTTGATCTCACAAAGAGAAACCAAAGATGGCATAGATGTTTTAAAAGCAAACGTGTAGGCTAAGGTGGATGGTTTGAAGTATGACAAGAAAGCTAGTATGGATGATCAAGCAGTGGAAGATTGTATCAAGCATCAATGTCAAGTTCTCCAACTCTTAAATGATAACCTAAATTTGGTGCAAAATCGAATGAAACAATAGGCAGATCAACATTGCAGCGAAAGAAGTTTTGATGTAGGTGACTGGGTATTTTTATGGCTACAATCATACAAACCAATTTCCCTCAAACAAGCTAAGAAGTATAATAAATTATCACTAAAGTACTATGGTCCTTACAAAGTGCTGCAAAAGATTGGTACTATGGAATACAAATTGGAGCTTCCTGCATCTTCCGAAGTGCACCCAATTTTCCATGTTTCATGCTTAAATAAGGTTATAGGTGACAAACTCCCAGTTCAAACAATATTGCCAGAACTTGACGAGGAAGGAAAAATCATATTGGAACCTGAAGCAGTCACGGAAACAAGAACTTGACAACTATGAAATCGATCAATTTAAGAGTATCTTAGCAAGTGGAAGAACTTACCCGCTGAATATTCCACATGGGAGGATGAGAATTTTATACAAAAATATCCAGAAATAATCAAGCATTTAGGACAACACTTGTTTGAAGGAGAGGGGTATGTTAGGTCCCTATAATAGTGTATCCCCTTATTGTTATTGTTATAATAGCCCCCATATTGTTATTATTGTGCCCCATTGAAGCCCACTATTGTTGTTGTTGTTCCCTTACATTGTTATTGTTATGTTGGCTAGGATTATATCGTGACCCATTGGACTCCTATATATAGAGATGAGGTTTTGTCATTTCAATCATCCAAGAATTCCATTTATGTAATGTAAATGAGGTTTCCCCCTCAAAGAGGCTGATTTTTAAGGCATTGATATATCTTTTCTTCTATTTTGTGAGCTGGTTTCATAACACCCACTGACATACACCTTTGACATCTAAATTTAACCCTTCCTAACATCTATCCTACAGATACCCCTAACCTCATCCTAGACTCCCTTCTAACCATAATTACCCACTTTTTTTTATCATACTCTATCCCTCATCATCATCCAAACCCTCCTTATCCTAAACTAGCATCATGATGGCTTGATTCGAAGGACAATGGATTAGCACAAAGAAAAAAAAAAATCAATCAAAGCAAAAAATGCATAAGGTCAAAAAACAGAGGTGCGGTGCATACAGCCTTAGTCTCATTTCTCATTTAGCTTACTCACTCAAAAAATATAGTGATCGAGAGAAGAGTTAAAAAGATCATAGAGCCATCGCTGCGCACAATTTATACCCAACCATCGCTGTGCAACAGTGCTACCCAACCTACTCGCTGCGCAGTGCTGCAAAACGTACTTTGTTTTCGACATCATTTTGAAATGATGATTAAGACCACATTAAGGTGAATTATAGAAAAATTAAAGAGGTTTTTCTCAAGGATGGGCCAAATAGAAATTACCTCTTCTATTTTTTTCATAGGTGTCACAAATCGATAGTTTCGAAGGCATCTTTAAAGCTCATTTTTCACAATTTGTAAATTTCCTGTTTTAGCCATTGTTTTGCACATAATTTTCTGAGAAGCTAGGGTGGAATTTGGAGAAAATGAGAGAGGATTTTATTAAAAAAAAAAACTCATATACAATGAAATCCTTCAGTTTTTACATATGTGCTACTTTTTTGGAGATACAAGTGTATTTGTGAGGCCTATTTTCGCAGTTGTTGGTGGCAGAATTAAGAATTTTTGTAATTTGAATTGGACACGTGGAGTTTGTATGAATTTTTTTGGCATGCCGAAGTTTTATTTGGTAGTATTAAGTGTTGATTGCATAGAAAGGTTCATATTGTGGGATTTTGAGGTGGGAAAACAAGTGCTAACACAATTTAAATTCTTGTTGCACAATCATTACACAACCGCTGCGCACATGCTATGCACATGTGTATATGCAGTATTGAGGATGCCACTTCTCAGGAGGTGAATGATGGAATATTTTTCTATGATAGGAGTTGATTCATCACTCATTCACTAGCCAAATGTATCTTGGTACGTGTGAAATCATTCCAAAATGACATGTTACGTGGCTGCTGCACAACACAAATAGATAGTTCAGTGCAGTTTCCTGCTTTTTATTACTAAAAGCCACTTCTCAGGAGGTGAATGATGGAATATGTTGCTGTGATAGGAGTTGATTCATCGCTCAGTCATTAGCTAGATGTATCTTGGTACGTGGGAAATCATGCCAAAATGACATGTTACGTGGCTGCTGCACAACACAAATAGATAGTTCAGTGCAATTTCCTGTTTTTTATTACTAAAAGCATGGTTGCGATGTTAGGATGAGATTATCATGGATTATGATGTCATCTGGATAGGATAGTATGATAAGAGTTAAGTTAATTTTTAATCCTTTTCCATTAAAAAAAATGAACTACTTTTAATAACTTGATGCTTTTGTGATTAGTTCGATCCTTCTCACAGATAACACATCCATTGTATTTTGTCATAAGATTTTTTAGGTTTTAAGGCTATTTAATGTCATTTAAAATGATTTGGAAAAGGTTGGATGTTGTGGACAATTGCAGAACATGGTCTATGTATGTAAATATTGCATTTGAATAAAATTTCAGTGTAGGGTGGTGTCACTATTTTCAAAGATTCCTGTGGTGTGTGGCTTCAAGTTTTGTGTTTCTCTTGTGATAATCTATTATCCATTTCTAAAGTTGTTATCTTGAATCCATCTTTAGATGCTCAAGGTAATTGTTGATTTTGTACATGGTGGAATTCTTTATTTCTCTGTCATGGCTCTTCCAATATTCATTCATAATTCATCCGTTTATTCAACATAATTCATAATCATATGCTGTGTTGTATTTGATTGAATATTTTATGTTTCTCCTATTCCTCACTATACTGCAATAATATTTACTTGAAATATATGCCTATCTTGCCTCTATTTTCTAGATGGCTCATGCATGCTCTGATGTTCTATGATTCTCATATTTCCATTACCTTTTCTCCTAACACATTTCCTTAAATTTTATGTCATCCTTTACAGATTTGGTCTTTGTGGGCTTTAGTGTTTTTATCATTAGATTTTTGTATCATGGGAACCCCCTCTGGTTATAAAGGACCAATTTCTAGCCAAAAGCGGTTTGTGGTTACCTATGTAGCCCTTTCCTCAACCTAAATGGATTTATGGAGTGTTAACAGAGCCCATTAGGGGAGATGCATTAATTTTTTTTGAAGAAGTACAAGAGGTTTCTCCTATTGGAAATATTGATTCATGGCCCTCTTAGCATTTCAAACCATCGGTATCAGAGCATGTCCTTGTACAATTTTTCTAACCGCTGAAGGGAGATCATGGAGTGCACCAAGAATGGAGTTCCTTTATTTAATGGGAAAAACTACGCACTATGGAGTGGAAGGATGCATGTACATATACTTGCACATGGATATGATATTTGAGAAATATTTGAATGAGGTTATGATGCAAAAGCCTCTCCTTCAATAGATGATTAAACTAAGAAAATTAATGAATATGATGGAAAAGTGAAGAATTCCATTATGAATGGACTAAGGAAATTTTGGAAAGATTCAAAACATATATGAAGGAGAATCAAATGCCAAAGAATAAAAAATTCAAATTTATGGAGCTCAATTTGAAAAACTGAAGATGAAATATTATGTTTACAAGTTGAAGAAGACATTATATGGTCTTAAATAGACTCCTATATCTTAGTATGCTCATCTTGATAGGTGCTTACAAAAACAAGGGTTCAAGAGAGGAAATGTTGATAGCAACATTTGTGTAAAGATTGAACATGACAGTTTGACCATCATTGAAGTTTATGTGGATGACATCATTTTTTGTAGCGACGATGATAGGTTGAGTAAGAAGTTTGTAGAAAATATGAAAAATGAGTTTGAGATGTCACTACTTGGAGATTTAAAATTCTTCTTGGGATTCAAATATCTCACGAAGACAAGGACATATTCATCTTCCAAACCGAGCATATCAAAGAAATGTTGAAGAGATTTTAGATGGAATATTGCAAACGGTCAGCACCCCAATGATGACAGGTTGCATGTTGAACATGGATGACTTATCCAAGGATGCATGCCAGAGGATATATATATATATATATATATATATGATTGGAAGTCTTCTATATGTGATATATTCCAGGCCAGTTGTGATTCAAGTAGTTGGAAAGGTAGCACGTTTCCAAAAAACACCAAAAAAATCCTATGTTGTTGCAGTGAAGATAATATTTCGATACCTCAAGGGAAAAATAAATTTTGTCTTATGGTATCCAAAAGATAATGACTTAACCATCACATCTTATACAAATGCATATTGGGAAGGCAATGTTGATAATCATAAAATCACCAATGGAGTAACTTTCTACCTAGGTGGTTGTCTTGTTTCATGGTTGAGTAAGAAGAAATTGTCAATATCCTTATCCACACCAGAAGAAAAATATATCACAATAAAAACATGTTGTACTCGGGTACCCTAGATGAAACAAAAATTTCAGGATCTTCAAGTGAAGTTTCATGAGCCCATTACAATGTTCCGCAACAACTCCAACACCATAAGAATCTCCAAGAATCTTGTCATGCATTCCAAAACAAAACACAGTCCTATTAAATATCACTTTTTTCAAGAGCAAGTGGCAGAGAAGAACATAAAAGTGGAATATATTTGGACAAAGGAACAAATATCTAACATCTTCACCAAACCATACTGCATGATATGTTTGAGTATCTTTGACAAAAACTTGGGATTCTCCCAAGTGCACATTGAAATACTCTTTATTCAACCAAAAAGGCAGGGGGATCATCGAGAGGTTACAAGTTAATAACAATAGGAATATAGTTAGGGGGAGTCACCGTTTGCCATTGATGTCAAAGGGTGAGATAAATTAGGTTAGGAAGATCAGAGGCTAGGAGTTAGGGGGAGAAATGATCACTTGGGAAATGCATTTATTTCCATCAATTCCAAAGGGGGAGATTATTGATATGTGGTTTTCATTTATGTCAACCCAAGCAACACCAAGAGATTCCACACATTTTGTCATCCAAAATGACGTGGAAATTCATGTTGTTTCATTCTAGGATAATCCTTGATGGATTATCCTTGTCAAGCTGATTATGGTGGTATGTGGCATGTCACGAGAGAACTCACAGTTTGTGATTTATGCTAGTTTGAAGTCAAAGGACCCAATTTTTGGGTAAAACCCCTAAAGCATGGTGATGTGGCACCTTTACATGAGTTGAAAAATATTAATAAATCTTGGGAAGAATTCCTCTCGAAGAATGAATTAATATAAGAGCCCATTAGGGAAGATGCATAAAAAAATTATGAAGAATAAGTACAAGAGGTTTCTCTTGTTGGAAATAATTATTCACCACTGTTACAGGCCATTTTATCACATTATCCCAAAAGGATTGAAAACTGGATCAATGAACGTCCTTGAACACTTTGTCATAATCACTCTACAAATCCTTAAGCATCCATTATGCAAAAATTCAGATTTTCTGGGTTTATTTGCTCAAAAACCATCTTTTAGGGACAACACACCTTGTCTTCCTAACAACTCGCGTTGGGTGCAAGTTGAATACCTGAGCACTAGCGCTAATCAACGCAGGTTTCTCCATTTTGGAGTTGTGCTGATTTTAGAAATTGAGAAAAATTAAACAATAATTTCAAATATTTTTCTTCCAGAAGCTTCTGAGGTGGTTTCGACTATTTACCATGGATAAAGATCTCAAATTTTTATATGATCATACTATAGTGATCTTATCCCTTATCCCTTGAGCTTAACCTCCCTCATAAGTGGATCTCAATTCTAGATTGGTAAATCCTAAACTACCATGCTTACCCTATAGATTTACTGCCTCCCATGGAGTTTGGGTTGGATTTTGGATATTATTAGGTTGAATTTTGGAGATTGCTAGTGCCCTTATGCTATTGCTATGAACTTAAGGAAACATCATCCATTTGCATTAGGGTAGAGTGTGAATTTTTTCTTGGTGAAAAGGAAGGACATCCCATTTGGAGAGACATCTACAAAGTAAATTTCTATTTATGGTTATAAATCTCTCCTTTATTTATTAATACAAAAGGCATCCTATTTTCCTATACTTGTGTAATGCTTATGCTCTTGTAATTCAATTCCATGTTGACTCATTGAATAAAGATATTGGATTCTGCTATGTGGATGTTGTAGTTTTTTTGCTTGTTTTAGTTATTGTTGTAGGCTCCATTTATAACGCTTGGAGCTAGAATTGGAGCTTACAAGTGAATAAGAGAGACTGATTTTCTACAAATTCTAGGTAGGTCCCTTTTCTATATTCCAATATATTTAAGGAAATAATTGATTCTTTTTGTCCTTTGTTGTTATAGATCATACCAATTGGTATCAAATAAGGTCCCCGTACAACCAGTCTAACTAATGGAAGGAGATCATGGAGTGCATAAAGAATGAATTTCATCTCTTTAATGGGAAAAACTATGCATGATGGAGTGGAAGGATGCAAGTATATATAATTTCACAAGGATATGATATTTGGGAAATAGTCAAACAGGGCTATGATGAAAAAGCCTCTCCCCCAACAAATGATAAATGTAAGAAACTTGTAGAATATGATTCTAATGCCAAGAATTCCATTATGAGTCGACTTACTAAATATAAGAGTCATGGATGTAGGGGGAGCAGTGATCGCAAGGGAAGTACGTGTGCTGCCATCAATGCCAAAGGGGGAGATTGTTTATATGTGGTTGTAATTGATGCCAACCCAAGCAACAATAGGAGATTCCATACCTTTTTTCTACCAAAATGACATGGAAATTCCTATTTTTTTGTTCCAGGATAATCCTTTATGTATTCTCCTTGTCAAGATGATTTCGGTGGTATGTGGCACGCCACGAGAGACCTCATTGTTTTTTAGTTATGCTAGTTTGAAGTTAAAGGAACCACTTTGTTGGTAAAAACCCCAAAGCATGGTGATGTGGCACCTTTACATTGGCCAACCCATTATTAAAATCAAGAAAGAAGCAGTTTCTTCAAGTTTGTGGTTAAAATATCTTATAGAGGACCTCAAACATTATTTTGAAATTACAAGGGGCATTGGATTTAATCAAAGACCACAAATTATCATCTCCAAATGGGTAAATGACCTATCGTTGGGATCCAATTTAAATAAAATTTAAAATTTAAAAGCGAATATCCACCTAAATATCCCCCAATGAATCTTCTTCAGAAGCCCCTTCCTACTCATGAAAAATATCTAAAGAGCATTTATTTCACCTTCTAAGGTATGGAAATGAAATGATTATCGACTGAAGTTATAAACTTACTATCTCGAATCCTGAGGAGACGTAAGATCAGAAGAGTGGGTTTTGTTTTGGGTTGTTTTTTGGGGATTTATCTGGCCTACTGTATTGTAGGATAAGAAATGAAGTCACTTGGATATCAAATTTTGTCACAAAACTAGTTGAGAAGCCTTCCTTCCATGCAATCTTGCTATGTGAAATTTTTATGGATTAATTGAAAACCATATGAATGAAGAGTCTTGAGCTATGATTGCGAGCTAATTTGAAACAACTTGATCCTCTTTCAATGTTATCAAATACATAAGGTAAGGTTATCTCTGCAATTATTTGTGGCATACATATTTTGATTGTTTAGTCCTACTGTCATCTATACTAGGTATGAAGATTGTAAGAGAGCAAACTTATCACCAATTATGGAAGAAATTTCCTATGACCACATTCAAAGTATAAGAGCTGAGGTCTGTTGTTGCCTACTATGCAATTTTTTACATCATCAAGGCGTCTATTTTTTACAGCTAGTCATAAGTAGTAGAATACCTAAAGTGGTTGCGAGCTACATCTTGTGTCACACACAGACACATATTTTTGAGAAATTTAAAGGGAAAAGATATAGTTGTGTCCCAGAACAAATATTAATGGAAAACAAGCCGACCATACTCAAGGACTATTGCAATGATAAGCTAATATATATAGTGACATTGTTTGAGGATCTCACAACACTCAAGGTATGTTTAATCTTGAAATGATTTTATAGCCACAATTTAGTGCCCCTGTTCTGAAGGCAGAATTTGAGGACTAGGTGATAGCTCCTCCTATCTAATGGCTAATAATTGATGCATAAACACACAAGTAAAGCAATAAATATCAGATATAGTTATAAGTGGCATAGTTTTGTAGATTATAAGGCTTGCAATCAAGATGGTCTGTCGAAATCATTTAAGCCAACTCAAGCAAGCAATCCAATTCATTGATAGTGAAAACACTTGGTGAAATGTTGTTGAGTTCAATAATGTCACAAGGTATGTTATTGATATTTGGTGGTTTTTGTTGTTGAAGCCCTAGGCAGAGGACTACAAATTTTGGATTGGAAAATGTTACAACAATGTTTTTTCTCTTTCTTATCATTGATGCCATAAAAAATTAAGGGTATGGTAGAATAGATGTGCAACAAATACATGGGTAGTCATTAAGGTTGATTTGGAAAGCAATGTTGTCAATCAAGCTACAATTGGTATACTATCAAAATCTTAACAACAATTCTAAGTAGTAAGGGATAAAATAATTCAAGTATTTGATATCAGTTATCTTGCAATAGGGTTTTCATCTGCAGTAAGGGATTTCACATTCATTTTCAGTAAAGAGCTCATCTACAATCACTATGCATCAGTAAGGGTTCTTCAATCATTTTTTTACAGCGATATCAAAGTTGCTCAAGGTAAAGGTATACTTACTCATTGAAAGTTTTATGTTACAATAGTATGGTAGAAATGGTAATTGGTCCATGAATTTTGGTAAGGATTTTGGAGTAGGGTTTCCAGGATAATTTTTTTGAAGAATATTTCCATTCTACTCACTCTAAATAGGCCATTTTCCCTGGTACGAGAGCCCAATATAGTTGCAAAAATATATTTATTGTAAAGTGGGTCATTCTCCCTGGTATGATATCCCACAATATTGTGTCAAAGCTTATTAATTTTAAGGTGGTTGGGTGGTGCTAGGATGGTGATTGAAGTCACCTTCAGGTTGGAGCCTGAAAACACTTCAGGGTGGTAGGGTGGTGCTAGTGGAAGTTGGATCTTGCTAGGGAGTTGGAGCATCCTTTCAGTTGTTTGCTAATATAACTAGGGCGTTGGAGCATCCTTCCAATTGGATATAGAATGATTAAATGATTTTCTACAGTATTAGGAAGTTGGGGCTTCCTTTTCAATTGGAGCTTAAGCATTTTTTATATAGTCACAAAATTATTAGAAAATATTTTAATTGATTTTTGTCCCAGAGGGGGTTTCCACCTTAAAATACTTGCGTTCATTGTCTATTATTAATTTATGATTTTGAATTGATATTGATGATTAATTAATGCTTCGAAAAATATTAATAAGTTACTTATTGCTAAAAAATATTGATTCACTGTTGTGAAACCAGCTCCAAAAATAGAAGAAAAGAGATATCAATGCCTTATAAATAAGCCACTTCGAGGGGGCACCCTCCAATACATTACATGAATGAAAAATTCTTGGATGATAAAAATTACAAAACCTCATTTCTATATATAGGAGTCCATGGGGCCACAATGTAATCCTAGTCGACCTAACAATAGTAATTTAAGGGCACAATAATAACAATATGGGGGTTACAGGGGTACAATAATAACAATAAGGGGGTTACACTAACAACAATAAGGGACTATACTAGTAATATAGGGACCTAACATGCCCCTCTCCTTCAAAAAAGTGTTGTCCTCAACGCTTGAGTAGCTTTGATCCTTCCAAAACCTGCTGTAGATTAGTATATCATCAAAAAATACTAGCACAAATTTTCTAAGGAAGGGTTTGAAAATGGAATTCATCAACCCTTGAAATGTAGAAGGTGCATTGGTAAGGCCAAAAGGCATGACCAAAAATTCATAATGACCCTCATGAGTTCGAAATGTTGTTTTCAAAATATCTTAAGTCTTCATTCTAATTTGATGATATCCTGAACGAAGATCCAACTTGGTAAAATAAATTGCTCCATGTAATTCATCCAATAATTCATCAATCATAGGAATGGGAAATTTATCTTTAATGGTGAGCTTATTTAGCTCCCTATAATCCGGACACATGCGCCATGATCCATACTTCTTATGTACCGATACTACAGGAGGAGAGGGAGAACTTTGACTAGGTTGAATTATACCTGCCTCTAACATTTCTGCAATCATACGTTCAATTTGTTCTTTTGGACATAAGGATATCTATAAGGCCTGATGTTTGGAGGAACACCTCCTAGAATCAAATGAATAGCATGATCATAATAACAAATAGGTGGGAGTCCTTTATGAGTTTCAAACACCTTGGAATGATTGTCCAATACTTTTTGGAGATCTACAGAAATAGATGATTTTGATGTTGGAACTTCTAGTGAGCATAATTGTGAAATTACACCTCGTTGTTCTTTCTTTAGAAGCTTTGTAATGACATTAGAGCTTATTATCTTTCCCATCTTCCCTGCAATACCCCGTAATTCGAATTCCTTTCCTTCTGAAAAAAAAATTCAAGAAAAGTTCTTGAAAATTAAAAGCTACCGTCCCCAAAGATTGTAACCATTATACTCATAGTACAACATCAACACCTCCCATAAGAATGGAAAGCATTGGAATATTCAATACATATTCCCCCATGGTTAGCTTGATATTATGGCATTTTCCAGAGCAATTTATAGTTCCTACATTTGCAACCATCACTTGACATTCTGGTGCTGAGTATAGGAAACAATTCAATTCCTTGGCTATCTTACAATGAATAAAATTATGGGTACTGCCTGAATCAATCAACGCTATTACCTTTTTCTTCTTGATATGTCCTTCTATATTCTCAGCACACTTATGACCTTTAGTGTATTTTCTATCACAACTGTAGCAAAGCTCTTTTTCTCTTTCTTCCAATTGTTGTGGTGTCAACCTGTAGGTTGTGGAAATCTAGGAGTAGCAACACTTCCATCTTTATAGAAGTGAATGGTAGGCTTCCTTGTCGCCATAATTTTACATTCAATTTTTCTTGCCAACCTGAATGCCTTCTCCAATGAATCAGGTTCCAAAACGCGAACTTCATGTTGGATGTTATCCTTTAAAATACCTATGAAGAGATCAATCCTGTGTTCCTCTGGAATATCAGTTACCCTTATATTCAATTTTTGGAAGTCCTCAATGTGCTCCCCCATTAAACCCTTTTGTTTGAGATTTATCAATTGGCTAAAGAAGGTGTTGCTCTTTGTATCCTCATAATGTGCTATCATTTTCTCCGTAAAAATTGACCAAGTGACAATTTTTTTACGGGAGCAAAGCCATCGATACCATACAAATGTATTTTGTTCTAAATGTAAAGTTGCAATGCGTACCTTTTGTGTGTTTTTCACATTATGGAGATCAAAATATTGCTCCATCTGTAGTATCCATGTTACAGAATCCTTTCCATCAAACTTCCTCATATCCATTTTTGGAATATGGTGGTTCTTCCCTCCAACATTAGAGTTTATGAAATCACGATTAACAATTATTTTTTTCTCATCATGAGTTTCCTCTACTATCTTTTCACCATTAGGAAACATTTCTTGTATCAACTTTGTCAAATCTTCCATGTATGCTTTTAGATCATTCTTGATGTTTTCCATCTTAGCTTCCATGTCATCCATCTTAGATTCGATGCCAGTTTCCATGCCATCCATCTTAACATCCATGCCATTATTCAAACCATCCATCTTAGATTCCACACCTTTCTTCAAACCATCCATCTTAGTTTCCATGCCTTTCTTCAAAATTTCCATGTCATTTTTTGTTGCTCTTTGCGAGAGCGAAATTTGTTGCACTTGCTCTTGTAATTTTGATATGTCATGTTGCCATTCTTCGTCTTCATGAGTCATAGTAGAGCCTTCTAAAGGCTTAATGGGTGTTGAATTTTTTTTAGGGGCAGTTTTAGAATCCAATACTGATATCTATTCTACAATATGCCATTGGAATCAATTCAACTTGATTCTTCAAACAAGACTTATGCAGTTCGAAAAAAATACACACCTTTTACTTGCTTTTGAGGAGCTCGATATTGAAATTGACTTATCTCTATACTTGCCGATCCTCAATATCTGAAATTCGGCCCTGTAGTATTCCTCTAAAGCTTCTTTCAAATGCCATAGATCTGACTTGATTTGGATTCTTCAACGCAAAGTTATGTCCAATCTCCCAAAATGGCCTAATTATGGATTGGTTCAGTAGAGCGAACTTGTACGACTTGCCATGTGTCACTGTTTTCTCCTTTGGCTATGTAATTTATAGACAGGAAACTACAGTTCATGTAATTCCAGTCACTTTTTACAGAATTCCAATCTGATTCTCAGAGAGAGAGTTATGAATATTTTCCCACGCTCACCCCTTTGAGATGAAATTTGGGAGCCTAAAAAAGGCCTAACTTCCACAGATCATTTCTTCGAAAATATTGCGAACCAAGCTCTGAAATTTTGTGAAGATGGTCCGTAGGATTTGGGCTTCACACTCTAAAAATTTCATCTTCTGAACCTTCATAGAAAAAATTTTATAGCGAAAAGTTTCCGATAACCTTTTTAAGTGAAATTCAGGAACCTACAAAAAGCCCTAACTTCCACAAATCATATCTCCGAAAATGTTGTGAACCAAGCTCTGAAATTTTGTGACAATATTCCTATGGATTTTAGCTTCGCACTCTAAATATTTTAGCTTTTGAACCTTCGTAGAAAAAAATTTATAGTGAAAATTCCACGATGACCTGTTTGGAGCAGCGAAACCCTATAATCCAAAGCTCTGATACCAAATGTTGTGAAACCAGCTCCAAAAATAGAAGAAAAGAGATATCAACGCCTTAGAAATAAGAGATTTCGAGGGGGAAACCTATAATACATTACATGAATGAACAATTTTAGGATGATACAAATTACAAAACCTCCTTTCTATATATAGGAGTCCATGGGGCCACAATGTAATCCTAGTGGGGCCACAATGTAATCCTAGCCGACCTAACAATAATAATTTAAGGGCATAATAATAATAATATGGGGGTTACAGGGGTACAATAATAACAATAAGGGGGTTACACTAACAATAATAAGGGACTATATTAGTAATACAGGGACCTAACATTCACCCCCCTCAATATTTCCAACAACTGGTATAAGAGTAGGCCCCCGTACAATCAGTATAACTATTGGAGATCATGGAGTGCACCAAGGATGGAATTCCTCTATTTAATGGGAAAAACTATGAAATGTGGAGTGGAAGGATGTAGGTATATATAATTTCACAAGGATATGATATTTTGGAAATAGCCAAACAGGGCTATGATGCAAAAGCCTCCCCTCCAATAGATGAATAATGTAAGAAACTTGTCGAATATGGTGCAAAATCCAAACATTCCATTATGAGTGAACTCACTGAATTTGTCTATGTTAAGGTGTTAGGAAGTAATATAACTAAGAAAAATTGGGGCAAGCTTCAACAAATATATGAAGGAGACTCAAAGGTCAAAGAAGAAAAACTTCAAATTTGTAGAGCTCAATTTGAACAACTGGAGATGAAAGAAGACAAGAACATTGCAACTTAATTTCAATGAGTAGATGAAGTAAAAAATTCCTTGGAAGGACTCGGAGAACAAACAAATAAAAAGGTTATTGTACAAAATTTATTGAGAACTCTTCCAATAATATTTAATCCTAAAGTTTATGTCTTATAAGATAGGTCAGAATTAAACAACCTTAACATGGATGAGCTACACAAGATTTTTACAACTTATGAAATGAAGATTGAACAGGAAGATGATCCATCTAAAGAAACATTCAAAACATCCAAGAAGATCATAAAGTATAAAAGAGAATAAATATCAAGCTCCAGTTACTTCCAAGAATAAGAATACTCAGATGAAGAAATTGATAACTGTGTGAGAAAGTTGCAAAGAGGAAAATGTAAGTTAAAAGGTAAACTTCCATTAATATGTTTCAGTTATGGTGAGATTGGTCACTTTGTAGCTAAATGAACTCATAAGAACTCCAAAAATGAATATGAAGCACCCAAGAAAGGGAAGAAGGGTGAAAGAAGATTCAACATGCAAGGTAAGAAGAAAGGATTTAAGAAAATATTTTTCTCCAAAGAAGTCAACTCATCATCTGCGGAAGAAAGTGACAATGATGAAGAAAACAACTTAGAAAGAGTACTATTCACGGATAGGGACAACAAGGAGGAAGCACCTGAAGGAGATGAAGAAGAGATGGATGAGATTCAATTTCAAAACGAGATGGTTAGATTTATAAATGATCTTAAGGTTGAAAAATAAAATGTCAAATCTCTCAAAGTCGAACTGAAGATTTCAAACGAACACACCAGAAGCCTCAATAACAATATTGGTGAATAAAAGGAAGCCTTATCATCCTTAAAGTTTAATTTGAAGAAGCTGGAAAAAATGTAGATACTCTTAGAATAGAAATTGCAGAAAGCAACAAGGCATGGGAATATTTAGAACCTAAGATAGTCTATCTACAAAAGGAAGTAGAGAAAAGAAGAAATGTTCAATAAAATTTTGCAAACAACTCTAGAGTATTATATGAGCTCATCAATAGTCAAAGACCACACAGTGACAAGATAGAATTGGGATACCATGAAACATTTGTAAAAAGGTCAACCCCGTCCATGATAGAAAAGGGAGATGGACATAAAACTTATGCAACAATTGCTAGAGGATCTATTGAGAAGGAAAGAGGATTCCTAGCAGAATATAGGGTTCAAGGTCAACAAGAAGGATCCTGGAGAACACTATCACAAATAAGGTCTCATCCTCTCAGGTATCAAAATATATTTCTTGGTATTTTTTATTCATGTGGAAATTTTGGACATAAAGATGTAAATTGTAAAGCCTATGGTAGGAACAAGAGAAACTTTGGAAGGTATTTTAGGAATGATTACCCCAAAAAATCGCAGGAGGATTACAGGAAAAAACTAAAACATGTTTGATTATTTACGAAATTAAGTAGAATTCCATAAATGCAACAAATTTTTACATTTGGCTAGAGATTGGAGGTTAACCTCCCCCCTAAGGGAATCAAAACAAAATCAAAATGTTGAGGTTTGGAGGAAGAAAACTAAAAGATGCACACTTGTCCTAAAATATCAAATCAAGAAGAACATATGGTGTGTTGATAGTGGTTGGTCAACGCATATGACCAGATACAGGAATAAACTTATATCTCTGAAAGAAGGAAACGATGGAAAATTTCCCTATGGAAATGATGGATCTACAAATGTCATAGGAACATGTACAATCAAGATTGGAAGCAAGGATGCTACAACAGAGGATGTGCTTCTCATTTAAAATATGAATCATAATCTACTTAATGTAATTCAAATGTGTGATCAAGCACATACGTTTCTCTTTGACTCAAAGAAGTGTGAAATAAGAAGAGAGAAAATCTGCCAACTAGTGGCTACTGCAACTAAGAATCCAAATGATTTATACACTTTGGATGGGACTGCTAAAGGTTGTTTCTTAGCAAAATAAGACTAAATTTTTCTCTTGAACTAATGAATGGGACACATAAAATTTTACGATCTTGTTAAAATTGGTAAGAAGGAGGCTATGAGAGAAATGTCATTGATCTCGAAATGAACCAACGCTGCATGTAGACATTGGATGCATGGAAAGATATAAGAGTTGAATTCAAGAGAAAAGAACATTTAACGTCAAAAACATTGGAAATGATACATAATGATATATGTGGACCGATGAATATTGATGTATTGGATGGAGAAAAATACTTCATGCTAATGTTTGACAATTATAACATGATGACAATAGTCAGCTTCTTGAAGAAAAAGTCTGAAGCATTTGAATGTTTCAAAATATACAAGGAAATGGTTGAAAAGGAAAGTGATTTGAAGATCAAATGTTTGATATCGGATAATAGTGGAGAATTCACATCCAATGCATTTCAACATTTTTGTGAGGAACAAAAAATAAAAAGGCAATTCACAGTAGCTTGGACACCACAACAAAATGGAGTGGTTGAAAGAAAAAATAAAACCGAGGAAGATATGTCCAAAACAATGTTGAATGATTCAAAATTTGATTTTTTTTATGGGTTTAGGAAGTTGATACAAAAATGTACATTTGAATAGAGGATTGCTTAGGAGCAACTGTAATTGTGATAAGAATCCATATGAACTATGGAGAGGAGGACCAAAAAATGTCAAGCACTTTATTTTTTTGGAAGTAGATGGTACGTTAAAAGGGAAGACCATAAGACAGGAAAATTTGAATCACAAGTAGAAGAAGGCATATTTGTTGGTTACTCATGCAAAATAAAATCACATAGATTCTACAATTAGAGACTCAACTAGATAGTTGAAAGTATCATTGTAACGTTTTATGGAGCTCGTGGACCAAAAATTGAACAAGGAAGCTTATATTAAGGCGAACCAGAGGCACAAATGGTAGAAGTAAAAAAGGTAAAAGAGGCAGCCCCAAAGCAAGTGAAAAAAAATGAGGAAGTAAATGCCAACCAGGAAGAGATAAGAAACGAACAGTAGGAACCTTCGAAGACTCCCAAGAAATGGTATCAAAAGAACCATCCTTTAAATAAGATCAATGGGGACATTAATGAAGGTATAAGTATTAGAAGAAAATGGAAACTACACATGCTATAACAAGCCCATATTTTTCTCTTGGGTACATTTGAGCCTAGAAACTTTGAAGAGGCTAGTCATGATGAAAATTGTGTAGCAGCTGTGAATGAATAATCGGATCAAATTGAAATGAATGATACTTGGGAACTGTTTCCACAATTAAAGGACAAGAATTTCATGAGAACAAAGTGGGTTTTCATAAACAAGCTGAATGAGGATGTACAGGTTACCAGGAACAAGGAAATATTGGTCTACAAGGGGTATGCATAGGTTGAAGGTATAGATTTCGAAGAAACAATTGCTCCTGTTTCCATAATGGAAGATATCCAAATTTTCTTGGCCTATGCATGTCCAAGGAATATCAAAGGATATTAGATGGACGTAAAATAAACTATTATGAATGGAGAATTGGAAGAAGAGGTATAAATAGAACAACATTTCTCTGTCTTATTCTCCTTGACTAATAGTCTTCTAAAAGTTTCAATAAATATTCCCTAATTGTTATCACTACGCCAAATTCCCAAGGTTGAAGAAGGAATCCCAATAGAGGTAACCACAAACCAAGATTTTGACTTGATAGATATCCCTATCAAGCCGGAGAGGGCTCTCTCCAAAAGGGTCACAACCAAGAAAGCTGGAGAAAGTAGGATTTTAGGCTAGATAATGGGTGTAAGGGTTTGATTTGATTTGGGGTTGGGCTCATTGAAACGAGGATTAGGTCAAGGGGACTAAATTAGGGCCAATGAGATGAAATTGCAGTCCATTCGATGGGGCAAGGTAGGTAGGAAGGTTTAACACTTAAAGGTGATTTTGATGAGATGAATACACCGGTGAGGAGTTAGGAAGACCATATGAGATGAATTCTCCCTAAACTAAAGAAAATGGACAAATTATGCAAAATCTCCCAAAACAGAGCATGAAAAACATGAATTTTGCCTTTCAACTTGAAATTAAGCATATAATAGACATGAAAAGGTTTATGAGCTTACAATACATTCATATACAAATGATCACAGAGAAAAATACTATGTCAAACATTCATACCACATGAACCCCAAAGAAATAGTTGCAATTTGTCATTAATATCCTGGCCAAAATGTTTCTTGATCAATACACAAACTTTCAAATTGATGCCCACTTCCAACCTCCTTTAAAGACATGAGCTAAATAGACCTCAAAACCACCTCCACTCATCCATAGGGGTAAAATCCATGAGGTGAGGGAGATATTACACAAAAATTTGAACTGATAGCTAGAGTGTAGGATGAGAAAAGTGACTTATTCCTATATCTAATGAACTGATTCATTACACTTCAACTGATTGACTTACCTAATGTATCTATCCTAGGTAGAAGTAAAAACATTATATTTACATTAATTATGACCATTTACATCAGTAATTTATCCTTTCCCAAGGTAAAAATTCAAACTGGAGTGAAAATCAAAAAATTGCTGAAGACTGTGAAAAATGGAATTTCCCTGTCAAACGTGCAGCGTCCAGGCAAAAAAAATGACCTCTGTTCAAGGCTGGTTTTGAGTGCCTTCTCGGTGTCCAAATTAGCTCCATGATACCACATTGGAAATATCTTTAAGTCAAATTTCCAAAAATACCTCCAGTTTTCAAAATGGTGCTCATTTTCCCTGTCAAAACCCACTTCTCCCAAGACTAGTAAACGCGCAACGACGAGGGTGTAGAAATGAAGAGTTATTTTGCAGGAAAATTTTGGAGGCCTTCCTAAAATCCAAGTTGATTTCATGATAGCTCATTGGAAATATTATTCTGTATAATTTCCAAATATAACTTTGTTTTTCTTATTAAAGTTTATTTTCCTTTCCAAAACGTAATTCTCCCAAAACTGGTCAAAAAGTGTTGAATGAGGGTGCAGAAATGCAGAGTGTTGTTGCAGGCAACTTTTGGAGGCCTTCCTCAAATCCAAATTGAGATCATGATAGCTCATTGGAAAGATATATTTGTATAGTTATCATTTGAATTATCAAGAAACTTATTTGGACACTCCATCTATGAGAGCACTTGATTTTCCCAAGGTCACTCTTAAAGTGAAACAACTCTCTTGTGGCACCTTTATTTTTGACATTTATCTAAAACCATGACACCCGTGTAAAAACTGAAGGAGGTTTTACTTCCTTGGCATATTATGGACAAAAAAATCTCTCATGTTTTTTAAATTCATCTTTTTTTGTTCAGAAACACAGTTTTAAGAAAAACCGACCCTATGAGTGGAAAATGACTTGACTCTTGGAATGAATTCTCAAAAAATGATGGAGACATGATGTTTATGAGTTGAAACGACCTCATACTTACTGATATGACCTACCTTATGGCTCCTCTACTCAAATGTCGCGTTTCCATAAAAAACCCTAGCTCAGTGGGGGAGGAAATTAGGATTTAGTGCTTGTGAACAATGATGACTTGGGCACCTTTGGGAAAAGCAAATCCCTTTGACATTTGATCAATTGATGAACTAAAAAATATTTCATTTTGACATTTTACGTGTTGGCATGTGGAACTCATAGTTGGCAGCCTTTGGGAGACTAAATACTTATTACATTTGAATTTACATAAAATTACATGAATAAATACAAATTACATCTTGGAATGAAATTCACACTTGAAATCAAATTACAACTTTGCAAACCATCTTGGAGGTCATATTTACATGGTAAAGAGACATTATTGGGATCACTCTCATACTTTGTTGACCTTATGCAAATGAAATGGTGCATTTTTGGACCTTGAAAGACAAAACCCTAATGACCTAATGAGACTTTGAATAACCTAACTCCCATGGCTGACTTTACCTAAGACAAGACATGGTGAAATGAGCTTTTCATAGGTGTTATTATGCTTAAGAAGACATGAAGGTGAGTTAGAAAATGTGATATTCTGAGGGAGAGTGAAGTTTTATTGAGGAAGGCTATCATCAGTGAAACAATTTTTAGCATGACCTAATGGAATGATATAAAAATTTCGGAATGAGAAACCTAAAATGAAAAATGAAGGAATGATATTGATCACTGATGGAAGAATGCATATTCTGACACTAACACTAATTATGGTTGAAAAGAGGCAACTTTAGTTCTACAAATGACCCAAGTGAATTTCATAAACAGTGCCAACCGCCAGAATTGTAGTAAATACCATAATGTGTTGATCATTAGTTATCATTGATGTCAACCCAAGCAGCACCAGGGGCTACCCCAATATTGCATGGGAATTTTAACCTACCAAATTACTATATTCTAGGTCAATAATTCTTTTGATGGTTTCTACTTGTCGATATGTTTCCGTTGATATATGGCACGCCACGTAATTCATCGCGGTTTTAGAGATATTCATGTTTGAAGTTTGCAACCCCATTTAGTGGGCTAAAACCCCATGGGGTTGAGGCATGGATCATTGAAAATTCAATAATTAATAATTTTTAAGCTCCTAAAATCCCTCCCACGTTTATTTGTTGAAGCCCCTCTTAACCTAAGCATTTATATAAATTATGATCCTCATATCCTCCTTATGTAGGGATTTTGCTATCTAAAATAGGTCATCATGGAATTTTCGCTCTAATTTTTTTTTTCTATGAAGGTTCAAAAGCTGAAATTTTGATGAGGCAAAGAAAAAATCCTAAGGAAGCTCCTATAATAATTTCAGATAAAGGTACACAATATTTTCTGAGATATGATCTGTGGAAGTCAGTGTTTTTGCAGGCTCCTGAAATTCATCTCAAAGAAGTGACCTTGGGAAAATAGTCATAACTCTCTCTCTTCGAGTATCGGATTGGTATTTTATAAAATGTGACAAATAGTGCACGGTATATAGTTCTCTCTGTATCAATTTCAGATCCTAATGAGGAAACAGTGACACGTGGCACGCCGTACAAGTTTGGTCTACTGAAACAATCCATAATTAGGGCATTGTGAGATATTGGGCATAACTCTCCCTTGAAGAATCCAAATTGGGTCAGACCCATGGCATTGGAAAGAAGACTCAGAGGACTACTACAGGGCTGAAAATAACGTATTGGGGATTTGAAATAACAGACATACACCAGATTCAATATCGAGCTCCTAGAAGGCAAGAAAAAGCTAGATCATGTGTTTTCAAGGGCTGCAAAGGACCAAAATTTCTAGGGTAGAAAAGTAAAGCAAGGTGCAGCAGAGGGTAGCATGACAAGAGCAGCAACCAAGGTGCAGAACAACAGCAAGAAGTTCACCACATGAAGTCTTCAATTGGGCATCACTGCATAAAGTCATTGTAAAGCTATCATTGTACTAAGTCATTGTAAATGCATCATTGTAAAAATTGTACAAGTGTATATCTGCCAAGAGTTGAAGAGGCAGTGTCGGGAGGTCTATGATCATTATTAGGTGGTTGTGTCATAGTTGGGGTTATGGTCTAGTCTGTCTTCTTCTTCTACATCATTGTAAAGTGGACCATTTTCCCTGGTACAAGAGTCCATTCTTGTTTTATTCTTCTATAAGGTGGTAGGGTGGTGCTAGGGTGAGTTGTAGCTCATTGGGTGTTGGCGAATCCATTCAGTTGACTATTGAAGAATCTCGGGCATTGGAGCATCCATCCAATGGGAGCTGGAGAATAATACTTTTCTATATTCTAGGAAGTTGGAGCTTTATTTTCAATTGGAGTTTAATATTAAAGAATTATTAGAAAAGCATTAGGTGGTTTTTGTCCCAGAGTGGGTTTTCACCTTAAAAAATGTGTGCATTTGTGTTCCTTTTGTTTACTGCCATCATTTTACAAACACTGATAATAATTTAAGATTAACTCTAATTGAAAGGAATATTGATTCACCCCCCCACTCAGTATTTCCAACAATTGGTATCAGAGCTTGGTTCCTTCAATAACAGTTTAGTAGCTGGAAGGAGGTCATGGAGCATACCAAGAATGGTGTACCTTTGTTCAATGAAAATAATTATGCACTCTGGAAAGGAAGAATGGAGGTCTATCTCTTGGTGCAAGGTTACGAAGTATGGGACACTGTTAAAAATGGATTTACATCAACCGCGGATGAACAAGGTAAGAAGAATTTGGTAAATGATGCAAAAGAAAAGAATATTATTATCAGTGGACTTATTGAATATACTTATCATAAGGTTTTGGGTTGTAAAACCGCCAAAAATGTATGGGACAATCTTGAGAATATATACATAGGTGACTCAAATGTCAAATAATAAAAGCTTCAAATCTATAGAGAAAAATTTGAGCAACACAGAATGAAAGAAGATTGCAACATTGCTGCATACTTCCAATACGTTGATGAAATAACCAATACTCTGGAAGGACTGGGAGATCTAGTTGATGAGAAGATTATTATACGGAATATTCTTAGAACGTTACCAGGGAAATTCAACCCAAAGGTATCATAGCATATGAAAGGAGGCTTGATGAAGAAGAGGGTACTTCGCATCTAAAAACTGTGTTCGTTGCATCTAATAAAACCAATAAGGACAAACAACCTTCAATTGAAAAGACATGCACCTGCAAGTGTGAAGAAAAGGGAGACGATGAAGAAGGTCTTTTAGATGAAGAATATGCTTACTATACAAGTAAACTAAAAATTGGTAAGGGAAATTCATAGGGAAACTTCCATTGATATGTTTCGGTTGTGGTGAGGTTGGGCATTTTGTAGCAAAATATCCAAACAGAAGTGATGGAAACTCAAAAGGAAAGAAAGGATTTAAGAAATTAAACAAGCAAGAAAAAAGGAAAGGATCCAAAAGGAACTTTCTCTCTAAAGAAGATAGCTCATCATCCGATGAAGAAAGTGATAGCGAAGAAGAAGCCAATGAGAGTATTGCTTATGGCCAAGCATAATAAACAAGAGGTATCAAAAAACGAAGAAGAAGGGTTGACCATAGAAGAATTTTATAAGGAGGCAATCAAGCTTATAAAAGAGCTCAAGGCTGAGAAAATTCGTTCCAATACTCTTGAAGAACAAGTTCAAGGTCTCAAAATTGAAGTTGAAGAATACAAATGTATTGAAGAGTCACTTCAAAATAAGTTGGAAGAAATAAACCAAGAAAGGGAAGCATTAGAAGCCGAAGTAGTCTCGTTGCGTAAGGAAGTGAAGAAGGGAAAAACTGTCCAAAACTATGCCAACAACTCAAGGGCATTGGAAGAAATCATCAACATTCAACGATCTTACAACAACATAACTGGCCTCAGTTACAAAGAAGAAGAAGCAAGAGCTTCTACAACAAAATAAAATGAACCTATGATATTTGACATGCATGTAGACTTCATTGGACAAGATTCGAAAGAACATCCTTGGAAGACAATTCCTCGACGAAGTTTTCCATCCAGGTACCAACATATTTTTCATGGCTATTGTTATTCATGTGGAAAATTTGGTCATAAAGTTGTAGAATGTCGCATGTACCCTAGCAACCAATACAATTCCAAAAGATCCTTCAAATATGAACCTCCCATGGGTCAAAAAAACATCAATAGATTTGAACATTTAAGAAATAAATGGAATGCTACAAATGTAAGGAATTTGGACACATAGCCAGAGACTGCAGACTTGAAAATACTCCAGAAGAATCCTCGAAGCCATAGAATGAACGAGCATGGAAGAAGAAGACTGATAATTGTGCTCTCGCTCTCAAGGCTCAAAACAAAAAATATGTGTGGTATGTTGACAACGGTTCCTCAACGCATATGACTGGAGATAGAAGGAAATTTGTATCTCTAAAAGAGAAGAAGGATGGAACTGTATCCTTTGGAAATGATGGATCTTAAAATTTTATAGGATCAGGTACCGTCACTCTCGGAAGAAAAGATGTTATTGCCAAGAATGTTCTATTGGTTGAAAACATGAATCACAATCTGCTTAGTGTTGGACAAGTGTGTGATCAAGGACACACAATGCTATTCAACTCCACAAAATGTGAAATCAGGAAAGGTAGGTATGGTAAAATTGTGGCTACAGCAAGTCGAGCTCCAAATGACATAGATGTTCTGGATGAAG
This sequence comes from Pinus albicaulis, assembly GCA_034641835.2. Taxonomy (NCBI): domain Eukaryota; kingdom Viridiplantae; phylum Streptophyta; class Pinopsida; order Pinales; family Pinaceae; genus Pinus; species Pinus albicaulis. The sequence goes on along the minus strand of JAXQQM020086143.1, from coordinate 17,453 downwards.
CAACTAAAGCATGTATACTAGCTAAAGAAGATGAAAGCTGGTTATGGCACAAACGAATGGGTCACATAAGCTTTGAAAATCTTTTCAGGATAAGAAAAAAGGAAGCAGTACGAGAAATGTCGAAAATCTCAAAACCTTCCAACACACTATGTGAGGCCTGTCGACACGGCAAGCAGACAAAAGTCCAATTTAAAATAAAAGAACACTTTGTATCACATCCATTGGAATTGATACATATTTATCTATGTGGTCCTGTGAGAACAAAAGGCTTAGATGAAGAATTATATTTCATGTTAATGACAGATGACTATACTAGGATGACAGTCGTCAGTTTCCTAAAGAAAAAATCTGAAGCATATGAGTGCTTTAAGATCTACAAGGAGTTGGTCGAAAATGAAACTGATTTGAAAATAAAGTGTCTAAGATCAGATAATGGCGGAGAATTCACTTCCAAATTATTTCAGCAATACTGTGACGAAAATGGAATAAAAAGACAAATTTCAACAACATGAACACCTCAGCAAAATGAATTTGTTGGAAGAAAGAATAGAACCATACAGGAAATGGGTAGAACAATGTTCAAAGACTCAAAATTGGATGAAAAATTCTGGGTTCAAGAAATTTATATGGCAATCTTCATTATCAACCGAAGTATTCTCAGAAATAATTGCAACAAGACCCCATATGAATTATGGAAAGGAAAACCAGCTAATTTAAAATATTTCAGAATCTTCGAAAGCAAATGTTATATCAAAAGAGAAGATTAAAATTTGGGTAAGTTTGAATCATGTGTTGATGAAGGTATCTTTGTTGGTTACTCACGCAAAAGAAAGACCTATAAATGTTATAATCTAAGATGAAAACAGATAGTGGAGAGCATAAATGATACATTTGACGAAGATGGTGTTCTAACGAATAATGATGAGGATATAGAATCTTTGAAACTTGAGACAGAGGCTGAAAAAGACACAGATAAAATTCTAGAACAAGAAGCAACTATCAACTAGGAAGAAGTAAATAATGATCATCAAGATATACCAGAACAACAAAAAAAAGCTCCTCCAAAGAGAACAAAAGAATGGATTCAAAAGAACCATCCATCAAATCAACTGATTGGTGAAATAAATGAAGGTCGACAACTTTGTTCATCACAACAAGCTCACATTGCTTTTCTAGCAACCTTTGAGCCTAGTAGTTTTGAGGAAGCCAGCCAGAATGAACACTAGGTAGCAGCTATGAATGAAGAATTGGATCAAATCGAGAAGAATAACACCTAGGAATTAATTCTATGATCAAAAGATAAAAATGTCATTGGGACTAAATGGGTGTTCAGGAACAAATTGAATGAATATGGATAGGTTACCATAAACAAAACAAGATTGGTTTGCAAAGGCTACGCACAAGTGGAAGGAATTGATTTCGACAAAACATTTGCACCTGTTTCCTGAATGGAATCCATCTGAATATTTCTCACCTATGCATGTTCAAGAAAAATCATAATATACCAAATGGATGTCAAGTCAAAATTTCTGAATGGAGAATTAGAAGAATAAGTTTACATCGAACAACCTGAAGGTTTTCTACTATCAAAAAAAGAAGACTATGTTTGTAGGTTAAAGAAGGCTCTATATGGTCTCAAGTAGGCTCCCAGAGCATGGTATGCTCGTCTTGATGGATATATACGTCAACAAGGGTTCAAGAATGGTATTTTTGATCGCAATCTTTATTTACAAACAGATAAAGATAATTTAACAATCGTTGAGGTATATGTGGATGATATAATATTTGCTAGCAATGATGATCAACTAAGAAAGAAATTTTCTGCAAATATGCAAAGTGAGTTTGAGATGTCTTTACTTGGTGAGCTAACATACTTCTTAGGGCTTCAAATATCTCAGCAAGAGAAAGGAATATTTATATGTCAAGCCAAGTACATCAAGGAAATGCTCAAGAAATTCAAAATGGAATATTGCAAACCCGTCCTTACTCCGATGGTAACAAGTTGCAAATTGAGCATAGAAGACTCATCTAAGGATGTGGATCAGAGGTTTTACAGATCTATGATTGGTATTCTTCTATATGTAGCAGTCTCTCGGCCAGATGCTATGCAAGCAGTTGGACAAGTAGCAAGATTCTAAGCAGCACCAAAAGAATCACATATTATTGTTGTCAAAACAATTCTTCGATATCTAAAGGGCACAAAAGAATATGGCTTATGGTATCCCAAGGATAACAATATCATTATTCAAGCCTTTACAGGTGTAGATTAGGCAGGAAGCGTTGATGATTGTAAGAGTACTAGTGGAGCAACATTCTATCTAGGTGGTTGTCTCATATCATGGTTGAACAAAAAGAAAACCTCAATCTCGTTATCTATAGTGGAAGCATAATACATTGCAGCGGCAACATGTTGTACTCAAGTCCTTTGGTTGAAACAAACTTTGTAAGATATTCAAGTACAATTCAGTGAGCCTATTCCCACATTTTTTGACAACACCAATGCCATCAACATCTCCAAGAATCCTATCATGCATTAAAAAACAAAACACATTCCGATCAAATATTATTTTTTTAGAGAACAAGTCGCTGAAAATAATATCAAACTTGAGTATGTTGGTACAAAAGAACAAATCGCTGATATATTCACTAAAAATTTACCTCATGAAGCATTTGAATATCTTCGCCAGAATCTTGGGATTCTCCCAAGTTCTCATTAGATTACAGGTCCACAGTATAGTTGTGTGTCAGGGGGAGTGGAAGTGTGTACAAGTCCGCAGGATGGTTGCGTGTCAGGGGGAGTGGAAGTGTGTACAGGTCCGTAGGATGGTTGTGTGTCAGGGGGAGTGGAAGTGTGTACAGGTCCACATGATGGTTGTGTTTCAAGGGGAGTTACCCTTTACCATTGATGTCAAAGGGGGAGATAATGTTGTAGAAATAGGTGTCGTGATCGCAGGGGGAGTACTTGTGTTTCCATCAATGCCAAAGGGGGATATTGTTGATCAGCGGTTGTCATTGATGTCAACCCAAGCAGCACCAGGGGCTACCCCAATATTGTATTGGAATTTTTACCTACCAAATTACTATATTCTGGGTCAATAATGATTTTGATGGTTTCTACTTGTCGAGATGTTTCTGTTGATATATGGCACGCCACGTAATTCTTCACGGTTTGAGAGATATTCATGTTTGAATTTTGTAACCCCAGTTAGTGGGCTAAAACCCCATGGGGTTGTGGAATGGGTCATTGAAAATCCAATAATTAATAATTTTTAAGCTCCTAAAATCTCTCCCACGTTCAGTTGTTGAAGCCCCTCTCAACCTAAGCATTTATATGAATTGTGATACTCATATCCTCCTTATGTAGGGATTTCGCTATCTGAAACAGGTCATCGTGGCATTTTCGCTCTAATTTTTTTTTTCTAAAAAGGTTCAAAAGTTGAATTTTTCATGAGGTGAAGATGAAATTCTGGGAAAGCTCCTATAAAAATTTTAGATGAAGGTGCACAATATTTTCGGAGATATAATCTATGGAATTCAGTGTTTTTGCAGGCTCCTGAAATTCATCTCAAAGAAGTGACCTTGGGAAAATCGTCATAACTCTCTCTCTGAGTATCAGATTGGAATTTTGTAAAAAGTAACAGATAGTGCATGTGTTTTAGTTTTCTCTATATCAATTTCAAAGCCTAATGAAGAAACAGTGACTCGTGGCATGACGTACAAGTTTGTTCTATTGAAACAATCCATAATTAGGGGATTGTGAGAGATTAGGCATAACTCTGTCTTGAAGAATCCAAATTGGGTCAGACTTGTGGCATTGGAAACAAGACTCAGAGGAATACTATAGGGCCAAAAATCACATATTGGGGATCTGAAATAACATAGATACACCAGATTCAATATCGAGCTCCTAGAAGGCAAGAAAAAGCTATATCATGTGTTGTCATGGGCTACAAAGGACCAGACTTTCTAGGGCAGCAAAGCAAAGCAAGGTGCAACAGAGGGTAGCATGAAAAGAGCAACAACCAAGGTGCAAAACAACAACAAGAAGTTCACCACATGAAGTCTTCAAGTGGGAAGCACTGCATACAGTCATTGTAAAGGTATCATTGTACTAAGTCATTGTAAAAATTGTACAAGTGTCTATCTGCCAAGAGTTGAAGAGGCAGTGTTGGGAGGTCTAGGATCATTATTAGGTGGTTGTGTCATAGTTGGGGTTATGGTCTAGTCTCTCTTCTTCTTCTACATCATTTTATATCATTGTAAAGTGGACCATTTTCCCTGGTATGGGAGTCCATTCTTGTTTTATTCTTCTATAGGGTGGTAGGGTGGTGCTAGGGTGAGTTGTAGCTCATTGGGTGTTGGAGCATCCATTTAGTTGACTACTGAAGAATCTTGGGTGTTGGAGCGTCCATCCAGTGGGAGCTGGAGAAGAATGCTTTTCTAGATTCTAGGAAGTTGGAGCTTTATTTTCAATTGGAGTTGAATATTAAAGAATTATTAGAAAAGCATTAGGTGGTTTTTGTCCTGGAGTGGGTTTCCACCTTAAAAACTGTGTGCATTTGTGTTCCTTTTGTTTATTTCTATCATTGTACAAACAATGATAATAATTGAAGATTAACTAATGCTCTAACTGAAAGGGATATTGATTCACCCTCGCTCTCAGCATTTCCAACATAATGAGGGTTGAAACCATAATAAATCTTTTCAATGAGACTTAAATATTCTACCCGAAACAAGAGTGCTAAAAAGAATCCCAAGACCAATCAAAACAAACTCAAAAACCATCTTTTTTGTTATAAATTTGCCTCTATATGGGTCGAAAAAGATTTCAAATCTAGATTAGTCAAATGATCATCGTTGGGTTACATCTCTTGGAGGTTAAATTGATTCCATTTATATATACATGGAGGGGATTTTATGATGCAGTCGAGATCCATTTTTTGAGGGAGATTTAAACTTGGATTCAAACTTTTGGCACCAACATTTTTAATTTAAGTTTGACTTGAAGGGAAACCCTTTTTGTGGGAGGTCGTCTGCTTTGGAGAATTAGAATTTTAAATATTTTTGAAGTATAAGACACCTTGTAGATATAAGAAAATAAAATTTAATTCCTTCATGAAATATGTTAGCCTTAAATCTTGATGAAATCCCAAAACCCACGATTTTAGTGATATGATGGCCAATGGAGGATTGCCACATCATATCCTTGTGGGTTTTTGCCCGCAAATTAGGCCCTTTGACTTCAAACTAGCATAACTCAAAAACAGTAAGATCTCTCGTGGTGTGCCACATACCACAAAAATCAGCTTGACAAGGAGAATCCATCAATAGTGATCTTGGAACGAAACAACATGAATTTCCATGTGATTTTGGCCAAAGAAAGGTGGGGCATATCCTAGTGTTGTTTGGGTTGAAATCAATGAAAACCACATATCAATAGAGTACACAGCTAGAGGAACTAAGGAGGGTGGTGAGGAAAGAGGAAGTCATTACATATCAAAAAATAATTACAAGGGAGATTTTTAAGATACTTGGTTAAATAAGTGAACAAAGCAATCAAAGAGAAGAAAAAGTATTTATAAGGTTAGAAAAGAGTCCTAGAACCAAATTATCCACTCCTCACACAACAACAATATTAGAAGTTGATGAACAAGAATACATTTTCTACAATTTCATAGAATATTTGGAGGAATACTAAGAAGAGCAACCACCATTTACAACTACAAATGAAGGAGGGTCATCACCACAGGAATAGAGGGAATTCTCCACCTTCACTGCTAATAAATAAGCTTCCATGTAGGCATACAAATCCAAATAGGAAAATCCACTCTTATATATTCTAAAGCATAAATGAACAAAAAGAAGAAGATGATTAAAATATTAAAGAGAGATGTAAGGGAGTTACAAGTGTTTGAGAGGTAAGTCAAGACACATAATGAAATTATTGCTAGGAATAGTATAGAAATCATTGAAGAGAATGATCGGTTGAAGGAAGAAAATGAAAGCTTGAAAAAAGAGAATTCCCTATTGAATAATCAAGCCTATCAATGGTATAATCATAGATAAGCACTAAAGCTCAAAAATCAAAATCTCAAAGTAAAGGTGTACATGCAAAGACCAAGATAGTCAATTCAGAGAGGGTCCACATATAATGTGGATGTTCTATTATGTGCAACAAGGGATATATAAAGGATGGAAATAGAAACAAATTTTTGATTGCATGGGGACATGCAATAACTTCTCCTTGTAGGAGATGTTGGCCCTCAATTTTGTCATCAAAAGGACACATAAACCTCCTTCATCTTGGTCATATCCACCTCCTTTTTATTCATTATTTGTGCATTTTTATTACATTTCCCCCCATTAAATATAAATAAACCCATAAAATTTAATTTCACTATTTTGTTTTGATTTTAGCTATTTAACAAATTAAATATTGGATATTCATTTTTTATCTTTTTTTAGAGGAAATAAATTAATCTAGTAAAACATCCTTCATTGAAATATTTGTAGAATTTTTTGGGAAAAATGAAGACATGGGTTTTGATCTCTTGGGTTCACAACATGGTTAGATTCCTCTTGGATTCATGAGAGATTGAATAGAATGGTCTGGTAAATGTGGTGGTAGACATTGCTACAATAAGAAAATCACACAACAACAAAGGATAAATCCACACCACTTCTAGAAATTGTGACTAGGCATGTGTTCAACTAATCCAAGGATCAAATTTTCTGTATTTAGCTGTTAAATCGGGGTTGTAGTTAATTCATGGAGGATTTATAACTTAGTTGGTTTGATTTTGTTTTGTATAAATAATCATAAGGAATAGAGACTAGGGGATTCAATTCTCTATATAGAATTTTTTTGGTTAAGTGTTGTACTAGTTTCTACCATTACTATATAGTGGCTTTGAGTTTCTACAGTTAGTAGACTTTACTATATGTGAAATACAAAGTTTGTAGGGCCCATGAACTGTGGCATATGCACTCACTTTTCACGTGTACATATTTCTTATTTTCTTATGGATAAATTTATGGTAAATGCTTCTTTTTATTTTGCTTAATATTTGATATATATGTGTATATCGGTCTCTAATTTTACATTGCAACAAGCATTCCAATTGATTAAGTAGAATTTTCTTTTTAACCAAGTCTAAAATTGTTTCTTAGCAAGGATTTGGAGTGCTTTGTAGAGTCTTGTTGCAAGCGTCTTTCAAACAAAAGAGTTGAATAGTTACACTATATCCTATTTTTATACCCATTGGGACCCAAATGGGATGTCAATGAGCTAGTTAGACTTAACCGAGTTTCTTTCATTTGATTTAATTTAAAGAGTATTTCAATATGATGCATGAACGTTATAATTATTTCTTAATCAACAAACTCCACAAGTGAACCTAATATAGTTGTGGTAGGCACCTAAGGTAGGAGATATCACAACCTAATTTTCCACCTATAAAGCTTCGATAACCTTAGATTGGAAGAACTAGTTGTTGTTTTTATTTTGAAGTTATATTTCTAGTTTAGGATTTTATCTTACATTACAATAGTTTGAGTGAATATAGTTTTTAGTTTTCTTAGGATATCAAGTTAGAATTTCTAGTGTTCCAATACAATGACTTGATTAGCATTCATTCTTACTTCTTCTATTTTCTTTGTTTTTTAGGTAATGTGAGTCCTGAGATGACTAGAACGCCTAACCTGTCGCTTGAGTAGTCATGACCCAAGGGAATCTAAGTTGCCAAAATCACTCGGGGATCACACTCAATCTGGGCCACACTGACCCTTAACATGACTATATTTTTTCCCATGGGGTTTCGAAAAGTGACCTTTTCACCACGGAGGGCCTTAAGAGAACACCCCATCACCTTCTATTCTATGCCCCATGGGAAAAAATTATACTTCCTTCGGTTATAATTGTTAAATTGAATTTCATTCCTAGTTAAGATTATTTAGAATTAGAATTGTTCGTTGAGTGACACCTTAGGAAAATTCTAAGCTAATTATTTAACATAGAATGCTCCTAATTCATTAGTTTATGAACTCCAGATTGATATAATAATTCCTTAATATATGAAAGTAAATTAAACCTAACATACATATGTAATTGTTTTTTTCATTTACTAGATCTATGTTGGTTTAATTTTATAGATGTTGTCATGTACATATGTATGTATGTAGTTATTTATGTTTTTTTTGTCATTGTCACATAATGTAATGTAACTTTATGTGAAAATATCTCCACCATACTAGGCTTTAGAGAATCTCACTACTCTCGGTGCAACAAATAATTCGTATGATACACTTTATAACTGGCCACATCCACAAAAGGGAAACAATATCAATGGGTTAGATAAACATTGTGAGATGAAGTAATTATATAAGAAATGAGTGATGGTGATGATCATAAGCTATAAATTCACAAGTGTTTGTTTCCCAATGAATCCATTCTTTGCATTTTCTTTCATAGTAAAGTTTAGAATGAAATAAACATGTGAAATATTTATAGGACATTGATTTAGATATCCTTTGGTGACTGATATATATCCAAATATAACTTCGATAGAGGTGGGCCTCTTGTTGGAAATATTAGACAATGTTTGGAATGATTATATGGCCAATTTGAATTTTTTCAAGGATTAACCCTAACATAGAAGGTACCTAGTTGAGAAGATTTACATGCTAATTGTACCCCCACAATGCGTACATGAAATCCATTTGAGAAATATGGAAACCAAGATAAATGTAAAAACAAAAGGGTTATGGAATTACCCTAAAGACTCCTCAATGTGACATATATCTTCATTCAATTTTAATTACATTGAAACATTTTTCAATCATGAATATATAACAATATTAGAGTTTGAAAACAACATAAATTGTTATCAAAGAGTGCTACGAATTAATTCTCACCATCATGATATATAATGATGAATTCTTTGGGAGATTGGAAATATAGTAGGGTTTGGTGGTTAAAATTTATGAACAAGAATACTAGGTTGAGTGTTCCATAGCATGATGAGGTCAAGTCTAGTTGTACAAATGTGTGCAAATTGATTTTTGACCTTTGAAAATAATATGAATGAAATTAGTATATTTAGTTTGAAAATTAAAAGGAATAATTTTACATTTTAAGTCATCATATATATTAGATGTTTATTATATTTTATTTTTAAAATGTAAACATATCAATAACTAGTTGGAATTCTTGGGAAGGATCTAGTTTCAAATCCTCTTGATTAACACTATAATGCATTTTGATTGGTTGTCATTATAAAAATTAAATGATTTTCTAGAAGCCTAAAAACTAACACCTAGAATGAAGTACATAATTGAACCTACCCTTTAGAAACACCCAACAAATGAATTTCTATCATGGGGAAACTCATGTTTCATTCCACTACCAAGATGCCTTGAAACACCCATGGGAGGCATTCCTATCATGGGGATACCTACCCTTCAAGGGAAGCCATAACCAATTTGTAGATATTGTTTTTGGAATATACTCGTAAGCGTATGAAAATAAATTTATTTGAAATATAGGGGAAATTATTGATTTTTTTGTTTTTTGTTTTTTAGAAAATATGGGCAAGCATAAACTTGGATTTGAAGGAAAACCTAAAAAAGTTTAGAAATATTGGGAAAATATAATATGTTTGTAACATTGGGCATAACAAACCAATATTTCATTGGGATTTGAGTTGATGTCAAGAGAATCTAAAACTTTCATCCAAACCTTTCGAAATATTATCCTTAACAATAAATATCATATATTTTCAAAGGATCTTAGCTCGAGTGGCTTGGTGAACAACTCGTTTCCCCAACTACGTGGTTTCAAATCTTTAGAGACATGTTGTAGTTGACCCGTTTGTGGCATTTATGAAATAGTTGTATCTGGTGTAATAGTGGGAGTTGACCTTTCAAAGTGACCAATTCTCCAAACATTGTCATTCTGGTTAAAAAAAAAAACAATAAATATCATATATTACTATTATATTATCCAATTACAAGGAAATTAAGTTTAATTTTTTTTGTTTAACTAATACTTATGAGAAGAAATACAAAAAATAAAAATACATGACATGTTTAAAATTCTTCATGAATATTATTGAGAGATAAAACTATTAATATATATTTAAAATTTCATGTCTAGGTTGTGGGGAAACTCTAGAACAAGGAAAATGCATATGAAAATGAGAGGCTGATAAAGGTTGTCATGTCTTGCACTCTCAAATTCTTTCAATTTCTTTATGATGCATAGATTATGGCTTAAATATCATGTGCATGCTCAATTCTTTATGGTAGTTTATTATTTTCATAAATGTTTTTGTTGAGATTAGCTTGGACAAGTGTCTTCCACATTGGCTTGGTGTCTAGCATGTGGGAGAATGTTCAAAAAGTGGTATCTAGAACATTAAATTTATAAGTTTTAAAGTTAATGTGAATTTTATGCTTTATTTAATAATTAATGTCACTCAAATGATTTAAGTTGTGATAATGAGAGATTAAATCACAACCCTATATATTAGTGGCCAAGGATTTAGGATCTTAGGTTTAAGTTGCAACTGTTATAATGAGACAAAAATAGTTCTAGGGAAAGGAACATTTAATTTTTATAAGAGAGAGAGAGAGAGACAAAACATTGAAAGAGAAGGAGCAACAAGGGGCATGATTTCCAAGAGGTTTGGCATGCAAACCAAGGAGAATATTCTAGCATTCATTGCACAAAAATCGAGGCACCCTTGGACATATTTTGAGTTGACTCATTGCACAAAAATTAAGGCACCCTTGGACATATTTTTAGGCTTAATCATTACATGGAAATTGAGGCACCTTGCCTAGATTTCAAGGCTAAGTCATTGTACAAAAATTAAGGCATAAATGCAAAAATTTCAAGCTGGAATCATTGCACATAAATCAAGGCACCTTAAATATATCTATAGGCCGATTCATTGCACATAAATCAAGGCATCACTGCATATATTTCGAGGGAAATTATTATTGCCATTTCATACCATACAAGCCGTACAAGCCATACAAGTAATACAAGAAATTAGGCACAAATTTCAAGAATTTTGACACATAAATGAAGATGGTAAAAGGGAACAATTTTCAAGTTCAATATTGTATTTATTGCTAGAAAACGTTTAATGTAAACTCACTTTTATCTGATCCTATATTAAAATTTACTCTCTCTACTAGTTTTCACTTTGAGGTTTTTCCAGGGGCATTGAATAAAAAATTTGTGTCTTTAATGTGATTGATTTTCTAAGTTTACTCTCGGTATTTGAAGTAAATGATTCAATGTGTTTTCATTTATAAGTCCAGATGAATATGCACTTATGGATGAGCATTAAATCGAGAAAACTTATTGAAATTAAAAACTAGTAATTGGGTCAAAGATTTTTTTTACATGGTATCAAAGCACATCATATTGGAGGAGGAAACAAAATAAGAAATACACTAGGGTTTGCAAGGGAGTTGTAGATTTTTCACCAAGAAAAGGTTTAGACCTTATTATTAATTGAGTAGGTCATATAGCTACAGGTTTGATGTTTGAGGATAGAGGGGATAGGAAATTTCAACCCATGGAAAACGAGGTAGTATTTATTTTGGATGAATGTGAGTTGTGGAACATAGTTGGGAAGCCTTTCACAATTCCTATAGATGCAACACTTTTGGTTGATTATAACAAAAAAAATATTAAATCCAAAGGATTATCCTTAATTCCATTAAAGGCAATGTGATTCCTCATGTTATAGGTAAGAATAATGCATATGAGATGTGAGATACTTTATGAAAGTTTTAAGTGTCTGTCAGTCACCATTGATCAAATGTACTCTTTCAAGATTAGTTGATAGGGTCCTAGGTCAAAATTTATAGTTTCAAATAAGTTTTCAAATAAAATTTTATCATTGGTTATTGTATAGGTCAGGGCTACTCCCTATATTCACTCATGGTCATGATCACTCATCTCGGTCAAGTCTTCATTTAAGTGTCTATGGTCATGAATCAATTAATATATTGTCATCTAGGTCATGGTATAGGATTACATTTGAGGTGTCATCATTTATTCATGCCATCAAAATCTACATGGGAGACATGTTATCACCATTTTCACCATCATGGGAGTTATAAAATTAGAAAATAAAGCCAAAGGAGCAACGATAAGGGTCAACTCAACATTTCACAAGTTTCAAATGCTTCCAAGACAGTAAGTAAACACTCCTCAACTCTCTTTCAATCAATTTTCTTGAGCAAAGGGTGGATTACCTCTTCTAGTGTTTTCAACTACGTTTTTGGATTTCATTAATGTTTGGATAGCTTCAGTAAGAAAACCCTCAGTTTAATCACCTAAATACCTTCACATACAACTCATACACGTTACCAAACCATTCCATATCTTTGATGCCTCTCATTACTCCCATTTTCAATAAAACCCTAATTCTCACTAATTTTTTGCATAGATACTAGGTTAACTATGTGTTTTAGCCCTTTTTCCCTCTTTCCCTTACCCATTTCAAAAATTTCACCTGCACTATGTTGCTAACCTACCATCCTATCTCCCTAAATTTTAAGGGATTTTACCTAACTCCAATCCCTCCCATCTCTGTCCCTAAACCCGCTGCATTATTCTCCCCTATTTTACTTAGTTTCACCCATCCTTTCCTTCAAATCAAGCTAGGGTTTCTTTTTGAAAAAAAACACCATGGAAAATGAGAAGAAAAAGTACAACAAAGGAAGGCAAGTTTCTAGGTTTGAGACAACTCAAACCCATGCCATCATTTTTTGAGTTTTGTGATTATTTGCTAGGGTTTGCATTGCACACAAGGACAATCCTACTTCAAATTTACTTTCTAAAGTAATGAAGATGAATTTGAAAAAAGTGAAAGAGATTTTTGTCAATCATAGAACAAAGAACAAAAAAATCCCTCAGTTTATGCACATGTGTTATTATTTGAGATAAATTCCCAAAATACAGTTTCTCTAGGTCATTTTTCTGCACTTTAGGATATGTTATCTTCAAGTCAAATTTTCAGGGGTTTGGAGCAGGGGTTTATAGTGCTTGATGACTCCACTGTGTAGGAACCATACTAAGATTTCAAACCATACCACTTGCAGCCCAAAAAGACGTTTGGGTAGGCCTCCAAACTCCCTATCAAAGAGCACACTACGATTCTACTAAAAAACGCGACGCTTCTGTGTGCCATGCAACGCTTCTGTCTTGGATGCTTTCTGGACAGGTATCAATGAAAAATAGTCAAAATATAGAGGCTATAACTGTCCCAAGAGCTTTTTTATGGATAATAAAGTCTGTTTATGCCCCTCATTGTTGAGGAATCATGTAATTACTCACGGAGACAAAGACTCCTAGTTATTAGCTAAATTTGGGGGGACTGTTTCTAAGTTCCCTAAATTCTAGGTAATGATTCATTAGGTGCATTTATGATGTATTTTGGATCAGGATGTGACCAATTGAGGTGGAATCTTCTCTATTTTCTATATGTACTCCAACTAAAGTATTTTTAGAGGTTTGATAGTTGATATTGCAGTTTTGGAGCTTATGTAGAATATTTTACAGTGAAATCAAAGACATGTTGTAGCAATATTTCTGGGACTCCAGTGGTATGATTATTAGCATTGTTTTTTCTCAGTAACACCATCAATTTGAATGTTTATGCTTCCATGAAATCACATGTATGCTTCTAGATGATAAATATTATGAGTCTATAAACAAAATTCTTACTTTTGTGCTCTGTTTTATAAGATTTTCATAAATTTGTTCTACTTCATCTGACGAATGAAATCATGTAATATGCTCATTCTGACTCTCTCTTTTCAAACCCTATACTAAAATTACAATCTAAGTATGTTTATAAGTATACCTACCTTCCCTCATTTTCATCTCTGTAGCTGTTCAGTTGAAATTAGACGTACAACCTAGACCTAGTTCTTAGACTGGCACTCCTATCGAAAAAAATTAAAAACAAAACCCTAATTCACTAAGATTATACCTAGCCTAAGATAATTTCATTTCCAGTCACCTAATTGACTATGAAATTGACATTAAGAGAGCCCTCTATGGTTTTGTAGGGAAAGCTACTAAATCTAAAGATTGGTTTGAGGTTACCTCCTTCAGTCTCCTTTCTCACCCTTGGGAAACAAAGGGAGTGATAACATTTTTGGCGTTGTTACAAAGGAGCGAAGGTCAAAGATTTCCTGGGAAAGAACGAAAAAGATTAGCTTTGATTGCCGATGGTGAAAAGTGGTCTGGCACAAGAAGGCTGTGCATTTTTCACCTGGCGACTCCAGTGTCGAAGAATCCAAAAGTTCAAAGTTTTCATGTTGACTCCACTTTTCAAAAACCGGTAGCTTGAAGAAATTTTTGGTGACTTCACTATTTTCAAGATGGATTCAACTGCTAGAAGGTATTCCCCTATGAATCATGCTTACATTCTTGGTTTTACAAGTCGAATTCCTTGCACATATTGGAAAAATTATCTTCCCAAATTCATAGAAGGAAACGAGGATGAGGCTATTCTGCATCTAATAAAATTTCATTGGCATATACATACGTTTGGGATTAGGTTTCATGAGGATTGTTTGATGAAAATGTTTATGGCTACCCTAGAAGGGAAAGCAAGATCATGGTATGAAGGGTTGAAGCTAGGTAGATTATTCTCTCTTAAATATTTCCACACAACATTCTTTGAGTTTTATGGAAAGTCTCACCATTCATTCTAGTTGTTCACATATTGTTGTGAATCCTGTGAAGATTTCATTTAATAACTTGAAGAGGCTTTTGGTGATAAAGAGTGTCTGGATTATGAGATCATAGAGGCCCTTAATGAATTTTATTCTCAACAGAAAATAACAGAGATTAGCTTCCTTGATACAAAGGATCATTAAAAACACACATAAACTCCTTTGCTTGAAGATGAAACAAATCTGCATCCTAAAAATCAAGTTATATTCCATGAAGTTAACAAAGTTTTGCAGCCTTGTACGTATTTTCATGATCAAGAGTATGAAAAATCTTTCAAACAAGAAAATGAAATAGATAGTCCATTGGTTTATTCATCTTCTGGGTCAATGATAGAGGAAAAGCATATTACAAATCCTTTTGAAAAATATTATTTTTAGTAGCATGAGAATGTAGCCCGAGACGATGGATTAAAGGGATATGTGACATAGAATTACATCTTGTTGTGCTAGTTTTTGAAGAGTCTATTGAAGTTAATATTTTTTAAATATCTACTGAATATGCTACTTTAGAAACTCTTAATTTAGATTCACATGAAGGATTATTCATGAATCCATTTTCTGAAAGAGAGTTACATGTACCTTCATATTTGGAAGATGTTAGGCTTCAAATTGACCATCATAAGTTGCAGGAAAGTAGTGAAAAAGAAGAGTTTGTTTTAGAGCCTCTTACAGATGATGATCTTCCTCAAGGTTCAGATAATAAAGAGTCTGCTCAAGAAGAGAAGTTTGTCCTGGATCTTATGGATGTGCACATTTTTTATTTTGATAATATGGCTACCTCAAACGCAGATTTTCAAGGACAAACTTCCCTTTCTCCTGATATTTTTGAAGACCCTATTGCCAGTTTGTTGAAGCCATATGGGAAGATGAATCTTCTTGTATTTATGGATCATGAGCACATGTTCATTGGACACTTTGAGTTGCTTATATTTTGTTCCTTTTTCCTGCTCGAGGAAAGTGTGAGCAGGATTCAAGTAAGTAGCCATTTGCTGGATTGTTTACACTGGAGGGATCATATTTGTAATGTTCCCAATTTTTAGCCTCAAGCTAAAATGGAACATTATAGTTGCACATTTTATTTTTGCTTAATAAAATGGGTAAGGAGACACCTTAGCCCTCTTTTAATGAAGAAATAACACTCCTTGTGTGAAAGGAGGACAAATAAGCTGCTAAAATAAACACCTAAGGGTGTGAATGGAACCTAGCTCACTTCATTTAGTCACCTTTGACTAAAGTCAACAACACTGCCAAAGGAGGAGAGGCTTCCTAGAGAAGTTGTGCAGTTTTGGAGGGAAGTCACTCTCATGAGGGTGGAAACCCTAATTTGTGGGACCATGGTGGAGGAAAGGTTCCTTTGCTTTATAAGGAGGAGATGGCAGCCCATTTGCATTATGTTTTGGAGTTTATACTTGGGTCTACAAAGGCTTGCATCCCCGGGATGTTTAGCAGGGTGATGGTGCCCTCGGGCACTAGGGTGTTCCCGATCGGGAATCCCTACCTCTTCCTCAAGGAAGGATGAGGATTGAGCTACATATTCCTCAATCTGGCATTGGACACAAATACTACCATCATCTGCAGCGTTAGCTCTGTAGCAGAGAGGACGTTGTGTTGTTGGGGGCAGCAAAGGAGGAACTCATGGAGTCATCTTAGCTTGTTTTCTTCAGTGGAGGAGTGATATACTCATTGGAGGAGCTGCAAGGAGGATTCTCGAGCTTCTTATCAGATCTTTGGCACTTGGCCAACATTCCATCATCTCCCACTATGCAATCCATGGAGGAAACTGTGTTATTTTAGAGGAGGCAGTGAGAGAGGGTTCATAGAGCTCATCAGGAGGATGTTTTTGAGACAAAGGGATCAGCCCTCTGTATTGGAGACATTATCAGAGGAGGGAATCTACATTTCAGATCTAACATGGCCTCATTCATATTCCAATTCAGTTGCAGTGAAAATTTACTTGTCACATTTTGTATGTTCCGACATTTCTAGCAATCTCTCCTAGATTGGCTAGAAATTCCATAGTTCAGCCCATTTCCTTGTTATTGGGAATTATTTTATATTCCTTCAACCATATGTATATTTATTCATATTCAGCAGCTCATACCTTCATATACACAACGCAGTCACTGCTCTTCGACATTTTTTGGAGTTGCAGAAACTTATGTATCTTATTGCTTAATCAGTGGAGGTTGGATCCTAAATATTGAGAGGCTTGTCCCTCAACTATTTCTTGTATTTTATTGCTGATATATCATAATATAATGATGGCTGTAGCATTTTCCCTCTTATGGTATATTCATATTTGCAGAGTTTTGATTATGTCTTATATTGTTGTAAGCTCTCTCATTGAGCATTGTTTTAGAGACCTATATTGGGGAGATCTGAATAACCCATCTAGAGTTATTTATTTGAGCTCATTTCCTGCATAGGATTTGTATGATGTGTGTTCTAAGGCATCCCAGCAATGGTTTGTCTTATTTTTACATTAGCTTCCTTATACAGTGTCCTCAAGGACCCTTTAACAGAAATTCCCGAAGTGGAATATTGCATATCGATAGGCAGAGTCTGTGAAGGGCCAGCTAGCCTCAAGATATCTCCCTTCTTTGGAAGGAGACATATCCTGTAAATTCCCCAACAATCAATCTCTGAAATGGAATTGTGATAGCTCATTGAAGAAGGAATTGGAATAT